>JBBHKE010001371.1:94136-266870 GCA_037447655.1 Zygnema cylindricum | reverse complement strand
TAAAAATAAACAAATAAAAATAAATAAATTATTTAGGGCGGTGGGAGGGAGAGGGAGAAGTAAAGAGGGGGGGAGGGAGAGGGGAAAAGTGAGGGACGGAGGGAGAGGGAGAGGGGGAAGGGGAGGGAGGGAGGGAGAGGGTGAGGAGAGGGGGAGTGAGGGGATGTCCCCCATTTTTTCTGATTATTTCCTTCCCTATTTTTCTTTTTTTTTTTTTTTTCAGGGCGGATATGGATGAATTATATGCAAAAGTGAAAGAGCTTTGTGGCCTCCCTCCGACAAAAAATTCAAATTCCGAAGCAAAATCTGAATAAAAAAAAACATATTTTTGAATTATAAAAAGTTAGCAATATAGAATAAGTTAGTATCAAGAATGAAAGGATTCTTATATGTACATGTCAAAATACCGTTGTATTTTTTTTTTTTTTTTTTTTAATTTTATTTTTCTTTTTTTTTATTTTTTTGTAAGTTTTTTGTATTTATGAAGGTTTTGTTCTTTGGTATATGTTTTATACTTTTTTTAATTTTTATTTATTGTTTTTTGGGCCTATTTGGGGATGAAAAGAAAATTGATAATCCCTTCTGGGTTCTTTTGTTCACTTTTTTGTGTTTTATTTTTGTAATAAAACGGAGGACTTTTTTACTTTTCGTTTCTTGAACTTTTTTTTTGTGGTCATTTTTTTTTTTTAATGGAGAAAATAATCACATTTTAAGGAATAAAATCTGAAGAAAAAAGTTTCACATACTGAAAAAGAAGGAAGTAATTTCTTTCTTATTTTTCTTGCTTTTTTTGGAGATTTTTCTCTCTTTGTTTGAAATTTTATTTAAAAAAGTTATGCATTTTTCCTTATTCCTCCCAGAGCTTTTATAAAAACAAATAATTAAGATCATAAAAGTGATAGTTAAATATGGCAAACATGCGGAGAAATACAAAAAAATACCAAAAAAAAACGAAAAAAAGTTCCCTTCCTTTTCCCTTAAACAAAAAAAAAAAAAAATGCACAGAATTACGATTTTATTTTGACCCCAAAATATTACCAAAATTAGAAAATAACTAATCATTACCACCCCCCTCAAATTCCCCCCAGAAAAAAAATATTTTTTCAATTTTCATGCCTTCCAAAAAAAAAAAAAAAAAAACTGATCTTTTCAGGTTGTGAATTTATTAGCCCCAAACACTTTTCAAAACAAAAGTTGCGAATACATAAACCTCATTAAAAAGTATACCAATAACCATATTGATAAATTGAAACTTTAACCATGTATAATATATAAACTTAAAAAAAAGAAATAGTTTTCATCTCACCAAAAGAAAATAAACAGAAAAAAAAATCATCAATTTTTTTTTCCAATACCTCGATTCAACTAAAATCAATAACTTTGGACAATTTAAAAAAAAAAAAAAAAAAAAAAATATAAAAATAAAAAAAAAAAAAAAAAAAAAATTAGATTCAAATTTATGGATATTATTAGGGTAGGAATATTTTTGATGTACAACAAATTTCTGAACTATTAACAACCACAAAAAAAAAAAAAAAAAAAAAAAACTGCGAACATCTTCCCCTTCAGTAAACAACTCCGAACCACAAAAAGGACAAGAAAGGACAAAAACAAAAAACCCATACAGGTCCGAAACATCTCGGAACCATACCCTCCATATATTTCCAATTTTATTCTATCAATAAGATTTGATTTCCCTAAAAAAACATCCGCTATTCGGAAAAAAAAAATCACAAACCTAAAA
This sequence comes from Zygnema cylindricum, assembly GCA_037447655.1. NCBI lineage: Eukaryota > Viridiplantae > Streptophyta > Zygnematophyceae > Zygnematales > Zygnemataceae > Zygnema > Zygnema cylindricum. The sequence goes on along the minus strand of JBBHKE010001371.1, from coordinate 265,126 downwards.
AAAAAGTCTCTGACCCAAAACGTTTTACTCGTCTACCAATGTCACGAATTGAACCAAAATTGTGACAAACTGAACCAAAATGTCAAAAAAAAGTAGATCAAAAATTGACATTTTCCTTTGTGAAACGTATTTTTATTTTTATCACCTTTATCTTTTTCTTTTCTTTTTCCTTTTTCTTTTTCTTTTTTTTTTAGGGAAATTTTTTTCTACTTGTCTTCGAAAAACTTAACCAACCGAAACTTATAAATCCTATGCCCCGTCTCTCCTCTCGTCTCTCTCCACGATTCCACTTTATACAATCCGTCGTAAGTATAAACCAATCCTCTCTCTGAATTCGAATTTGAAATCGATACATTTCCTTTACATCCTCGAATCACACGGACTGGAATTTTCAAATCGCAACTATTTTTCAACGCTAAATTTCCTCTGACCATTTCTTGGTCGCAATTCTCCTTCTTACTCGCTTTACTATTGTTTCCTCCTTGTCCCGTATACTCAAAAAAATCGCCTCGATCCACATCCTCCGAATATCCTCCCGAAGATATTACAGCCACAGCAATTACGGTGTGGTACCGATTCTTATTTGCGGGAAGGTAATCGATTCCAGCTTGAGCTTGTCGATGGAGACCGACCATCGACAATTCTTGTCGGAAGCAAAATGTCATTCCGACAGGAACACCTGAGGGAGGGAGGGAGGAAGAGGGAGGGAGGAAGAGGGAGGGAGGGGTTTAGGAATTATTGTTGAAGAGAGTGTCGGATCGTTGAGGGAGGGAGGAGGGAGAAGAGGAGGAGGGAGGGAGGAGAGGAGGAGGGAGGAAGAGGGAAGGAGAGGGAGGGAGGAGAAGGAGAAAATCAATCAGAAATCCATCTCCTCAAGGAATCTCAGCATTGTATCAGTCAAAAAATGTGGAAAAACCTATGGAACAACGAAAAAAAAAAAACATACCTGGTACACTTCCGATGATTTCCAACATTTTTCCAAATTTGTCAACACAATTCACCGTTTTATTTTGATCTCTCATGACACTTGCGGCTTTCAAATCCGGTCTTTGAACCGGTTTTCCATTCTCTCCTTCTTTTAAAAACTTTCTTCGTAAATAATCGTAATGTTTTAAAGCTTGTCGAACAGCCTTTGATTCTTCGTCTTCTTTTTCATCGACTTGTATCGATTCCAAATAACGATCAAAAACAACTCGATCATTTTCCTGGTTTGTCGATTCTGCTTTCCTTTTCCTTTCCTTCTTCCAAGATTTCTTTTTCTGCTGAGAGATATCCACTTCTCCTTTTTCGTCTTTTTTTCCTTGTTTGACCCAACTTTTCTGTTCTTCACTCATTTCGACTGAATTTTCGACTCGACGAACCGATTTCAATTGTAAAGGTTTGTATCGATTTCCAAAAGTTGACATTTTCTTGTCTCCTTTCACGTGCTCTTTTGTTTCTTCTGACTGAATTTCACTATTCGAACAAAAAATTGGTGAAGTTTCTTCTTCCTCTCTCTCTTCCTTTCTCTCCTCTTTCAACAAAGCCCCTTCCACTATCATCGGTTTCTCTTCACTTATCGAATCTCCTTCACAATTTACATCCGAAAAAGAAGATACATCCACTCCTTTTTTTTTATCAGTTTCAAGTTGCTTAGAATTTTCACAATTGACTTTTACAAAATTCAGTTCTCCAGAATTCGGTGTTCCAGAAATGGGCCTTCCAGAATTGATATTCTGCAAAGGGGTTTTTAAAGAGTTGGGACTCACAATATCAGGTATTCTTGTGCCAGTTTTTTCCACAAAAACCTTATTCTCTCTCAAATTTGGCGTTGTATTTACAACTTCTGACCGTACTACTAAATTTTTTGAAGCTTTCTTTGGCCCATTTATTTCTGTAGGAATAATTTCATTGGATAAAGAGGGGAGTAATAAATTACAGGAGGGGTTTGAAAACTTTTCCTGTTCTTGTAAATGTTTCAGAAGATCTGAAACTGCTGTTTTAACATTTCCAACTGACATTTGACTCGCAAAATTTTCCGATTTTCGTACTATTACAGCTTGAACAAAACCAGCTTTAGGAGTAGGAAAATTTCGCGTAACAGGAGTATTCAAGAAACTATTTGGAGGTAAAAGGTTGGAGGATGAATCATTCTTATCGAGACATTGTTTGGTGAAAGAAGTTTCCAATTGTGGGGATTGAATTGCAGAAAGTGGACAATTCGAAGAATTTTGCGATTTTGGCGATTTTGACAAATTGGCGTCTGGAGGATTTGGAGTTTCTGGGACATTTGAAACTTTTGGGGAGTTTGGAAACTCTGGTAAATTTGATTTTTCTTGGGAATTTGTAGAAATAGATGCCTGTACACATTCCTTTTCTTGTTCTTCCAAATCCATACTAATTGACGCACCGACTTTTTCGTTTTCATCAGCTAATCCAAAACTTGATGTCTTATTTTTTCTTTCTTCTTCTCCCAGTTTACCTCCAGAGGAAGATGAATCCACATTATTTACATTTAATGGCTCCAAAGGATTGCAAAACTCTCCCATGTGTTGTTTGTCACTTTGTTGCCTTCTTTTTTTTGACTCGTTTTTGTCGGTCCTTTCAGATAGGTCAGAAATAGAATAATCTCTTTCGGAAAAACTGCTTTCGATCGTGGGTTCGAAACCGATCTGCATTTGGGTTTTTGAAAAAAGCATATCTACTTCTAAAGATGATATCCAATCCTTTACATAAGCTGCTCTCACTTTTACCATTTCATGGAGAGATATATCCTTATCTTCCTCATATGGGATATCCAAAACAAAATTTTTTCTTTTCACTTTTTTGGAAGGACTGGTCAATTGCCTTCTAATCATTTAAGTCAAATCTGGTTTGCAAAAAAAGAAAAAAAAAAAGAAAAAAACAATAAAAAAACAAATGGAAGGGTTTAAAAAAAGAGAAAATCTTCATTAAGAATCAATTGTCTTTTATCATAAGAACCATTTTGTGCAAGCATATAATGAGGAATATAAATCCACAAATTACAAAACAATAAAGTCAATGGAACATTGTTAATTAGACATTATAAAAAAAATGTATGCACCATGCTTAAATTAGCACATGCATCATGTCAATGAGACATATGTCACAAACAAAGAGGAAAAGTATTCAGAAATTGCTTGGTGAAATTACAAAAAAAAAAAAATGTGCCACGTGTAAAATAACGCATGTAATATGACGTATTCTAAGAAAAATTCCATGCATGTCAACATGCCACGTGTCCTTTCCGCATGCAAAATCTAAAGCCAAACTGTAAGCTTTCTTGTGCATGTGACGTTTTGACATTTCCGTACATTATAGTACAGTACTGTACGGACATATTACTTTAGTTTAATTTGCAAAGAAAGAAATTCACAAAAAATAAGTCGTTAAACTCACACATTTACCTTAGATAATACGTACTAATGAAGCCGTACATTAGGTTTTCGTTCCGTACATTAGGTTTCGATCCGTACATTCGAAACGAAAAATCTTCCAGAAGCGACAAATATTGACAGAACTTCAAGATTTTCAGAAAAAAAAAGTTTAAACAGGAAATAATTCCAAACCTAATTTGATGAAATCATGATATAAAAAAAAAAAAAAAAAAAAATGTAGCAAACACAGCTTCTGATTCAAAAAAAAAATTCTGACTTAACGCTCCCTCTCTCTCTCTCTCTTTCTTCATCCATCCCCATCTCTCCCTCTCTCTTCCAACCTTTTTGTCTTACTCAGTCCCTCCTCTCTCTTTTTGTACCTTCACCTTGTCGTTTTCTGTCTCTTTGTCGTATTTCTCCCTTTTTCCTTTTTCTTTCTGAGAAGGTTTTTGTTTAACTTTTATCTTACATTAGAACCATATTCAGCATGGAATTTTGTACTGTACCGCTTGCCGACAAAAAATTGACGTAGACCTCACTATGTACTTTAGTGACGTGACCAAGCGCTGTGCTCCAATGAAAAAGCGGCGTTATGTCACGTCAGCTCAAGAAGGACAGATAATCGTGCAACTACAAAGGCGTTATTTTCTACTGAATCGCGTTTCTTTGTACAAAGTTTACCTATAGCCGTGTTACTATTTTTGTTCTATGTCTGTTTCGTATAGTTTCATGTTGAAAAGTACGAAAATTTCGACAGTTATCGAAACTTTAATAGTACACCGTGTATCGCTTAAATATGATGTTTTTTTCGCCACTTAAAACATATTTTATCCGCGCACACATGCCCGATTTTCGGTGGGAGACAGCCAATCGGAAGGTGATAGTCTTACCTTTCAATCGTAACCGTCAGATGAAATATCTAAGATGTTTTTAGTTGGAAAAAAAACATCAACACCAATAGTGATACACGGTACGGACATTTAGGTCGTTAAGAGAAGTCGGGCAGTTCGGTGGAGAATTTTGAGGTTAAACCGTTGATGAAAACGTTTTTTTGTACGGCTAATTGGTCATGAACTTATGTAGAAACTGAAGCATTTCCGTACAATCAAATTGGTCCACTGCCGAACTCTAACAAGGTTCAACGCTCTACTTCTTGTGAGTATTTTTATTTATTTTTTGACCTAAAATCATGAATTTAGTTTTAAGAGACGAAACAAACATCAACACTAATAACGATTCACGTTGTAGTCCTTTTCATTAACTTGACAGAAAGCCACAAAGAGCAAAGCTGAGAAAAAAGTGGCTGGGAAGAAGCCTGCGACAGCTCCCTCAGCAGAAAAGAAGCCATTGAAGGAAGGAGTGGCAAAGAAGAAGAAGAGAGGATCCAAGAAAGTAAACGAGAGTTACAAAATTTACATTTTTAAGGTTCTTAAGCAGGTGAATTTTTTTGTCTCAGTCGTATTTGCTTTTACTTTAACCTAGTTGCAGAATTTTCCAGCTATAAAATTATGTTTTCTCTTTGCAATAACTTCAGAGACCTTCGTCCTTCTTATTCATATCGGAGAAAGAACAGAAAAATATCAAATAAATTTGTTGTTGCAGAACTTCTTTTTACATTCAGCTACGATTTTCTACTCACGTATACTTGCTGTCGAATATTCTATCGTCTGCAAAGTACTTTATTGTCTTTTCCCCTAATTCTTCCATTTTACTGCTTGCAGGTGCATCCTGACACTGGTGTTTCTTCAAAGGAAATGTTTATTATGAATTCCTAAAGTTAAAAAATATATAAATAATAATAATAATAATAAAAAAAAAAAAAACGACAAAACGATAAATGACATTTTTGAGAAAATTGCTTCTGAGTCCTCTCATTTGGCGCGGTATAACAAAAAGCCTACCATCACTTCATGAGAGATTCAAACTGCTGTCAGCCTAACTCTCCCTGGAGAACTTGCGAAACATGCTGTGTCAGAAGGCACAAAAGCGGTTACTAAATTCACCAGCAACTAGACTTGAATTGTTGTTTCTTTCTATATTTTTTGAAAGGCAGGAAGATCTGATTATAGAAGCTTGCAACTTGCAAGTTTCAATTGTATTATAAATTTAGAAGTAGCTAGTGAATCCCTTGCTCTCCATGTAAATTCTGTTCCTTTTCATAGCCTTTTTGCAGAAACGTGCAGGAGATGCCCCTGTACCGAAGCTAAATTACTTCGTTGTAGAGTTTTTTTTTGCGGTGATCAATTATGTGAATAAGATTTGGATTATTCTTTGTTCAGTTTGGAGTCCGTTCTTTGTGGCAGGAGGCTTCTAATCTATAATCCTATAAAAAATTTCATTGTTGCTGCAACTTGACTGCATATCTGTTTGATTGACTTGTCAGTCAAACAGATGTTGCCCTGCTTTTTCGATTGACGTCATAGTGCATAAAACTCATAGTTGTTCAAATCGCATATTACGCACGAAACGAACGCGCGATTAATACGTTCGATTCGCATTTGTCGAATTTAAAGAATCGTTAAAATGCGTACCCGATTATGTATCCGTACGTTTTCGTACATTTTTCGATATTTGAATTTTCAATACAGTAAAAAAAGTGAAAAAACCAGCGACGGCAAACCTCGGCGCTGAACCACAAACCAGCGACCATGGCTGTTTCCGTACAGTTTGACGTTCAGTTTTCCGTACAGTAAAAACTTAACGAAATTTGTGGAAAGTATAAAACTAACGAATAATACGTAGAAATCGTAAAAAAAGAAAAATTCGCGCGAATTGAACATCTATGATAAAACTTAAACAACCTATTTTGCAATGACTATGGAATTTGACCCTCACTGAAAACACCGAGTATTGCAGAAGAAACACCATTTGTCGCAGAAGGAACATCAGTTCTTGTAAAAGGCACACAGATTCTTTTTAAAGGGAACACTGATTCTTATAAAAGAAACATTGATGTTTACAAAAGGAATACTGATTCTTGCAGAAAGTCAGGAAACGTTTTATTCCTGAAGTAGAAACACCGATCCTTGCAGAATACCGATTCTTGCGAAAGAACAGCATCGCTGCAGAAGAAGCACTAATTCTTATTAAAGGCACACCAGTGTTACAGATGATTTACCGATTCTTGCAGAAGATTTACCAATTCCTGGAAACGAATTGCAAAGAGTAGAGTACCGATTCTTACAGAATTGCCAAAGAATGTCTGATTCTTGCAAGAGCATTACCAGTTTTTTGCAGAAGCATTTTGCCAAAGCATTTGCGATTCTTGCAGAAGCATTGCACATTATCATTTTTTTTTTGCAAAAAGCATTACTAATACTTGCAGATGTTTTAGCCGCCTCAGTTATTCTTACATTTATATTTAAAAACATTTCTACAAATATCAATCGGAGGTAAAACATAACCGATAAAACTACAGTGGTCACGAACAGATCATATCAGTAGGTGGACCAATTGATAATCGGACCTTTCAGTTATTGGGCAAATTAGCTCTTTGAAACACCCGATGTTACAACATTATTAATTAAAAAACCCCGATTTTATTAAAAAGCGCGACTCCAATTTGAGTGTGTGTTTTGTGAGTGTTTTTTTGACCCAAAACGTAGTGAAAAGATTTTCTTTCCTCCCTATTTTCTGCGTACAACAAAAAAAAATACATGTGGAGATATAAACACGACACGTTACCAGTCATTGTCAAGTCATAAACATAAAACATAAATATACATTCAATTATAAATATGAATATGGGTGGAAGTAATGTTTGAAAACACCATTGGATATCATCATTGTATCTCCAAGGAGAAACAGTTCGAAATAATAATAATAATGTTGCAAGTCATCATGCCTTCAAAGACGATTCTAAAAAAGCCATCTCAATAAAAATAATCGAGAATAAAAAATCGTAAGGACCCAGCATCATATCATGGTTAACAACCAAGTGTTTCTTATAATCAAATCCAGACTTTCTATGGGACAAAAAATTGTGTTCCATATTTTATTTGTCGGTCAAAGTGAAGTAGTTGCACTGAGAGCCACCAAGTTTCGTAATAATCCTTTCTTTTAGTATTTATCACACAACCAGCTAACATTTTACTGCGGGTTTAACCAGTAAAACGTACCTACTAACTAGGACTGGAACTGGAACTGGAACTGGAACATAGAAACAAAAGAGTCCAAACCCAGACAAGCTTGTCATGACCTCTACTTGTTCGACAACTTAACATATCTTTGAAAGTATCTTTGGAAGAAGACAACAACATGACACCTAATGAACCTTGGTGTTAAAATTTCGCAAATGTACTAAAAGAAAAGAATGGCCATATTTCACTTGTAGAGATATGCCCAAAACTGACACATTACACTATTTAGCACTTTGAACAAGGTACAAATAGTGTCGGTACAATATGTTTTAATTATAGGTTTTTCGAAACAAGAATCCCCGATATTTATTAACAGTAATCAATATTTTCAAGTCAACCATATTAAATGCTTTAAAACAATAAGGGTAAAAGTTTTCAAAAATAATTTATTTTGAAGCTATTTTGCTTTGAACACACCACAGACAGTAAAAATGAAACGGTACGACTAAAAAAAGAAAAGGTACGTCTAAAAAAAGAAAACCTCATATATTGAAAAATTGGAATTTCTTATGTCAATATGATTGTTACTACATGCAATATAACCTACAAAATTAGAAAACATACCTTCAAATGCCTTAAGAGACTAACATAAACAACTAAAAAATATATATATTGCGAACAAAAACCTCATAGACATAAGACATACACATAAACAAATACGTAAACACTAGGTAAATCCAAAAACGAATGGCTCAAAAAAAACTAGACCATAAGTTATAACGACAATTCAAACAATTCTTCTAAAAAGCTATCAAATCAAAATGTCGGTGGATTCTCATTGGTCGAAACCAACGCGTCCGCATCAATAAATCCAAAACCTCCATCGTCAACCATTGGTTGCATAACACTATTTTGTAAATTTGTCTTTTGTGGATTTGTCGGCATAGAACTAAGGTCGACTAAGTCTAATGTATTTTCTTTCAAATCTTTCACAAACCCGATTGGTTTTTTGTTTCTTTTCCATCTCTCACATAACAACTTTGTTGCCTTTTGAGAAGCTTCAAAAGGCAAAAAATCGCCCCTCTCTCCTCTTCTCTCTATGCCTTCTTCTAAAGCGTCCATAAGAACTAAAGGATCAAATTCCGGGTAACCACTTTGAAGAAAAGAGCTTAACGCCTATATATAAAAAAGCATACCATGACAAACAGAAATAAAAACATAAACACGGGTACCAGAAAAATGCGATTCGTATCTTAAACCTTTCTTCTTTCCGTTTTCTCCTTTAGGACTCATACCTTATAGCTTTCGGTGTAAGTATAATGTTTCATATTCACTCTATAATTGGAAAAAAATATCCTTAAATCCACCTTATTTACGATAATTGGGTCATATGATGTTTTAACCCACACTAATAGTGTATTCAAAGTCCACTACAATACATACAAACAATAAACCCAAAATAATTTCCAATCTATACAAATTATTGATCTAAAATAATATTTCAATCCATCCTTTGAATTCTAATTAGTTTTGAATCGACATATAGAAACATTAAGACACACGTGTGTGTGTGTGTGTGTGTGTGAGAGAGAGAGAGAGAGAGAGAGAGAGAGAGAGAGAGAGAGAGAGAGAGAGAAAAAAAAAAAAAAGAAAAAAAAAAGATGAACCAATCATAGAATGCCAACCTAATTTTGCATTAAGGGTGACATTTTTCTTCTTTTTAAATGTCAAAAAAAAAAAAAAACGAAACCAATATGTTTGATGGAACAAAAAAATAAAAAACTTATTAGCTCCTTAATTTTTCAAATATTACTTTTAAATTCTTTTTGAAAGGGTTCTTGAAAATCTACTAATAAATTTAAAAAATGGTATCTCTGAAGGAACTATCAGGGTTTAATTAAACAAGGGAGGAGAGGAGAAGGAGGAGGGAGGAGAGGAGGGAGGGGAGGAGGAGGAGGAGGGAGGAGGGAGGAGAGGAGAGAGGAGAGGAGAAGAAGGGAGAGGGAATGGAAGGGGGAAGAGGAGGGAGAGGAAGGGAGAGAGGGATGGAAGGAAGAGGGAATGAAATGCAACTAAAAAACTAATAAAGGAGAATCTTTAAGAAAAAAAAATAATAAATAAATATTTAAGGAAGAAAAAATATAAAATATAATGGAAGGAAAAAAAAAAGGAAAATAAAGGGAGAAGGAGGGAGGGGGGAGGAGGGGGATGGAAAAAAAATGAAAGGAGGGGAGAGAGAGAGAATTAAAACTTGTTGACAAGGGGTTTAAATAGAAAGGAAGAGAAAAAAACATAAAAAGTAAGAAAGAAGAGAAAAGAAAAAGAAAAAAAAAGGGTGGGCGGAGGGGGGAGGGGGGAGAGAGAGAGGGAGAGAATTAAAACCTGTTCAATGTACTCTAAATATGTTGAAGACGAAATTTCTCCCCCATTTTTCGTACCCAAAATTTTGATTTTTTTTTTTTTTTGGGGAATTAAATTATCATTGTTCAATAATTCATAGTTAGATGAATGAAAAATGGGAAAGAAAATATTATTTTTCAAATTATTAATTTTTCCCTCTCTTCTTTTTCCATTTTTTGAACGACCGGTTGAAAAATGACACGTGGCATATGATGACAGAACAGGACAAACTGCCGTACAGTTTAATATGGTTTCCGTACAGGTCAATCTGGTTCCTGATTGGAGGAATAATTGAGGAGAGATTCGGTGGTGCCACGTGTTGTACATTTTCGTTCGGGAAAAAAAAAAAATAATAATAATAATAAATAAATAAAAAAAGTTGTGTGCTTTTTGTTTCTTTGTTATATATATATATATTTTTTTGTCGTTTCTGCGTTTTTTCGTTTCTATTTTTTCCTTCTTTCTTTTTTTCTTTCCTTTTTTTTTCTTATTGTCTTTTTTTCTTTTTGTCTTTTTTTCTTTTTGTCTTTTTTCTATTTGTCTTTTTGTCTTTTGTCTTTTTGTCTTTTTGTCTTTTTGTCTTTTTTTCTTTTGTCTTTTTTTCTTTCTTTCTTTTTTGCTTTTTTAGGTCGAAGGTTTCTACAACTACAAGAATAAATACTAAGTGGATTAAAATGTTAGAGGATAAACTTCCACTGTTTAGTAAATCCGATAAGGACAAAAATATCTTAAAAGCCGTACGAGTTTGTACTTTTCCATTCAACATTTCAAATCATAGTTCAAAAATATATTCACACGTGCGAAACTGTACAAAAAGATTATATATGGTTCAAAATTCAGTACGCACTTAATATTAGGTATGCTACTTTGCTCATACGGTATGTACCGTATTTTATTGGAAACATACCGTATTTGTTTCAAAATGCTTTCCGTACAACGTCACATCCACCCTTGTTGGACTCGAAGCCGGTTCGAAAAAAAATAATAATAATAATAATAATTAGTACACCGTGTATCGCTATTAGTGCTAATAATTTTTGGCCACTTAGAAAATCTCTTCTCCGTACACACTTGTCGGATTTTAAATTTGAGACCGCCAATCGGAAGCTGAGAATCTTACCTTTCAATCGCAACCGTCAGATCTAAAATCCTATAAGTGTGTACGGAGAAAAAATGTTTTAAATTTTAAGAGACCAAAAAAAAAATAACCCTACTGTACTGTATGTCGTACGGAATATCCGTACTGCAACGTAAGGCCTGGATTGTGAATATATTTTGAACCCCCCTCCCACTTTCCCCCCCGCCCCCCCGGCAGAGGTCGCAAAAGTCAAAAAAAAACATACCCGAAACCGACCGTTTTTTTTTTTTTCAAAATCTGAGTAACCGACGCCCGACCGAGTTTTGTCACGCTCCAAAATTGTTAACCGTTAACCGACCGTCGTTTACGAAAAAAAAAATTAACCGAATCTTGATTTTTCGCGACTAACCGTGCCCGCCCGTAACCGAAAAAGTACAAAATTAATCAATGTACGACGGAATAAGCCAATAATTACGATTTGTCGCGTTCCTTAAGATTTGCGAAATGAATAGTGTTACTAACGTGTCAGATTTGCGACGCTTTGTCGCGTTCCCTAAGATTTGTGAAATGAATATTGACTACCGTGTCAGATTTGCGACGCTTTGTCGCGTTCCTTAAGATTTTCGAAATGAATAGTGTACTACCGTGTCAGATTTGCGACGCTTTGTCGCGTTCCCTTTGATTTGCGAAATAAATAGCTTACTACAGTACCGTGTCAGATTTGCGACGCTAATCATGATGTCACTTACTTCCACGATGCCAAAGAGTACAAAGTACAAGAATGTTGGATTATAGGGACAGAACAAAATTTTCATTTTTTTTGGTTTTTTGGTTGACCGACCGTAACCGACCGTAACCGACCGTTTTTTTTTCCTGGTGAATCAACCGACCGTAATCGCCCGACCCCCAAAATTTGGCAACCTCCGTTCCGGATCCGGCGCGGGCGGTCGGTTAACGGTCAGTCACGGTTTCGGTTGACCGTTTGCGACCTCTGCCCCTCGGCCGTATTTCAATTATCGGTTTTCCATACATCGGCCGATATTTGATAATTCCTACAACTTTATATCGGCTCCTTACTGTTACATAACCGACAACAATATATCGCCTGGCGGATTTCCTGGAAACTTACGGAAAAAAAAGCAGTTTAGACTTAATTAGAAAAAAACTTCTAAGAATTCAACTTTTTACTACTTTTATTTTAGGGAGTTCATAATATGGTCGTTATGTTTACAAAATATATATATATATATATATATATATATATATATATATATATATATAAGATTTGAACCCAAAGAGATTGAGCAAACAAAGCGACACTAAACATAACAAATAAATACTAATACTGATTAAAATTACCAAAGAGGAATGTTTACGTATAGAAAAAAGATGATGTAGACGATTATCCGCAATACTTACAAACTTAAGACTACAATTTAGAAGGTCGTCGATGAAGACCAAATTCGTCACCATGTCAGTGGAGAGTCGAGACTTATGTTTAATAAAGGACAACTGATACACGCTAACATTATAAAGCAACCATATTAGTCGTTCAAAAACTCTTCGAACACTTTAGTTATGCATTTTTAGTGTACAGTTATAAAGGAATCAGTTGAAAGACTTCCCCAAAGTTACGAAAACATATGATGTAACTTCGATAAGTTCATTTGCCGAATTTGAGCTATCATAATGACGTACATTAGGAGCTGCTACGTTTTAAGCCGTCGCACTCGTATGCAATGTTGCGCATGAATAATTGTGTGTCACGAATACGCAAGGACCACATCACTAAAGGTTTTTTTGGCACCGTGGAGGAAATCTTAGTCGAGGGGTGCATAGGGGTGTTCCTCTATACACCTATTTGCTTAAACAAAAGGGTCTATAAGGCCTCCAAATTTGAGGCTAGGAAGGAATTTGTTAGAAACCTTTTGTTGGTCGAATAATTTTTTTGACTTTGTAACTGTTAATGTAAGGGATGGCTTTTGACTACAATTATTTTCGGGCTTCATCTCGCCTCTTTACTGTTTTTTTGCCATTCGCATATGATTTGAATTACCATACATGTTGTTATTGGCCAAAACCACCTTGCGTAAGTGCAGTCATGCGTAACTGTTGCTCGGTATGGGTGGTGAGCCCATTGCGATTGAAATCGCAAGTCTTGAAACTTTGCCACTATTAACAGGTGCTGTAAGGGAACGTCCCCATGTAAGCGATACTTTGAAAAAGTATTTTGGACTGTAGGGAAGTGTTCCGTACTACTTTGAAAAGCGTCCCAATGTGCGAAAACAAAATCAGAACTTTGAAATGTGACGGGTGTAGACGTAGGTACGACTTTGTGACGGTTGAAGATGACTACAAAACTTCCGACAATTGGTGACGCCAACAAAAACAGCGACGGTTGTAGACGTTTGGTTTTTTGTAATTTTGTGACATGGCAAATGTTTAGGGTTTTGTGACATTGTGACTCCATGCTCACTTGTGACAACGTCGACGTCACAAAATTCAAGAACTTTCTGCCATGGCTATCCGATTTCGTTTTCCTGACTTTTCTCACTCGACCTGCCAAAAAAATATCATTAAAGGTATTTAAAAGAATTATTTTTTAAATATCTTTCATTTAATACCAATATTATCGTGCTTCATTTTAAAAAGTGAGATAGAGGGAGAGGGGAGAGGCGACGACGACGCAAAATTCTGCAAAGGACCATGAATGAAAGTGGAGGTCCGAGACCCCTGCAGATATTTTCCGTACATGCTCGTCTTTTCCGTACATGCACGTGACGGGCAGGGATAAAAATAGCGAGTGCTCTCCCTCGTTCTAAAATTTTCCCACTCGTGTGGCGCGTGCTTGGACCGTTTTTCATTCGTTGTTTGGGAGGTACTTTCCCTGAAATCCAGTCGCGAGGTGATTTTCGATGAAGTTTTTTGACGGGCTGGATTCTCTTGCCCGGGGGTCGAAAAAAAGAAAACGCCAAAATTCGCTAACTTGACGACAAACATGAGGTACATTCAAAGTATCGACTTGACGTTTGCTGTACTTTTAAAGAATTTATTTGCTTGTACGGCTAAAGTTTTTCTCGTACGGAACTGCATTTTGGGTGAAAACGACAGAATAAAGTCGATACTTTAATACATGAAGACATACCCTAAAGCGCGTAACGGCCAGAAAGGGGCTCTGCGCTATTAAATATTATTCACAAGGGAAAATTTGTCACCAAATTTTGCCCTCGTGGTTAACCACATCAGACACATCACTTAGCTTCGACCGTACATGCGGATAATCTCGTCAAACAAAAAACAAATATTGCAAAGAGAACCGTCGATGTACATGGTGTGTTTTTGAAAAAACCTTATCGTGAAGTTAACGGGTTCACCATTAAGCAACGAGCGCTATATTTTAGGCGGTGTGCCCATGTGTTAAAGTAAGGGTTTTTTTCAGTCGTTTTCACTGAAAATGGGAATTGCAACGAGAAAATCTTAGGCCGTACGAAAAATGGGCAGGAACCAAAGTACGTTTTGCGTCCTATTCAAACTTTGAAAGCACTCCAATTTGGCTTTATTATCATTTCGACCCATTTCCACATCACGCCAGCTCACCTTCACTTTTTTAATAAAAGCGACCCCCGTGGTGATTTTAGTAAAATTGACAGCCGATTGACGAATAGGGAAGCGTTATTTCACGCGTCAACCATTTTTGAAAATTTATGCACGAGGGAGAGTATACGCTATTTTTTTCCCGTGCTCGTCATGCGCATGTACGTAGAAAATTGACAAGCATGTACGGACAAATTTTTTGTTGGGGTCTCAGACTTCCACTTTCATTTATGGAGTTATTTTTTTCATTTTTTTGAATATCGTTGGTAGTAGTTTGATGGCATTTCGAATGATAAAAAGTAAAAAAATTAATTTCGACACACCCGTAAGTAACAATTTCGTTGTTACACATAGGGACACTAAACCGTGTACGTAAAATCTGCGGTAAATACAAAATAAGTTCGCTAAATTACAATTACATGGGGCTGTACCCTAAGTTTCGGCTACATGGGAAAGTGTCCTAAGTCAGAATTTCCTTGCTCGGTTTAGCTGAATATTGGTGTGGAATTTGAAAGCTGTTCAAAAACAAAGTATTGAACAAACTGACAAAGTGTTGACCGTTAACGGCTCAGCACATGTGAATTACTACACGTGGACGCATCCGATCCACAATCAGCAATTCTTACTTCTGTCCAAGAGAAAGCTGTTCAAGTGCTACACATAGGATTTTGATCAGACAGGTGTCGTTCTGGCAGTGGACCGAAATGACGGTATTATTGGACGTTATGCCGGCCGTCAAAATCCCGTCATTTACGGTCTTTCACACGAAAAGCCAAACAACTGTGAACCGTCCAAACTTCGATGCGGCTTAGGTATGTCCCATTTAGTGCGATCTAACAGGCAAAAACATCGAAACATCACGCTCAAGAGTACATTTATGACAGCCTGCTATAAGACTTTTGTACTTTAAAGTCTACGCACTAAAACATTTAGTTCGAAAGCATATGCACGGAACTGTCCAACGCTGAACAAGTACAGTATGGGTATCGAACAAGTTTAAGAAAGCTAGAAACTTCTTCTGTCTTTTAGGGTTTACTCTCTCCGCCGCTTTTTGGACTCCTGAACTCGCAAGTAATGCGGATTTTTAGAAAGGAAATGGTTTCTCAGAAGCAGAAACGGTTTGCACACATGTTCCACTTCCGTTTTCTAAGGATGAAAGAGACAGGGAGTCTCCTATCGGAAATTTAACATTTGAAGATGGAAAATAGTTTGGATCATGCAATCGTAAACTCTTTAGGAGACATTTTTGGCGATTCCTATGCAACAATTTTTTTCAAAGAACCAAAAAGCGTAAGAGAACTTAAAAAATTGTAACTCTGTTTATTATTGCTTGCAATAAAATGTATGAGTGACATTGGAAATAGAATGCAAACAAGTATAGTATAAAATCATGGGTTATTTGCAACTGTAATGTGTTGTTTTTCGCTTTGCAACTTTTTGCACTTTGAATTGACTTGAGTTGTCCTGAACTCACGTTTTTGTTAAGTTTCGTTTTTTACTTAGAAAGTTTGGGGATATTTCTTGAGTCAAATCGTTGCGAATATCGTAAATCTAACTATGGCGTGTCGTTTTGGGAATTTACATACATTGACAATTTTTGCCCCTCCCACTTCTTTCTTTCCCTCTCTCTCTCTCTCCCTCCCACCCTCCCTCCCTCCCTCCCCCTCTATCTCTCCCTCTCCCTCTCTCACCCCTGTCCCTCTCTCCCTCTGTCTCTCCTCCTCTTCTCCTCTCCCCCTCCCTCTCCCACTCTCCCTCTATCTCTCTGTCCCTCTGTCCGTCTCCCTTGCTCCCTCGCCCTCTCGCATTCCCGCCCTCTCGCCCTCTCCCTCTCTCCTTCTCTTCCTCTGACTTCCCTCTCTCTCTCTGCCTCTCTCTCTCTGCCTCTCTCTCTCTCTCTCTCTCTCTCTCTCTCTCTCTCTCTCTCTCTCTCTCTCTCTCTCTCTCTCTCTCTCTCTCTCTCTCTCTCTCTCTCTCTCTCTCTCTCTCTCTCTCTCTCTCTCGCCCTCTCCTTCTCTCCCTCTCTCCCTCTGACTTCCCTTCTCCCTCTCTGCCTCTCTCTCTCCCTCCCCCCCTTTCTGTGCTCTTCCGTGCCCGAATATTTTTACGAAGTTTTTTCTTCCTTTTTCATTTTCTATTCTTCTTCTTTTTCCGGTCTTGTCGCCGCCCCTTCCTTCCCTGCTCTCAGTTATTTATCTCTTCTGTTTTTCCCTTGATTTACTCCTTTCTTTCCAGGTGCAATTGTGATATTTTCGCTGCATCTATGGAGTCAAAAGTGTACGGACGGGAATTGTTGAATTGTTGCTTTTATTGCCTTCAGCAAAAACTGTTCACAGGAAGTACGGTAAGTCAATTTTTTTAAGACTCTTCCAAAGCAATTATGACTTTTTGCGCGCTTACATGGCAACGGGATGTACCTCCAATCGTCGGTGGTGTATGGGTTTTCAAGTTTCCATGCATCCGACCTTACATGTTTTGAGAAATATGTGTATGGTTTGTGGTACATTAGTACCATAAACCAGTATCCCACAGTCTACATGTTTTTTTTCCGAGCAGTTAACTGGAAGTCGTTTGTCCATTTTTAACAAGATGTGTGGTTAACATTGTTTCGATGCCAGCTGTCGCTGATGTCGTCTTTCCAAAGTACATGGTTGCACCAAAACTTGAAAACTCTGGAGGAATGGATGATAGCTGCAATAATTTTCATGTACTGAAAATTTAGCAACCTTATCAGTTGAACCTACATTTCGGATTGCGGATTCTATCTGGCGTAGCCGAAAATGACACCTTCAACTGCTGATAAATCCTCAAGAATTTGTCGTTGTTTCCATTCTCTGGTGTTGGTATCAGAATACGGGAATCATCTACTGGAAAGTTTCCATGGGTTTCCACCCTAATTCGCTCATCTTCATTATTCACTTTGTGCACTCCCGTTGTCTGTCAAGGTATGTCAATGCGATAATTCTTTTAATAGCATCCGCATTTGTTACCGCGACCTGAACTTTTAGTAGTAGACCCTAAATCAGTCTTCCCTATGTAACCGTTTTTCCTGTCCTTAATACCGAGTAGTTGCTGATTTTGTCTCGTGGCTATCCTCTTGGGTGGGTCACTCACTCATTTGTTCGTTTTGTCTAATGTTATTGAGTTTTGTCAGTCACGTTTCCATCCAGTATGCCTTTTGATCATAATCAATGTGATCATAACATGAACTAGATTCTCCCGTATTTGCTTAGTAATTTTGCTGAACCGACTCAATTTGTTTTATTGAAGGATGAAGTGCGATTACAAGTTACTATTCTTGAACCCCTACCTCTCGCCAGGGTGCCAAACTGTAATATAAGATTACGATTGTTTTCATCGTTCTGAAATGTTTTAATTTTGTTGGTGAAGCTTGCTCATCCACTTTGTTGTTTGATTTCAATATCTGTAGGTTATGGGCAACATAACCATTTACATATTTTCAAATACATTTAAAGTATTATTTTCGTGGCAACTTTCTCTGGAGGTGCCATGGTGCTTTACATTATTACAAGATACAAATTTTGGAAATAGGAGTGCAAATTTATTCTCCACAAGGTGATTAGCTGCAAAGGTTGAAAGAT
Source organism: Zygnema cylindricum (assembly GCA_037447655.1). Lineage (NCBI taxonomy): Eukaryota > Viridiplantae > Streptophyta > Zygnematophyceae > Zygnematales > Zygnemataceae > Zygnema > Zygnema cylindricum. The sequence continues at coordinate 246,996 of JBBHKE010001371.1, read as the reverse complement.
TGGCGTTTTGGGGCCACAATTAAGCTCAGTGGCTATGCCACGCTTAATGGCTACTGTTCATGGGCGGAAGAGTGCTATTGAGGAATGGAGATACCTCCCTATGTCTGGAGGAAATTTTAACTCCCTACATTTTGTTTGTAGGGCAATATTGTCAAATTGTATGTCTGTCATTTTCTCCTGATCACTTTGACTACCTTCATTGAGGGTTCATTGTGGCTTTTCTATGTAATATTGTAAATAGTATGGCATATGCAGTTTTAGGACCAGTGGTAGATATACTGCCTTGATTCTGTTGAACATACTTAGTTGTTGTCTTTCTGGTAGGCCTTCTAAGGCCTTTAGCGAGCTGTAGACGAATGTAGACCTTCTAGTGAGCTGTAGGCAGAGTCTTTCTCATTTTTTCTCAGTAGGAAATTAGTAGGAAATTTTTTCTCAATTGCACTAGTTCCATACTTTCTCTACAAGAGTTAGACGCTATACTTTTTTTTGTCTGTGTAGAATCTTTCTCGTACTCTTCAATATTCATCTAATCAAGCAGCTCTTTGCTCTGTTTCATTTTCTGTTCGTGTTTTATGTTACTGTTTGTCTCTCTCAAGTTACAGGCTTAGATCACATCTCAACATGTAATGACCATGACTTTTATGTTGGGAAGTTACGGTGCAATTTTATTTTTTAAGAGAGCAAAGTTACGGATGTTCTCTATGACAGCAGAAGTTAAATGTTCATCATTCAACAAGCTTTGACCTGTAACTAAGATCTGACTTGGCTAGTATTGTATGTTAAAATGCTCTCTAGCAAGTGAAATGATCATTAATCATTTGTTTGTTGATAGATATTATTTCTTCGTGTCTATGGTCGCTTTGTCATCTCATTCTCTCCACCTGCGATGTCACGTCATCTTCTAGTCCGTTTTCCAGTTTTGAACCTCTTATCTCTAATTGATGACCTATGGTCCATTTTTTCTTAGTCACTGTGTACATGTTTCCCATTGCTAACGAATTAACTAACATTGACATCCCCAGTAATCCGATGTTGCATTGCGTCTGCAACTCCTGATACTTCGGCTAACTTGGGTAACCTCGGAACCGGTAACCATGCTGATGGCATCTGTATGTCAGTCTTATTTAGACACCAGTCTTCATAATGGCACCTGGACGCTTTCCCCTCTTCCTGCCAATCGATAGGCCTTTTGCATTGAGTGGATGTTTTGGACAATGAACGAGTATGATGGAGTGATCGATCACTATGAAGAGCTATTTGTTACGAAGACGTTTTCACTATCGAGGGAATTGACTTCATGATAATCTTTGCTCCGTTGGCTTGCCTCTCCTCTCGTTGTGGTCTCCCTTGTCAACATACACGATTGGCATCTGAGTCAACTTCATGCCAAATTTGCATGTCTACATGGTGTTCTGACTGTCGATATCTGTATGAAGCAGCGGTGATGGCAGCGTCCTGGTTGTAATATAGTAAGGTATACCTATGGTCTTTGTTTTGTAAACAGAAATTCCAGTGTTTTATCCATTGATGCAGCATTTTGACTTTTCTTGTGGCGTTGGAGGTTCACAATTAAAAGGCAAAAGTCCTTGGGTCTGGGAACAAAGTCTTGATGTTATTAGCATATCCCAACTTTTGTTGCTTAGATTCTAGTTTCGCTATTTACATTTGGCAGCGCACAAACTATGGTGATCATTGCTGTTTATGTGATGATCTGCTCGTCTCTGGTTCCTCTCTCGATTCTATCTTCAATGTGAAAACCATGCTTCATTCTCATTTTGACATGTCCGACTATGGGGAAATTGCTTCTTTGTTATTGAGCCTCTCATACCCTTCGTCTCAGTCAGAAATGTACATTTCTGTTGTTTTGGACCAGTTTGGTTTGGCTGATTGTACTTTTGTTCCAACCCCTCTTGACCCGAATTCGAAACTTTTCGAAAGTGCCCACTGATCTCTCTGCTTCTGTTCATTTTACTTTTTGCTCTCTCATTGGTATTCTCATGTAAGCCATGCAAGCAACCCGACCGGATTTGATCATGGCCAATTCCTTCATTCTTTTACAAGACCATCTTCTGAACAAACATGTCCTGCATCACTAATTATCCAAATCTCTTTGTTTTACTTCTCCCACTGACCTTGTTGGTGTTGGTGGTTCTGATTGAGGGGGAGATGATCTCGCACTTGTTTCCTCCTGGTGGAGACCCGCTTTCTCGGTCATCTAGACTCAAGTAGACTATCACCCTTTCTCCACAAAAGCTGAGGCTGCTACTCATGTGGCCAAAGAGGCTGTGTGGCTTCATAGTCTTCTCTCTGGTCTTTCCTTTTCTCCTCTTTCTGCTAAGCCTCTCCGCTTCTCTGTTCTAATTGGATTCCCAGGGTGCCCTTGCTCATGAAAAATTCGGTGCACCAAACACATCGATATTCAGTTTCATGTCACCCAGGACTAACAGGAAGGTGGTACTTGCACTTTGCTCATGTTTGGCCTTCGTGTGAGGAAGTGGCTGATTACTTGAGGAAAGCTTTCCATGAACCTTGGACGTCGCTCTTCCACTGGTTTTGTCCCCTGTCCTTCCGAGTGATTCCCATCGGAGATTGAGAGGCCGTGTTGGCGGCAGGCAGTCACATCCTACTGTCATTATCTCTTGGTCACTTTGGTAAGGTTGGTTCAGGTTCAATTTGGTCTTTTTCAGATAAGTGCAATGTCTCAAGTCCCATTTCCATCTTTATCTTTTTGTGCAGATTATTGTGTCAACCGGTAGTTCAGTCTTGGTGCTAGATCTAGTAGTTTAATTAAGTTTTCCACTAGACGCAGTCTTTCGAAAAGACCTGTAGTGAGCATATTCATTCTCAGTGGGAACAAAGTGCACCATTCTCTCTCCCTTTCCTTTATTTCGTCTCTCTTTGCAGGTGCAATTGTGATATGCTCCAGTGGAGCCAAATTTGTACAGACGGCAGTTGGCGACTTGTGGCTTATTTTGCCTTTTCCAAAAACTGGTTAAGAAAGTACAGTAGGTCAACCCTTCCTTAAGATTCAATCAAAATAGTCTTAAATTTTTAAGATGTTTTGTATGTTTACTAGGCAACGATCTGTACACTGAATTGTCCATGTAGTGCTTTATATTGTCCATTTCCAGATTACATGAGCACACGTTGTCAATTAGTTCGAACGTCTACTGCTGAGCATCTCCTATTTCCTTTTCGAAATGTGCTGCATCACTTAGGGTGTGTCTCCAAGAGGAAATCTCGCTGAACAGCACGTGTTTTCAGGTCTCGATGAGTTCTACCTGTACATGTTTTGCGAAAATATAAATACGGATTCTTTCCCATTCCTAACACGTTACGTGGTTAACAATGGCTGGATGCCAGCTGTTGCTGATGTCGAAACAGAGTACTTTGGAGGAATGGATAAAAACTGCAATAAAGTTTACGTTTTGACGATTCTGAGGTTCTATTAGTCGAACCTATATGGTGATAGCACATTCTATCTGCAGTCAGAGAAAATGACTCCTGCATTTACTGTTTAATGCTCATGAATGGTTTGTGTTTTCCATTTTAGTTGTGTTCCATATCAGAATTCTGGAAACATCTACTGGAAAGTTTTCATGGAGTTCTGACCTAATTCGCTCAACTTCATTATTCCCTTCGTGCACTCCTTGTGTCTGTCAAGGTATGTAAATGTGAAAATTCTTTTAATAGCACCCGTATCTATTATTGGGACTGGGACTGAAACCGTTAGGAGTAGACCCTAGATTAGTCTTCCCTTTATTATCATTTTATCTCCTGTCCTTAATGCCTAGAAGTTACTGATTTTGTCTTGTTGCTATCGGCTTCGGGCAAATTACTCACTCCATTGTACTTTTGTCAAATGTTATTGAGAATGTCGGTTGCTTTTCACTTTTCTCTTCTTAGAAGGAAGTCATGCAGTGTGCTATTTGATTATAATGTAGAGCTATTTTTGCTCTTATTTTCTTAGTATTTTGCTGGCTGTCGATAAAGATTGCCAACTCAATTTGTTTTGTTGAAGGATAAAGTCTGATTACAAGTCGCTATATGTAAGCTCTTACCTTTTGCCACCGTGCTAAATATTTGTAGTATTAGGCTAAAATCATCGCCATTGTTTTTCTGCAAGGTCTCTAGTTTTTCTGGTGAAGCTTGCTCATCCAATTTGCGATTTGATTTTATACCTGTATGTGATGGGCAACATGACGTTTTATAAATTTCAAGTTCATAAATTCTTGTTGTGTCAACTATAGGTTGCCTTGGTGTTTTACTTAATGCAAGAAAGAATGTTTGTCGAAATACCTTATGGAAATAGGAAGGCGAACTTGTTTTTTATGAATTTGAGTTCTTTACTCGCCAAATGAATAGGAAGGTGTTGTGGGTCGACAATTAATCGAAATGGCTATGCCACGCTTAACGGTTAACTAATTGTGACAGAAAGGGTGCTATTTAGGGATGGAGATACCATTCTATTTGTAAAGGATGTTTGAAGTCCTGCTGTTGTTATTTGTAGGGCAATCTGGTCAAACTCTACTAAAGACGCTAGACTTTCTTAGTTTGTGTTTAAACTTTTGGATCCTTTGGCATTGATTCGGTCAGCAATTCTCTTGCTTAATATCGTTGTGTTTTATATCACCGTGTCTCTGTCAAGGTCTGAGAAGTTAGGAGTCCAGTCACATTCCATGCATGCGAACCCTTTCTCGAATTTAATGACCATAGTTTTTATGGTCGGACAATATTTACAGTTTCGGATGTTCCTCTCTGGCAAGCCCTTGAAGATTGGACGTCTGCCAATGTGGATGCTTATTCGCGCTTTGATATGGTCTTAGCGATCGAACAAACTCGTGTTATTTGTGATCGAATTTTGGACTCTTCTCAAGTAGACCTATGAAGCCAAATACACGGTGCAAACCTACGTACCGTAACAACCTCCCCTTTGAACTTTAAAAATAAAAGGGTGCAGTTCAGTGAACTTTTTGAATGTTGTTTGACTAAAGCAATTTTTTTTCCTAATTTCTAAGTACTTTAGTGCCCAAAGTTAAGTGAATTGGTTTGTTCCTGTAACTAACTTAAATCTAACCTGGGTGTTGTTGTAATTATTGTTAAAATGCTCGCTAGCACGTGTTAATCATTTGGTCATTGCTTAATACAGTCTTTTTTGGTCTACTTAAAGAATTATGTGAAACTTTTTCTGCATTTTTTTCAGCATTTGACTATTTGTCAAATGAAAGTGAAATTCCTGATTTTTGCAATCATCTACAGCATGAAGTTTCAAATTTGCGCTCTTCCCATCAAATTCCAAGCCTTCTCCTTCTTCGTACCCTGCAATCATTGGGGAAAATTAAACGCACACTATTGACACAAACTTAAAACTTGCACAAATTCGAGAAGGGATGGTGATAAAGCTTTCTAGTGCAGACTCTTGCCTGCTCCCACCACCCCTTTGTTTTCTGAGTAATAATTGGAACGACAAACCACTAGTTTGCGGCCCAAACCTCCTCCATGTTGTTGCGAATCTTGTCCCTGTTGGCGCAGGTTAAGTCTTCGATTATGTTTCTGAGGGTGTTGATGACCATTTTTATCAACCTTTCACACCTACGGGAGGTCAACAACTTGGCCGTCAGAAGCACCCCCAGCATCTCTCTTACAGCTTTTAACTTTTTCTCTAAGCGATACCTTGCAGTTTAGGCATTCAGTTGCCAATCAATCACCAAAATTATACTATGTTAACCTGGTGACTGTCCTATCTCCGTATCATTGTAGTGTCAAAAGCTCTTCTATAATCGCTTTTCTGATACAGGGTATGTTTCTGCCCTAAAGTCTGCATGTGATTTGCTAGGAATTTTGGTGTTAGTCACCATTTAACTTCCCTCTTTGATTGGTTCAAATTTTTAATTCCCTTACCAACCTCAATGCAAACCTATCTGGGGTAATGTTTGCGTCTTGATGGCACCCATGAAGGCCACATTATCCTCTGTAAATCTTTTCTATTAATCTTATGCGTCTCTCTTCCTTTGGTTTTTTCCCCTTTCCTTATTCTGAATGGTTCCCATTTGAGGTTGAGAGGCAGTTTTGCCAATAGGGTGATCTCCTCGGTGACATCTTACGCTGTCGTTGTCTCTTATTCACTATAGTAAGGTTGGTTCAGGTTCACTTTTTTCTTTTCTATGTAATCGAAATGTCTCTAGACCCATTTCCATCATATCTTTTTGCGCAGATTACACTGCACGTTTAGTTGAGTTTGTGTACTAGATCTAGTACCTTTCATGTTTTGCACAGGTAGTCGCAGTCTTTCTATACATGTAGTGAGCTGTAGGCAGATTCTTTCTCAGTGCAAACAAAGTGCACAAGTAGCTCAGCTTTATTTACTGTTTTGTCTCTCTTTGCAAGTGCAATTGTGAGATTTTCGATGCTCCAGTGGAGCCAAATTTGTACAGACGCGAGTTGGTGACTTATGGCTTATTTTGCCTTTCGCAAAAACTGTTCAAGTATGGTACGTGAAAGTATCCTTTTTAGTCCGGAATCTTTAAGATGTTTTGTATGCTTAAGTGGCAACAAGGTGTATCCTCAATTGTCAGTGTAGTACTTTATAATGTCGGTTTCCAAATTACAGAAACATGTGTTCTTCAATTGTTTTGCATGCTTCGCACGTCTACAGCTAATCGCGTCCTATTTCCTGTTTGACATGTGCAACACCCCTAAGGGTGTATCTCTGAAGAGGAAACCCCACTGAAAAGTGGGTGTTTTGAAGTCTCCATGCATCCTACCGTAGATGTTTTTGAAAACATATTTAGGGATTTTATCCCATTCGTTATAACGTATGTGGTTAACAATGGTTGGATGCCAGCTGTTGTTGATGTCAGTGTGCAAACAAAGTACATGGGTTTATCAAACTTTGAAAACTTTGGAGGAGTGGATGAAATCTGCCATAAATTCTACGTTCTGACGATTTCGCGGTCTTTATCTGTCAAACCCTCATGGCGATTGCAACGTAAATCTGTCGTCACAGAAAATGACACCTGCAATTACTGTTTAATGCTAATGACTTCTTTGTGTTCCCATTCTTTTGATGTCTGCATTAGAACACTGGAAATGTCTACCAGAAAGTTTTCATGGGTTTCCACCCTATTTCACTCAACTTATTTTTCGCTTCATGCACTCCTTATGCCCTTCAAAATCATTCTTTTACTAGCATCTTTATTTGTTACTGCGACCTGAATTGCTAGGAGTAGACCCTAGATCACTCGTCCCTATGTAATCATTTCATCTCCTGTCCCTAATGCGTAGTAGTTGCTGATATTGTCTGTCGTTTTCTCTTGGTCACTTTGGTAAGCTTGGTTCAGGTTCACTATTGTCTTTTCTATGTAATCGAAATGTCTCAAGTCCCATTTCCATCTTTCTCTTTTTGTGTGAGATAATAGTGGCACATGGAGTTCAGTTTTGGTGCTGGTTCCAGTACCTTGAACGTTTCACACAGTTTTGTTGCAGTCTTTCAAAAAAGATCTGTAGTGAGTTTTAGGCAAATTCTTCCTCAATGCGAACAAAGTGTACCAGTAGTGCAGCTCTTTTTTCCCCTTGCCTTTATTTCGTCTCTCTCTGTAAGTATTTTTCCTTTAGATTCAATCAAAGTATTTTGAAACCTTTGAATGCTTAATAATGCTCACGTGGCAGCAAGGTGTACACTCAATTGTCGGTGTCGTTCTTTTCAATGTCCGTTTCCAGAATACGTGAGCAGACGTCTTCAATTGTTTTGCACGCTTCTTACATCTGCTTCTAAGTGTGTCCTATTTCAGTTTTGACATGTGCAACACCCCCAAGGGTGTACCTCTAGAGAGGAAATCCTGCTGTAAAGTAGGTGTTTAGAGCTCTCCAGGAATTTCACGTTACATGTTTTGCAAAGGTATATAAAGGTATATATATATATATATGGATTTATTCCATTTACAACATGCTACACAGTTAGCAGTGGTTGGATGCCAGCTGTTGCTTAATGTCAGCGTGCAAAACAAAGTACATGGTTTTATCAAACCCTGAAAAGTTTGGAGGAGTGGATAATACATTGTGACGATTCCTCGGTCTTTACAATCATATAATCTACATGGCTATTGTAAATTATATCTGTCGTCACAGAAAATGATGCCTGCTATTACTGTCTAATTCTCATGAATTCTTCGTGTTTTCATTTTACTGGTGTCTATATCAGAATACTGAAACATCTACTGGAAAGTTTGCATGGATTTCCTCCCTAATTCACTCAACTTCATTATTTGCTTCGTGCACTCCTTTTGTCCTTTTAAGCTATATGTCAATGTGGAAATTCTTTTAATAGCATCCGTATTTGTTATTGGACTGGACCTGCTAGGAGTAGACCCTAGATTAGTCTTCCCTCTCTAATCATTTTATCTCTTGTCCTTAACGCCTAGCAGTTGCTTCTTTTGTCTTGTAACTATCCGCTTTGGGCAAGTCACTCACCCAATTGTACTTTTTGTCAAATGTAATTGAGAATGTCTGTAACATTTCTCCGCTTAGCAAGAACCCATCCAGTATGCTATTTGGTCATAATTACTCTGATCATAACATAGCGCTAGATTCTCTCGAATTTCCTTTGTAGTTTTGGTGGACCAGGATAAAGAGTTGGCAACTCAAGTTGTTTTGTTAAAGGATGGCGTGATATTACAAGTCACCGTTCTTAAACTCTTAACTCTCGCCACCGTGCCAAATTAAGTGCCAGATTAGGATCATTGTTTTTCTGAAAGGTATTCCGTTCTTTTGATGAAGCTTGCTCATCCACTTTCTTGTTTGAGTTTAATATCTGTAGGTTATGGGCAGCATATCCGTATACAGCATTCCAAGTACACCACAGAATTCCTTTTGTGGCAACTTTCTCGAGGGGTGCTATTGTGCTTTAAATTTTTACAAGATACATCGTTTGCCTTTATACCTACGGAAATAGGAGTGAAAATTTATTTTTTATCAATTCAAGTCCTTTATTCCCCGACAAGGTGACTAGCAGCCAAAACCGAAAGCAGTTTTTCAGGGCCACAAGTAAATTCGATGGCTATGTCAGGCTTAACGGCTACTGTTTTGGCAGGAAGAGTGCTATTGAGGAGTGGAGATACCTCCTATTTCTGAAGGACACATTGTTGTTTGTAGGGCAATTGGTCAAGAAGAATTCTGTCGTTTTTTCTTGATCACTTCGATCACTTTGGTCATGTTTATTCAGGCTCATTGTGGGTTTTTCTATGTAATCGTGATGTCTATACTCTTCTTTTGGTCTTTTTCCATTTGTGTAGATATAGCGGCACAAGTAGTAGTAGATTCTCATTCGTTTGGAGATTAAACAAACTCTCGTTGTTTATGATGTGACAGCTGTCGTCAAAGCTTGAACAGTCTCAAGTTGACCTACGAAACCAAAAATTGGTCAACCGTTTGACAACTTTGCAGGTAGTTTCTTTGTTACACCAAAGGTTCTAATGACACGGTGCGAATCTACATATTGTAACAAGCATTCGTATGAACTTGGGTGTGTTGAGCTAAACTTTTTTAACATTGTTTGTTGTCAAAGGCTAAATTTTTTAACATATACCCATCAATAACCCTGCATTCGATTTGCTAGTATATTTGGATGTTAGTCACCGTTTGATTTTCCGAGTCTGATTGGTATAAATATCTTTTTCTTTACTTACCCCAATGGAGACCTATTTAGGCAATAATCACTACTTGACAGCCACCCGCATAGGCCACATTACCCTCCCCTGTTTTAGACTTGACTTGCTAATTTCGTATTTGTTCCAGGTGTTTATAAGAATCTTCTTAACATGGTTGCTGTATATGAAGGTCCAAAGGCTGGATGCAAGCATCCTGTCTTCCCATTTTCTACTTTGCAGCAGTAAAGGTCTAGTAAGTCTTCCTCAAATTGATAATGGCGAGGGTTCATTTTCAAGAGGAAAATCTGATCTTCAGACAAGGTCGAGTTCAAAGAGAATGAGGAAACGAATTCATCTTTTCCATCGAGCCACTCGAAAATTGGTGAAACCTCGATCCAAGTCGCATTTCAAGTTTTGGTGGTCTTTTTGCTTTAATCTTTTTGACTACGCGAGTCGGTCTTCCTGTGTTTGTCGATGTGTAGGAAATCCAATGTTTTTGCCAAATTTCAAGAATTCAAAGCTTCAAAGTGATTTTTTTTGGTTTGGTATATCGAACGAATTCAAGGTTGATAAATCACGGTATTAATATTGCAAAGTTACTTATTGAGTTACTCAATACTTATTGAGTTTGCCGATAAATTTGGATAATACGATAACTGTCGAAAATCGACCGATAACTGTGCGGTAATCCGTGCGTAAATCGTTACCAGATATAAAACATGTCTTGCCGAATCTTCATCTAACATTTGATTGGCCCGAAACTCTGTGTATAAAATCTGAAAAATATTATGCAAGGTGTAAGTTAACCTTTTTGTGCAAATTCAGTATGTTACAGGACAGTTTTGCGCACTGTACTGAGAAACTTTTTTCAGTCTCGATGGCGTGAAAAGTATGACATTTGAAGAGGTCAGAAATGCTGGTACTGCTCGAACTACAACACGGAATTTTTCCTATAGTTTTATATTTGTGGTAGTGGTGGCATTTTCCTTCATTTCTGTTTTTCAATTTTTTTTCCACTCCTGGCATTTTACACCAAACATCTGCACCACATATCTCTCAGCACAACTTTGTCATTGAACCTGGAAATCTTATCCTCCTCAGGCATTATATGCTATACTTCTCTAATCTTTCTCAATGTTTTGCGCCAAAGCTGTCATAACCAGCAATTGTTACGCAATTTCTGTTGGAACTTTATGTTCCACTTTTACTCTTCCCGGTCTCACTCCTTTTGCAGCTTCAATAGTGCATTTCCATTCTCACAACGCGTGATGTTCATCGCCTTCTAATCCGAGTTCCGGTTTTTCCCTCGTCTACCAACAAAACCTCTTTGGCCACTGTCTAAGTGCTGGAAGTCTATTTTTTCCAAGTAATCATGTCTACAGGTTTTCACGTTGCTGACGTTGTACCTATTATCAACGTTGCCGCTAATCCTCGCGTCGCGAACGCGCCTTCAATTCCCATTATTTTTGCGGGCGCAGGCGACCTTGGAACTGGTGACCATGCTAATGACATCGCTATGTCAGACAACCTTAGTCGCCAGCTGGCCCGATCAAATGTTTTCCGTTCGAACGGGCATGCCTAGGGACATGAATGCGATTTCAAAGTTAGGACTGGATGAAACATTCTTCTTCCCTTCCCACATTTCTCCTTCTTAAAACATTCCTTCCTCCTTTTCCCTTCCTGAAGCTTTCGTCGCCCTGTCCGCTCCACTTCCCTTGTTCTCTTCCATTCTTCCTCTACTCTCTCTGCCGCAGCACTCTGGTAAAGAGACCACCTTTTAGACCGGCAGACTCTTTTATATCTCTCTTACCGCTCTTGCCTGGACATATTTAGCATACCCCCTTGCTAACACTTTGTCCACTGAACCTCTTACTCTCCGTCTCCCTCTCACTATTGCTCTGAGACAGATGTTGATGCTGCTTTCTGGCAAGGAATGGTCGATAGTTATAAGGCGCTGTTTGTCACCAAGGGGTTTTCACAACTGGAGGGAATTGACTTCACAAAAACCCTTTCTCTTTTGACTTGCCTCATCTCTATTCGTTTTGTGCTCTCTCTGCCGCCATGCATGTTTGGTTTCTACATCGACTTGAATACTAAGCTGCATTTTATAGTGGTGTTCTGACTGAAGATTTCTTTATGAATCAACCTGACCGATTTGTTCAATGTGGGAAAAGCATCTGGTTTGTATTTAAAAGAAAAATATCCATGGTCTTAAAATGTAGTCAAGCGGAGGCGAATGGAGTCGAATAGAGTCGAATAAGTTGAATAGAGTTGCATGGATTCAGCTGGAATGGGAAGGACTGGAATGGAGTGGAATGGAGTGAAACGGAGTTGAATGGAGTCAAATGGAGTCATACAAAGGCAAATGGATGCGAATGGAGTCAGATGAAGACAAATGAATGGAGTTAAATGAAGTTGAATGGGGTCAAATGGAGCCAATTAGACAAATGAAGTCAAACAGAGTCAAATGGAGCCAAATGGAGTTGAGTGGTTTTGATGCCATTGTGCATATGCCAGCTTTTGTCACCTTGAAATTTCCTTCAGTGTGGACATTTGTAGCTCCGGACAAACAATGGTGATCATTGTTGTGTATATGAATGTTATTCTCTCCCTCTCTTGTTTGTCAAAACCATGCTTTGTTCTCATTCTGATATGTCTGACCTTCGAGAATTGAATTCTGTTAAAAGACATTTGGCTTTTTCGTGGGTCTTGTACTCTTTGTCTCAGTCGGGAAACGCACATCTCTGACGTTTTTGGACCAGTTTGGTATTGCCGATTGTACTTATGTCTCAATCCCTCTTGACCCGAATATAAAACTTCTGAAAGCTACAACTGATGTACTCTCTGCTTCACTTCATTCTACTTACCTCTCTCTCATTGGCTCATTCCTGTAAGCCATGCAAGCAACTCGACCTTATTTGAGCACCGCTGTTGCTATATCATTTCCTTCACTCCGCTTCTAAGTCCTCTTAAACAAACCTGTCCAGCATTGCTTATAACCAAATCCCTTCGCCTTACTTCCCCCTCCGACCTTGTTGATTCTGGTGGTTCGGACTGAGGGAAGATGAGGGGTCTACATCTCATACTTGCTTCCTCTTTTTTAGAAACCTGCTTTCTCGGTCATCCAAACACAAGTAGACTGTCACCCTCGCCTCCACAAATGCTCAATATATGACTGCTACTCATTCAAACAAAGAGGCGGTGTGGCATCAGTCTTCCCTCGGGTCTTTCCTTTTCTCCTCTTTCTGCTACTGCCCTCAGGTTAGGTTCCCCTATTGCTCATTGAAAATTCGCCGCACCCTAAAATCACCAAACGTAGAGATGTTCAGTTTTATTTCACTCCGGAGAAACTGGAAGATTGTACTCCCTCTTTGCCCATTTTTGTCCTTTTTGCGAGTTTTGAGCAACTTGCTGATTTCTTAACTAAAACTCTTCATTAACATTACCTAGAGCCATGTCGCCCTTCCTTTGGTTTTCTCCCATTTCCTTCTTCTGAATGATTTCCCATCTGAAGTTGAGATCTGAAGTTTAGAGGGAGAGTTACCAGTAGGGCGATTTCGCTGGTCACGTCCTATTTTGTCGTTTCTCTTGGTCCCTTTGGTTAGGTTGGTTCGTGTTCTACCTATTTGTGGACACTCTCTATCTGTCTTTATCTTTTGGTCCAGAGTATGCGGCACATGTAGTTCAGTTTTGGTACTAGATCATTACAAGCAAAAAGTCCACCAGTAGCGCACCTCTATCTCCCCCTTCCCTTTATTTCGGTCCTCTCAGGTGCAATTGTGATATTTTCAGTGCTCTAGTGGAGCCAAAATTGTACAAACGGGAGTTGGAGACTTGTGACTTATTTTGCCTTAAACAAAAACTGTTCGAGGAAGTATGGTAAGTCAGTTTTCCTTTAGATTCAATCAAAGTAATCTGAAATCTTTAAGATGGTATTAGGCCGAGGTGGTTTGAATTGTACCCTCAATTGTCAGTTAAGTACCGAACAATGTCCGTTTCCAAATTACATGAGCACACGCCTTCATTTATTTTGTCATCTTTGCACGCGTACAGCTAAGCATTTCCTATTCGGCATGTGCAACCCCCCTAAGGGTATATCTCCAGAGAGGAAATCCTGTTGAAAAATATGGGCTTTCAAGTCTCCATGAATTTTACTGTCCATGTTTTGCAAAAATACGTTTAGGGTTTTTTGTCCTTTCGTTAGACTATACGCTGCTGCTGATTTTGCCGTCCAAACAAAGTACAAGGTTTTATAACCCTGTAAACTCTGGAGAAATGGATAACATCTGCATTAAATTTTATGTACTAAAGATTTTGCGGTCCTTATGAGGCGAATCGACATGGCGAATGCAAATCCTATCCAGTATCACAGGAAATGACATGTGCACTTGCTGATTAGTGCTCATAAATCCTTCTTGTTTTACATTTTACTGGTGTCTGTATTAGAGTACTGGAAATGTCTTTCATGGAGTTCCACCATAATTCACTATACTTCATCATTCACTTCATGCAATCCTTCCGTCTATCAAGGTATGTCAATATGGTCATTCACTACAAGCATCCATATTTGTTACTGCGACTTTAACTGCTAGGAGTATTGCCTAAAACAGTCTTCCCTCTGTATCTCCTGTTATTGATGCCAATATTTGCTGGTTTTGTCTTGTAGCCGTCGGCTTTGGGCAGTTCACTCTCTCAATTGTACTTTTTGACGATTATAATTGAAAATGGCGGTTCCAATCCTCTTCTTAGCAAAAACCCATCTACTATGCTATTTGATCTTAATTAATCTGAGCATTATCATAGTGCTAGATTCCCTCGTATTCTCTTTGTAGTTTCGGTGGATAGCGATAAAGATTTGCCAACTCAATTTGTTTTGTTTAAGGACAAAGTGCAATTACAAAGTCACTATATTTGAACTCTTACCTCTAGCTAGCGTGCCAAATTTATTCAGTATGAGATTAAGAGTTATGACTTTCTGCAGGGTACTCGCTTTTTTGGCGATGCTTGCTCTCATTCAAATTCGCCGTTTCGATTCAACATCTATAGATTACGGGCAACATAATCATTTACAGATTTCCAAGTACATCATAACATTCTTTCCGTGGCAACCTTTCTCGAGGGGTGCCATGATGCTTTACTTTAAGACAGGAAACAACATTCACCTCAATAACCTAAGAAATAGGAAGGCAAATCTGCTTTTATGAATTCAATTCATTAATCTCCAACAAGGTAATTAGCACTTATAATGGAAAAAAAGGTGTTTTCTGTTACAATTAAGTTAAATGGCAGTGCCACACTTAACAACTACTGGTCGTCGCGGAAAGGGCGCTATTGAGTAGTGGAGATACCTCTCTATTTCGGAAGGGAATTATGAGTACCTCAATTGTTGTTTGTAGGAAAATCTGGTCAAATTCTACTCTGTAATTCTCCCCTCGTCAGAAATGGGACAATTGACGGTCCAATTACACAGAAAAAACCGAATTGAACCTGAAGAAATCTGACCAAAGTCCATTTCTGTAGAATATAGTGGCACATATAGTTCTAGATTGGGTACTAGATATAGTGCCTTGATTACGCTGAACGTGCATAGTTGTTATCTTTATAGACGGTGTAGACCTTTTAGTGAGCTGTAGGCAGATTTTTTCTCATTTTTTCTCATTTTTTCTCTGTACAAACAAAGTACAAGTGCACTTTCCCCACAATAATTACATTAGACTTTCTTAGTTTGTATTTAAACTTGTTTTCAACATTCTTTCAAATCCTTTGGCTCAATTGCATTTAATCTGTGTTTTACGTGACTTGTTCTATCTCTCCCAGTTATGGGAAGTTTTGAGCCTGGTTAAACATTTCATGCATGCAAACGCTTTCTCAAAATTTAATGGCCATAATTTTTATGACCCGGTTCTGTAGCGCAGTTTATTTGTTTAGTCTAGAAAATAAGGAAAAATAATAACAGTTGCGGATGTTCCTCTCCGACAAGCTCTTGATGATTGGACGTGTGCCAATGTGGTCTCGTTCGCGCTTTGTTATGGTCTTGGAGATCTAACAAACTCGTGTTATTTGTAAACGGACAGCTTCAGTCGAAGCTTTTACTCTTCTCAAGTGGACCTATGGAACCAAAAATTGGTCAACCTTTGGACATCTTCACAGGGAATTGCTTTGTTACACCAACGATCCTAATGACACGGTGCAGACTTACATACCGTAACAACTACCCCTTGAACTTGAGAAAGAAAAGGGTGCAGTTGAGCTGAACTTTTTGAATATTGTCTTGTGGCAAAAGCTAAAACATTCATGGACGCTTAAATACTCGTTAACTAAAGTTAATTGAACCGGCTCCGACCTGTTACTAACTTAGATCTAACTTGTGTATTATTGTAATTTATGTGAAAATGCTCGCTCGCAAGTGTTAGTCGTTCAGACATTGCTGAAGACATCAATATTGGTCTGCTCGATGGATCATGTGACACTTTTTCTGCATTTTTTCAGCAAATGACGATTTACCAAATGGTATCAAAATTCCTGACCTTTGCAATAGTTGACTAGTTGAAGATTCAAAGTTGCTCTCTTATACCAAATATCTTAACAAATATGCCTTTTTCACCCATTTATTTATAAGCTTTCTCCTTCTGCCACGTACCTCGCAATCATTGTGGGAAAAAATGTGCTGACATCTGCATTAAAATCGCACAATTTTGAGAAGGGGTGCGACACCTGTCGCACTGTCCTCTGCGTTTTCCGAGAAATAATTGGAGCTACCTACTAATAATTAGTCTGCTGTCAAACCGCCTCGTCAGTACTCCTGCCCATTTCTCTAAAGGCTCCCCAACTTTTGTAGGCAATGTCTGGCAGTTCCAGTATTCAGGTGCTAATCAATCAAATTTGACTTTGTTAACCTGTAAACTGTGCTATCTCCGTATCATCCCAGTGTCAAAATTCCTTCTGTAATCACATCCCTGATACAGGGTATGCCCTTTCTGCCCTAAGCTCTGCATGTGATTGGCTAGTAGATTTTATTGTTGGTAACCATTTACCTTCCCAGTCTGATTGGTTTAAAGCTTCAATTCCCTTGCCAACTCCAATGCGAACTTCTCTAGGTAATGATTGAGTCTTTATGGCCACCCACGTAGGCCACATTGTCCTCCGCTAGCCCTGAACTTGCTAATTTCCTTTGTGTCCCAGAGGTCTGCAAAAGATATTTTGTTTCTTCGGAGGTGTTATCAATGACGGTCTAAATTTTTTATGTAGTCAAGTTTTTGTAACTGGTCAAAGGTAGAAAAATGGCTCCATGTATATGTATATCTTTTTTCTCTTTTCGTGGACATGCAAATTTTGCTGGCGTCCCGTGTTCCCATTTGCTACCCTTTTGGCTGTTCTAGCTGATTTACCTGACGTTGTCAATGGCAGGGATCCTTTTTCACCGAAAAAGTCCGCTTTCTGCATGGGTTGGAGTTCAAGGAAAATGAGCTCGTCCATCTTTTCGATTGAGTCACTCTAAAATTCGTGAGCCTTTGGCCCTAATTCATAGGATGTGTGTGTTCCGAATCTCGCATTTCAAGTTGAGGGGTTCTCTTTATTTTGTCAGTTTGATTGACCTTACGACTCGCTTTTATCCTACGCATAAGAAATCCAATGTTTTTTCCGAATTTCAAGAATCCAAAGCTTAACAATTATTTTCCCAAAATCTTACTTTGTGACAATGGTGGTGCTTACTGCTTCAAATGTTTTAGCATTTTTTTTTACTCGTGGCATTATTTACCAAAAATCTGCACCACATATCTTGCAATGTCCATCTCTCAAGGGTGGTTTCGCCGGACCTTACAATCATATATTCATTAGAATGGTGCATTCTGTCCCTCACTTCGCTAACCTGTCTCTGTTATGTAACGAAGTTGTCGTAACCACCAATTTCTTTGCAACTTAATGTTTTTGTCTACTCTTCTCGATCTCACTTCTTTTGAAGCTTTGACTAAACTTAAACGATCTATTCATTGTACTTTTGGGTGCCAAAGATGATCCGAAAATCACACAAACTTGTGTAAGTGCATTTCTCGACACATGTGTCGAATAAGTTCCTTTTTTTAAAACTTACTGTGTCTAGTGTTTGCTTCGTCATCTCATTCTCAGCACCTGCGATGTCACATTGTCTTGTAATCCGCGTTTCCGTTTTTCCCTCGTCTACTAATAAAACCTCTTCATCCACTCTAATTGATGACTCAGGGTATATTTTTTCTTTAGTCACCATGTCTACATGTTTCCTCATTGCTGGCATCACATGTAACATCCATGTCTTGAGTAATCTCGACATTGCAATTCCGCCTGCAATCCCTGATATCTTTGCTAATGGGGGTAACCTCTGGTGACCATGCTGATGTCATCTCTATGTCAGCCTTACTTCGTCGCCATGTTTCTCGGCGGGCAGGCCTAGCAACATTATTGCAATTCAGAGTTTTAACCTCATGAAGCCTTTTTTGCATCCTCTACAGTCTTCAATTTTGTCCCGTCCAGCCCAGGACCATCCAACTGATTTAAAGATTCCTTCCTCACTTCTCTCTTTAAACCATTCCTTCCTCCCTTGTCCTTCCTAAAGCTTTCATTCTCTCTCCTCTCCTGTTCGCTTGGTTTTTTTCCAGCCTTTCCTGCAGCCTCTCCGCTGTAGAATTTTGCAAAAAAGACCACCTGTCAAACTGGCAGACTCTTTTACTCTCTTACCTCTCTTACTGCTCTTTCCTGTGCATATTTGGTATACACCCTTGCCACCACTTCTTCCACTAAACCTCTTATTCTCACTGCTCCTCTCAGACAGACGTTCATGCTGCTCTCTGGCACTAATGTAGAGTACGCATCCCTTCTTCACAATGCACCTGGACGCTTTGCCCTCCTCCCCCCAATCGATAGGCCATTTACATTAAGCGGGTGTTTTGTACGAAGTACAATTCTGACGGAATCGTCGATCGTTATAATGTGCTATCTGTCACCACGGGATTTTCACAATTGGAGGGAATTGAGTTCATGAAAACCTTTGCTCTGTTGGCTCCCCTTACCTCTATTCATGTTGTGCTCTCTCTTGTCACCATGCATGATTGGCATTTGAATCAACTTGATGTCAGATTTGCATGTCTCAATAGTGGTCTGACTGAAGAATTCTATATAAAACAACCTGATGGATTTGTCTAACCTAGAAAAAGACGTCCTGTAGGACCTTTGATGTATTTATGGCCTTAAACAAAAGTCCTCGGGTCTGGAATCGTAGCCTTGATGCCTTTATGCTTTGCCAACTCTTATTGCCTTGATGCTAATTTCAGTATTTACATCTGTGGCACCTTACAAACTCTGTTATTATCCTAGTTCCTCTCTCAATTCTATCTTCAACTCTAAAGCTTGCTTCGTTTTCATTTTGACATGACCGACCTTGGAGAAATGAGATTTTGTCTCATGGCATTTGGTTTCTTTATTTGCCGTGCCTCTCGTACTCTTTGTCTCAGTCAAGAAACGTACAATCTTTGATGTTTTGGACCAGTTTGGTATGGCTTGTTGTACTTTCTTCTCAACTCCTTTTGACCTGTATGCAAAACTTTTGGAATCTACCACTGATGTACTCTTTGTTTCTCATCATTGGTTAATTCATGTAAGCCATGCAAGCAACCTGACCTGATTTGACCACTGCCATCACGCCACTGGGTCATTTTCTTCATTTCTTTATCATTCCTTCTCGGTTGAAGAGATGAGGGTCTACATCTCTCGTCCTCCTTGCTGGCAACCTGCTTTATTGGTCATCGAAACACAAGTAGGCCGTCACCCTCTCCTCCACAAATGCTGAATGTATGGCTGTTACTCACGCGGCCAATGAGGCAGTGTGGCTTCACAGTCTTATCTCTGGTCTTTCCTTTTCTGCTGCTCCTCTCTGCTACTTCCCTCGAACTGGATTCCCAGGGTGCCCTTGCTCATGACAGATTCGGTGCACCATAAAAGTACCGAACACATTGATATCCGGTTTCATTTCACTCGGGATGAACAGGTACAAAGCTCACTTTGTCCATTTTTGCCCTTCGTGTGGACCATATGCTTTTTACTTAAAGCAAAGCTCTCCATTAACCTTAAAAGCTGCTCTTCCTTCGGTTTTCTCCCCTTGCTCTGAATAATTCCCATCTGAGGTTGAGAGGGAGTGTTGCCAGCAGGGTAATCTCCGCGGTGACATCCTACTCTGTTGTTCACTCTTGGTCACTTTTGTACGGTTGTTTTGGGTTTACTTTTGTCTTTTCTACGTAAGCAAAATGTCTTGAGTCCTATTTCCATCTTTATCGTTTTGTGCAAGATTATAGCGGCACATGTAGTTCAGTTTTGGTGCTAGATCTCTAGTACCTTGAGCCTTTTACACAATTAGTCGTAGTCATTCTGTGAGACCTGTAGTGAGCTGTAGGCAGATTCTTTCTCAGTGCGAACAAAGTGCACTAGTAGCGCTACCTCTATTCTCCCCTTGCCTTTATATCGTCTCTCTTTGCTGGTCCAACTTAATATTTTTCGATGCTCCAGTGGAGTCAAGTTTGTACAGACGGCAGTTAGTGACTTGTGGCTTATTTTTCCTTTATAGTACTTTATAATGTCCTTTTCCAGATAACATGAGCAGGCGTCTTCAGATGTTTTGCAAGCTTCGCATATCTACTGCGAAGCATTTCCTTTTTCCTTTCGACATGTGCAACATCTCTAAGGGTGGATCTCTAGAGAGGAAATCCGGTTGAAAAGTAGGTGTTTAGAAGAATTCATCTTACCATAAATGTTGTGCGGAAGTATAACTACAGATTTTATCCCATTCGTAACAGGTTACGCGGTTAATAATGTTTGGACCCAGTCGTTGATGATGTCAGCATACAAAATGCATAGTTTTTCCAAAGCTTGAAAGCTTTGGAGTGGATAAAAACTGCAAAAAATTATACGTTCTGACGATTCGGCGGTCTTCATCAGTCAAACCTACATGGAGATTACAAATTCTATCTGTCGTCACCCAAAATGACACCTGCAATCACTGTTTAATACTCATGAATTTTATGTTTTTCCCATTTACTGGTGTCCGCATTGGAATACTGGAAACATTTACTGGAAAGTTTCCATGGATTTCCACCCTAATTCACTCAACTCCATTAGTCGCGTCATGCACTCCTTTTGTCCTTCAAGGTACGTCAACATGATCATTCTTTTAGTAGCATCCGACTTGAACTGCTCAGAGAGACTCCAGATCAGTCTTGCCTATGTAATCATTTTATCTCCTGGCGTTACTCCTACGCTGCCTAGTAGTTACTGATTTTGTCTTGTAGCTATCCGCTTTGAGCAAGGCACTCAATCTTTTGTACTTTTGTCAAATGTAATTGAGTATGTCGGTTATGTTTCCATCCGTTATGCTCTTTGAACATAGTTAATGTGATCATAACATTGAGCTAGATTCTCCCGTATGGATTACGAGAAACATTAACCAACTCAATTTGTTTTGTTCGATTACAAGTCACTTTTCTAGAACACTTACCTATCGCCAGCGCGCCTAACTGTACTATAAGATCAAAATTATCTTCATTGTTTTTCTGAAGGTATTCAATTTTGTTGGTGAAGCTTGCTCATCCAGTTTAATATCTGTAGGTTATGGGTAACTTAACCATTTACAGATTTCCTAGTACATTAAAATTCTTTTTGTGGCAACTTTTTCGAGAGGTGCCATGGTGCTTTACATTTTTACAAGATACAATGTTTGCTTCTATACGTGTGGACATAGGAGTGCAAAATTATTATTTAACAACTGAAGTCCTTTATTCCGCAGCGAGGTGATTAGCAGCAAAAATCGAAAGAATGGTGTTTTGGGGCCACAATTAAGCTCAGTGGCTATGCCGCGCTTAATGGCTACTGATCATGGTTGGAAGAGATTTCTATTGAGGAAGGAAGAACCTCCTGATGTCTAAAGGAATTTAATTCCCTAGATTTTGTTTGTAGGGCAATCTGGTCAGATTGTACTCTTTCATTTTCTCCTGACTACTTCGATCACGTTTCTCAAGGTTCATTGTGGTTTTTCTATGTAACCTGGATGTCCCTAGGTCTAATTCAGCCTTTTGTTCCTTTTGTGTAAGTATATCAGCACATATAGTTCTAGAACCATTGGTAGATCTACTGCCTTAATTATGTTTAGTAGTTGTCTTTCTGCAAGACCTTGTAAGACCTTCAGCGAGGTGTAGATAAATGTAGACCTTTTAGTGAGTTGTAGGCAGATTCTTTCTCATTTTTTCTCTTTATGAACAGAGAGCATCAAATGCACTAGTTCCACACTTTCTCCACAATAATTAGACGCTATGCTTTCTTTATTGAATGTATTTTTGTACTCTTCATTACTCATTCAATCAAGCAATTCTTTTGCTCAATTTCATTTTCTGTTCGTGTGGTATATGACTGTTTCTGTCTCTCTCAAGTTACTGGCGTAGTCCACATATCTTGCATGCAAACGCTCTCTCAAAAGTTAATGACCATAATTTTTATGATCGGAAGTTATGGTGCAGTGAAATTTTTTGAGACGAGAAAAGTTGCGGATGTTTTCTCTGACATCAGAAGTTCAATGCTCTTCGATCTGTAACTACGACCTGACTTGGCTAGTATTGTAATTCATGTTAAAAATGCTCTCTAGCAAGTGTGTTAATCATTTGGTTGCTGATAGATATTATTTTATCGTGTCTAATGTCCGCCCACTTTGTCATCTCACTCTCTCCACTTGCGATGTCACGTCGTGTTCGCATCAGCTTTCCCGTTTTGCCCTCGTCTTCTAATAAGACCTCTTCATCCCCTCTAATTGATTACTTATGGTCCATTTTTATTAGTCACCATGTGTATATGTTTTCTGTTGTTGACGTTGTAACTAACGTCGACGTCCCAAGTAATCTCAACGTTGTGTTCGTGTTTGCAACTCCCGATATTTCTGCTAACGCGGGCAACCCCGAATGTGGTAACCGTGCTGATGTCATCTCTATCTCAGCGCTATTTAGTCACAATTCTTCACAATGGCTTCTGGACGCTTTGCCCTCTTCCTGCCAATCAATTGGCTATTTGGATTATGTGGGTGATTTGGATTAAGTACAAATCTGATGGAATCGTCGATCGTCATAATGAGCTGTTTGTCACCAAAGTTTTTTCGCAATTGGAGGGAATTGACTTCCGTGAAAACCTTTGCTCCATTGGCTTGCCTCATCTCTATTCATGTTGTGCTCCCTTGCCCCCATGCATGATTGGCATTTGAATCAACTTGATGTCAAATCTGCATGTCTCAATGGTGTTTGGACTGAAGATGTCCACGTGAAGCGACCTGGTGGATTTTTTCAATCTACATAAAAATGTCCTGTTTGTAATTAAAAAAGATCTTTCTAAACAAAAATCCTTGGGCCTGGGATCGTAGTATGCCATATGCATATGCCAACTTTTGTTGCCTTGATGCTAATTTCAGTATTTACTTTTGTAGCACAGGACAAACTATGGTGATCATTGCTGTTTATGAGATGAACTTCTCGTCACTGGTTCCTCTCTCAATGCTATCTTCAATGTCGAAACCATGCTTCATTCTCATGTTCAACCATAGAGAAATTGAATTTTGTCTGGACACTTGAGTTCTTCGTGTCTGCGTCTCTCATACTCTTCGTCTGAGTCAAGAAACATACATCTCTGTTGTTTTGGACCAGTTTGATATGGCTGATTGTTCTTTTTTCTCAACCCTTCTTTAACCGAATACAAAACTTTTAGCGCCCACTGATGTACTTTTTGCTTCTCGCTCTCTCATTGGTACTCTCATGTAAGCCATGTGAACAACCCGGCCGGATTTGACCACCGCCATTGGGCAACTGAGGAAATTCCTTTATTCCCTCACTAAACCTTCTCCTAAACAAACATGTCTTCCATCGCTTATAATCGAATCCCTTTGTCTTATTTCTCACACTGACTTTGTTGGTTTTGGTGGTTTTGAATCGGAATGCGACGAGGGGTCTGAATCTCACACTTGCTTTGCCCTTGGTGGCAAACTGCTTTCTCGGTCATCTAAACACAAGTAGACTGTCATCCTCTCCTCCACAAAAGCTGAATATATGGCTGGTGCTCATGTGACCAAAGAGGCGGTGTTGCTTCATAATGTTCCCTCGGGTCTTTCCTTTTTTCCCTTTTTTTTGAAACACATCAATATTCATTTTTTTTTCACTCGGGAGGAACTGGAAGGCAGTACCTCACTTTGCCCATTTTCGCCCTTCATGTGGTTGGTTAGCAAGGATCTCCATTAACCTTAGACGTTGCTTTTTCTTTGGTTTTCTCTTTTTCCCCTTTCCTTCTTTTAGAATGATTCCCAGCTGAGCTTGAGAGCCGGTGTTGTCAGGAGGGCAATCTCCGCGGTCACATCCTACTTGTCGTTTTCTCTTGGCCTCTTGGGTTAGGTTGGTTCTATTGAGTATGCTATCTGATGATCATTAATCTGATCATAACATTGAGCTACGCTGTTTTTTTCTTAGTATTTTTGCTGGTCGGCGATAAAGATTTAAAGCGCGATTACAAGTCACTATGATTGAACTCTTACCTCTTGCCACCAAGTGAGACGTATTTACTATTAGGCTAAAATTATTGGCTTTGTCTTTCTGCGAGGTATCCAACTTTTTGGTGAAGCTTGATCATCCAATTTGCGGTTTGATTTTATTGTCTATAGGTTATGGGCAACATAACCCTTTTAACCTTTTCAAGTACATCATTAAATTCTATTCTTGTTTTGGCAACCTAGGGTGCATTGGTGCTTTACTTCATACAAAAAAGAAAGGTGGCTGCTATAGCTATGGAAATAGGAAGGCAAATTTGTTTCTTATGAGTTAACTCCTTTAACTCCTCTTACCCCTTTACTCCCAGCATGTTGATTAGCACGTCAAATGGAAAGGTGTTGTCTGGCCGATAATTAGCCTAGATGGCTATGCCACGCTTGACGGCTACTGATTGTCGCAGGAAGAGTGCTATTGAGGGATGGAGATACTGTTCAATTGTTGTTGTGAAGGGCAATCTGGTCAAATTTTACTTTTTCGTTTTCTACTGATCCGTCGATCATTTTGGTTTTTTTTATATAACCGGAATGTCTCTACTCCCATTTTGGTTTAGTCTCCTTTGTGTAGAATATAGCAGTTCTTGATTCGATACTAGATCAAATGCCTTGATGATGTAGAACGTATCTAGTTTTTGTTTTTCTAGAGACCTTGTAAAACCTTTCGAGAGGTGTAGACAAGCTTTTACCTTTCTGTAGGTAAGATTTTTTCTCATTCTTTCTCACAGTATGAACAAAGTGCATCAAGTGCACTAGGAGCGCACTTCCAACAATAACGAGACGGTAGAGTTTCTTAGTTTTATTTAAACTTTTGAACCCTCCGATATTCATTCAATCAAGCATTGCATTTGCTCAATTTTTTTTTTCTCTTTGTGATAACTGTTTTTTGTCTCTGTCAAGTTTTGGGAATCTATGGACCTATTCATGCAAACTCTTTCTCAATAGTTAACGACTATAGTTTTTCTGAAGGAATGGGTTTCGTTGTAATTTATGTTAAAATGCTCGCTACAAAGTGTTCATTTGGTCATTGCTGAAGTTTACTTTATGGATTTTGAGACACTTTTTTTTATTTATTTCGGCAATCGACAGTTGGCTGTATGGTGTTAAATTTCCGACCTTTGCAATCGTTTACTGCATGGAGATTCAAAATTGCTCTCTTATGGCAAGTATCCTAATGGATTTGCTTTTTCACCCATCTAAGTCTTCGTCTTCTGCCATGCTACCCTGCAATCATTGTGAGAAAAAACGAACTGGATTGACCCATGCATAAAATTTGCACAAATTGGGGAAGTGTTGGTGATCAACAGACAGCACAAATGCAAATTCGCGCCTGCACCCTCCACCTGTCATCCTCCCAAGTACTAATTGGAGCGACCAACCACTAGTTTACTGTCCAAACTGCCTCCATGTTGTTGCAAATCCTGTTCCCACTGGCGCAGGTCAAGTCTTCTATCATGTTTCTGGGGGTGTTGACCACCGAATGATCGGCCGGTCACGCCTATGGGAGGTCAACAACTTGGCCGTTAGTAGTCCTCTCCCCCCATCTCTCTAATGGCTCCTCAACCTTTTTTGTAAGCGGTGTCTGTAAGCGTTCCGACATTCAGGTGCCAATCAGTTGCCAGAATTTGACTATGTTAGCCTGGTGACTGTCCTGTCTCCGTATCATCCCAGTATCAAAATCTCTTCTCTAATCTCTTCCCTGGGACAGTGTGTGCCCTTTTTGCCCTAAACTTTGCATGTGGTTGGCTAGTACATTTTGGTGTTAGTCACCATCTAACCCCCCTATCTGATTGGTCCAAAACTTTAATTCCCTTACCAACCCCAATCCAAACCTATCTATGCAATGATTGCGTCAGCCACCCACGAAGGCTTATCCTCTCTGATTTTAGTGTTTTATCTTGCTAATTTCCTTTGTGTTCTAGCGGTTTGCAGAAAATATTTTGTTTTCTCTGATTTGCTAACAATGAAGATCTGAAAGTCCATTTTACTTTTTTTAGATAGTTGAGTTTTTGTATACCCCTTTTTTCTGCTTTTTTCGTAAACATGCAAATTCTGCTTTGCATCCTGTCTTCCCATTTGCTACCTTTCTGGCAGCTTTGCTACGATCTTTAACATAGTGAAAGTCTAGTAGATCTCTCTCACATTGTCAACGGTAGCAATCCTTTTGCATGAAAAGTCCGCTTTTTTTCTCGAGGTCCAGTTCAAGGAAAATGAGCTCGTCTGTCTTTTCCATTGAGTCACTCTGAAGTTGGTGATCCTTTGGGCCTTATTCAAGTGTGTCCTGAGTCGCATTTCAAGTTTTGGTGGTTCTCTTTACTTTATCACTTTCACTAACTCGTATTTCTCATGTTATCCTATGCATTTCGAGAATTCAAAGCTTCAATGTCAATGTCCTAAAATCTTACTCTGCAACAATGATGGCGAATTTGTTTCAATTGTTTTTCATTATTTTTTCTCCTTATGGCATCATTCACTAAGCATCTGCATCACATATCTTGCAACGCATGTCCCTCAAGGATGGTTTAGTCCTTACAATCATCCGCTCATTGATATGGCGCATTCTTTTCCTCCCTTTGCAAATCTGTAGCTTCGTGTTTACATACTTTTGGGTGCAAAATATCATCCAAAAATCTCACTAACTTGTCTAGGTGTTTTGCCTGCCAGATTTGTCGAATGCGCTCCTTTTTCTAAAGCTTATAGCGACTAGTGTCCGCTTCGTCATCTCATTCTCAACACTTGCAAACGTCATGTAGATTGCTAAACAGCTTTCCAGCCTTGCCCTCATCTACTAATAAAACCTCATCATCCACTCTAATCGATGACTTATGGTCTATTTTTTCATGATCCTCTACATGTTTCACCATTGCTAACGTTAGACCTAACAGTGACATCCCCGGTAATCTTGACGTTGCGATCACACCTGCAATTCCTAATATTTTTGCTAATGTGGGTAACTTGGGTAGCGGTGACCATGCTGACGTCATCTCTATTTCAGCCTTACTTAATCACCAGGTGGCCCGACCAGAAGTTTTGCAGCGGGCTGACCTAGCAACATTAATGCCATTTCAAAGTTAAGATCCCATGAAGCCTTTTTTTTATCCACTAGAATTTTTTGCAGCCGTGATGGTCATCAATATCGTCCCATCCAACCGATTTCTAGCTTGCACCTCTTATTTGTGTACATGTGCCGTACGTATCTACGCACTTCTCTTTAAAACATTTCTTCCTCACTTCTCCTCTTTATTACATTCTGTCCTTCCTTGCCCTTCCTAAACTTTAGTTCCCCTGTCCGCTCCACTTCCCTAGCTCCCGTCCATTCTTTCCTCTAGCATCTCCGCCATAGCATGGTGAGAAAAAGCATCTTTCAAATCGGCAGACTTTAATCTCTCTTACCTGTCTCAGCTCTCTTAACTGTACATATTTGGCATACACCCTTGATACCACTTCCTCCAATGAACCTCTCATCTCACTGCTCCTCTTAGAGTGATGTTGATGCTGCTCTCTGGTGACAGCCATTAATGTAGACGGGATGTCCCTTCTTTATAATGCACTTGGACGCTGAGCCCGTTTCCCCCCAATTAATAGGCCATTTACATTAAGTGGATGTTTTAGACAAAGTACAAATCTGATGGAATCTCGATCGTCATAATGGGCTGTTTTCATCGTGCGGTTTTCACAATTGGAGGGAATTGACTTCATGAAAACCTTTGCTCTGTTGGCTTCTCTCACCTCTATTTGTGCTCTCTCTTGCCACCATGCATGATTGGTTTCTGAATCAACTTGATGTCAAATCTGCATGTCTCAATGGTGGTCTGACTGAAGATATCTATATGATGAAACCTGATGAAGTTGTCCAACCTAGAAAAGAACGCTCTGTTTGTAGTTAAAAATATCCATCTATGGCCTTAAACAAAAGTCATTAAGTCTGGGATCGTAGTATGCCATTATGCATATGCCAACTTTTGTTGATGCTAATTTCAGTATTTACATTTGTGGCACCGGATATGGTGATCATTGCTGTTTATGCGATGATCTTCTCGTCACTGGTTCCTCTCTCAATGTTATCTTCAATGTTAAAACCATGCTTCCTTCTTATTTTTACATGTCCAACCATGAAGAAATTGAATTTTGTCTTAACAGAAAGCTACCACTGATGTACTCTCTGATTCTGATCATTTCATTTTTCACTCTCTCGTTGGTACTCTCATGTAAGCCATGTGAGCAACCCGACCAAATTTTTCCACCGCCATTGGGTAACAGAGTCAATCCTTTGTTCCTCTAGAAAATATTCTTCTAAACAAACATCCCATGCATCACTCATAACCAAATCCCTTTTGTCATACTTCCCCCACTGACCTTGTTGGTTTTGGTGGTTTCGATTAGGGGGAGATGAGAGGTCTACATCTTGCACTTCCGTCCTCCTTGATGGCAACCCGCTTTCTCTTTCATTCAAATAGAAGTAGATAGTCACCTTCTTCCACAAATGTTGAATATATGACTGCTACTGATGTGGCCAAAGAGGATGTGTGGCTTCATATACTTCTCTTTTGTCTTTCCTTTTCTACTTGGTACTCCCCCTCTAACTGGATTCCCAAGGTGCCCTTGCTCATGAAAAATTCGGAGCACCATATGAGTACAAAATAAATTGATATTCAGTTTCATTTTACTCGGATGGAACAGGAAGGTGGTACCCTCACTCTGCCCATTTTTGCCCTTCGTGTGAGCAAGTGGCTGATTACTTAACCAAAGCTTTCCAAGGCGACGCTCTTCCTTCGGCAACCAAAGCTTTCCAATAACCTTAGGCGGAGCTCTTCCTTTGGTTTTCTCCCCTTTCCATCTTCTGAATGATTGCCATCTGAGGTTGAGAGGCCATCTGAGGTTGAGAGGCATTGTTGCCAGTAGGACAATCTCTGCAGTCACATCCTACTGTCATTTTCTCTTGTCATTTCAGTTTGGTAAGGTTGGCTCAGGTTCAGTTCGGTCTTTTCTGCTCACGCAAAATGTCTCAAGCCCCATGTCCATCTTGGCACATGTAGTTCAGTTTTGGTTCTAGATCTAGCACCGTAAACGTTTTGCATAATAAGCCGCAGTCTTGTGTAAGACCTGTAGTGAGTTGTAGGCAGATTCTTTCTAGTGCAAACAAAGTGCACCAGTAGCGCACCTCTCCCTTGCCTTTATTTCATTTGGTGCAGTTGCGGTATTTTTGATGCTTCAGTGGAGCCATATTTGTACAGACGGGAGTCGGTGATTTGTAGCTTATTTGCTTTTTGCAAAAACTGTTCAAGGAAGTACGGTAAGTCAACTTTTCCTTTAGATTCAATCAAGACAGTCGAAATCTTAAAGATGTTTTGTACGTTAATGTGGTTGTGAGGTGTAGCCTTAATTGTCGGTGTAGGATGTTATAATGTCCAATTTCAGATTTCACGATCACAGATTATTTTGCATGCTTCGCACTCTTAGTGCTAAGCGTTTCCCATTCTTTTTTGACATGTGCAACACCTCTATGGATATCTCCATAGAGTTCGAATACCGCTGAAAAATAGGTGATTTTAATTCTCCATGAATCCTACTGCACATGTTTTGCAGAAATATGTATACAATTTTTTTCCCGTATGTAACACGTTAGGTGGTTAACAATGGTTGAATGCCAGCCGCTGCTTATGTCAGCGTGCAACCAAAGGTTTTATGTGGAGTGGATAAAAACCGCAATAGATTCTAAATTGTGAAGATTCTGTGGACTTTATCAGACAATCCTACAAAGCGATTGCAGATTATTCATAGCTTTGACCTTTTGGAATCGGATCTTTCCAAAATGATATCATTCACGGTTGTAGCTCAGAAGCGTCCATTCTAAGAACATCTGTAGCCAAGCAACCCAATGCTACCTGTTAGTCTCGGCAATCACTGCTTAGTGAGTATTATCAACACCTGGAACAGGTACTTTCTGATGCACAGAAATACATCACTTAGCTGCCAAATCCTATGAAATTTGGTCAGCTTATATGGCTGGTGTAGTTCTATATGCATGCAAAATTTCAGATCAATTGACACAGTACTGGAAGTTCCACTTGATTAAAGAATCGGATTTCTACTTAGAATTCGATTTGACTGAGTATATAATCTAGCTTTAAGGACTACTGAAATTTTTTAAGTCATGAGTCAATTTTATACTCAAAGCCTTTGTTATGTTTTGCTGTCCAATCAAAAGCTACTATAGTACAATACTACTGTTGTGCCTGAGGTATGTCTGAAACCCTAACCATATTCCGTAGGATAAATCCTACTATTCACACTAATTCCTAATAAGCAAGCAGTCAAGATGTACAATTGTGAAAAATTACACTGACACAAATGATATTCGATAAAAATAGCTCATCACGTGGTCTCGACAAGTATGACATAGCCAGTAGTCAACTCCCACATCTATAATAGTCGTGTCGTGTTCAATCCGGATTTTCCGACGCTTCCTAGTATTTATTCGTGGATCTGTTGAAGATTGTCAACGTAATACTAACCGATGTTCCCGACGTTCCCTTGATAGCTGTTGTGCTCAAGTACTTTTGATCGTACGGACACTCTTTACTAACACTCTACATCTTGTACACACTGATTATCAAAAACCATAAGTATATAAGTCATAAAGCTTCCTCTCTCACAAATAGAAGCTACTTTTCAACAGCCGTGTCACCTTTGCTCATATTGCTCAAACACTTCTGTCACCTGCGTACGAGAACTAATGCTCACCGTTTAATCTCTAACCTATTTTTGACTTCTAATCGAAATCGTTCCACTGATTTTAGTCAGGCTTGCGTACCGCTTGCAATGTATCAATGTATCAACTGCCACAAAAACATTATCGCTTCAACAAATAGTGGTTACAGCCTTTCTATTTGGCTTTTTATCTTTTTGCCCGGGACATGTTACAGGCTTGTTCGTTGTTGCTTATCTTGTGCACGCCATTTCAATCGAATTAGTATTTTTTAAGCCGTTTGTTGATTTAGGTGAAAAGTGTTGTTCAAGATTCAGATGTGGGGTTCCCCCACCGAATATTGATATCCATGCTGGTTGCACTGTTTGTAGCACATTGAAGGCGTTCTTCAAAGTCACAGGTTTTGAGGCCTGGTTGGCTCACTTGTCCCAATATAGATCCGTTAACATTGATATCCAGGTTGGTGGTGCTGTTCTTAGTGCACTAAAAGGTCTATTCAAATGTCCGAAGTTCAACCCCGGGCCGATTCACTTGTCCCTCTCAAGGGATTCCACCTACATTCTATGGATTTTAACATGGTGTAAAGCCAAGGTAGTCATGGATTTATGATCGACTACCTCTTGAAAGGAAGTGTTGATTTAGGCAAGATGTGTTGTTTAGTACCGAGATGTGAGGTTTCACCCACAGTAGATATTTGACAAAATGGTTAGCGCTTTAAAGTTCGAGACCTGACCGGTTCACTTTGTCCCTTTTGTAAGATTCTCCACTTTTATCTTTTTACGAAAGGTTCACGAAATCCAAAACCTGAAATCGGGATGATTAAAGTACGACACCAATAATCTTGAGACGCACAAATATCACAGATTCTGTTGTTGTGCGCACCTTTGTTAGGGTTGCTAGGTGCCACGTTTGTATATAATATCTACAGTACACAAAACCTAAAACATGGAAACTGTTACATTTCTTTTTCAAAACAAAAAAAACAAAATCTAAGCTATCCAATGAGAGAGCCAAATTGGTTGTTGATGTCTTTAAAGCTCTCTGATCCTCGAGAGGCCAGTCTGAAATTGCCCTTTTGTACTTGAGCTTGTTTTAAATCCATAATTAGAATCAAGCAATTCAAAGTCACGATGAAGTCATCAACATAAACTGATAATATCACTTGATTCTCACCTTTACCCTTCACATATACAATCGGAAGTAATCTAAACAAAACTGTAATCAATCAACACCTTACGAAGCGGCAAATAGGACGTTCTTGGTGCTTGCTTTAGACTTAATAAAGTCTTCCGAAGTTTCACCATATGGGGTTTAGAGGTCACCCCCCCCCCCACACTTTCATGTACACTTTTTCCGCTAACTCACCACTCAAAAGACCGTTTCCACATTTATCGGTAAATATGTTTGTTATCGGCCGCCGTCAATGCAATACTCATTCTCAAAAAATCGAATTTAACAATGGGAGCATATGTTTGCAAAAAGTCTACCCCTTTTGTTGTTGAAACCCTTCACAAACAAGTCTTGCCTTATATTTTATAATTTCACCAGATGCACCTGTTTTTGTTTTGAACATCCACATGGCATCGATAGCCTTTTTACCAACGGGTAATTTTACCTCGTCGAAAGCATGGTTATCAAACGCCGACTAATATTGCTTTTTCCATGTGGACTTCCACTTTGGCTCCCAATCAACCGAATTTTGAGCCTTTGAATAAGATTGAGGATCTTTGAAACCTGAAACTGAAGCCGCTATAAAAGGAAATCATCCTCTGAAGTCTTTCAAATAAAATTGTTGGAATTCGAAACATTTTCGCTGACACGAAAATCTGGTCAGTTTCTTCCCCCTTGTCTTTCGAGTACTTCGACAAACCACGGTCACATTTTCCTATTTGTCAATTCCCAACACCAACAGTAAACTGATTATTGATTTCAAACTAGACTGAGTTAAATCTGAAGATTGAAAACTCAAGTTACAATCACTCTGGATATCGAAATCTGATTTTGGAACCATACTAGGTCGTTTAAGCTTCACTTTGATACTTCGCCCTCCTCTGAATTAGATTCCCGCAGAGCCGGATGGTCTTCCATCTCATATTTCTTCTCAAAGTCTATATCTTACTTGACATTTCTAGCCGATTCCATTATGGATTGAATGTCTTCATGGAAATTGACATTCCATGACTCAATTACCACTCTCCTCAGCAGGTCATGAATCAAATACAAGCTCCCTTTGCAACTATATCCCAAAAAAATAAAAACCCAACTCCTAGTAGGAAAACCCTCTGTCTTTTGCGTGTATTCATTATAGACCGTTCCCTTGCATACCCAAATACGGAAATTTCGGACATACGGCGCAATCCCATTCCACAACTCATCTAGAGTTAAGTCGCCAAAAATCGTCGTCAACTTCTTGTTGCAAATATAATTCGCGGTCGAAATGGCTTCTCCTTGTAAGAAGATATTGTATTGAGCATTATGCTTCATGGCACTGACCATCTCTTAAAGAGGTTATTTTTCTCCTCGATTCTTTTAGATTCAAGAAAATAAGAAGCCGTAAATTGTTGCTTTACCCCCCTCTCTTTACCAAAATCTGCAAAAACAACAAATTCACCTTTGGTAATTGCCCTCACCGCTTTCAATTCGTGATCCAATTGACGCTCTGCCATCACCACCCACTCTTAAAACTTCTCGAAAGCATCCGACTTCTGCTTCAACAGATAGACCCAAAATTTTCGTGAGTAATCATCAACAATTGTATTTCTTACCACCCAAACACTTCGGCTTAACATAGCCACAAAGATCCACGTGAATGAGTTTTAATGGATTTTACCATGTTATGCACGTCCTCTACCATTAGATGCGGCTTGCAAATTTGTGTCCCTTTACTACATCCTCTACATCCGTTCACCTTCTCTCTGGTTTTGAGCTCCATTCTTCGAGCGGAAGGCTTTCGAATCATACGTTTGAGGATCCCCTCGGAAGTATGACACCCCTCCGGATTAATCAGGTGTGTATGCTATTCGACATGAGTCCAACAACCCCTTGTTTGCCCTCCGAACTCTCCACTACAATGCTCAAATCCAATTTCGCTATGACTTGACCACCGACTTTCTGAATTTGTGGTGTTGAAACAAGATTCACGGCTCTTGTATGATAGAGCATTATGAAACCCCGTTGAAGTCACTCTCTCATTTTTGAACTCATCTTTCACCGGTAAATTCAGCATTACGGTTCCGACTGTGTCAAACAAGATAACGTGGCCGCTTGCCACCTTGACTCTCTTTGGAAAAGTTAAAGTCCATCTCCTCAAAAAGTGCCTTTCTCGTTTAAACATAATGAATTGCCCCGGAGTCAATGATCCACTCCTTGTGTATTCTCATCAACAATCGAATCCAAATAAATGTGAAGGGAAATCAATTTTTTTGGGATCCATCACTGAGATTGTCTTTGAAAATCGTGTAATTGTCTTCATCGATAATGTCTACGACCTCGGCCCCTTCAACCACCATGACCTCGATCACTTCTACCACCTCTTTTTGTTTCTCCATCAATCCGATCGTGTCATTAAATACTCACATGCCCCCAACATATAGCACCCCTTTTCTTTATCGAGATAGCCTACTGCATAATTATTTTTTACACTTGTCGCACGTAACGATCATAACATTAAGATCAATATGTGACTCTTATTGCCACCAGTCTCCCCTATCCACTACATTTACACTTTTGTTGTGGACCCCATGTTTAGGTGTCTGTTTCTCAAGGCGTTGATTCTCAGTGTTTTCCCTAAGAGGTTGTCTTAGGTCCCCAATTCTCATCTTATCTAAAAAGGTTTGTGCTTTTCTGAGGATGTCTCTTTAGGACTACGCTGACCGCATAGGAAGAGGAAGAAGAGTGTGCTTTCTTCTAAGTTCGCCGTTTTTTTTTTTTATAGTTGTTCCTATTTTTTGAGTAAGGGATGCGAGTAGTGTGTCGCTTGCTTCTTAGACTGAATGACCTCGCTGGGAATTCGAAGATACTTTGGAAGACCATTCAAGAAGACTTAGAGCTTGTGGGCGAGCTTGTTGTTAACACTGTGTTTAGCACGTTGTTTAACAAGGTTGGTCAATCACTAAACGACATCATTGATGGATTCGTTATTCTTGAACTTAAATTGACCGAATTCCTCAAAGATATTGACCTTTGTCTTGTTCTCCTTTTTCAAATTGCTTCTCCAAACCTTTCCAATAATCATGGGCGTTCATGGGCGAGAATCCTTGCCAACAATTGTAAGCGTTCATAGGCGTTCATGGGCGTTGCTGTGGGTTAGAAGTGTTGAAAAACTGAGCCGTGCAGCTTTATGGCGGCAATATCCCTATCGCAACCTCAACTTTTTAACTTTCGGATCCGTGGGCTTCTTTTCCTCTTTATTCACAAACTTCCACAAATTTTTGAATAATTAGAACCGTTGAATAAGACGGGTTTTGATGGCCATCCAAGAAATATCGTCAATACTGACATCACTTCTGACATCCAAATCTTTGTCTTCCACCTTTGCCTTTCCTTCTCCGTTTTGACCTTTCTTCGCCTGTTCATCCTCACTGCTTTCAAAGCTCTCCAAATGATCATTGTCACTTCGGTCAATACCCTTTGGGTAAAGACTTAGATCCTTTACTTTCTTCTTCCTCTTATTTACTTCCTTTACTACATTACTCTTCTCCTCCATGACCCGCAACCACTCGTCAAAAATGTAATGAGATTGGGATCAAAGCCGAGTCCACTGCCCATGGCCCTATTACAAAGGGATTTATGAGAAAGGATTCTTCGTGCCTAAGGACAAATGTTCGCCCGCCACCTCCAAACCTCCTTCCAAAACTGAGATTTTTTTCACTAGGTTCACGAAAAGGCACTCAGGGTAATGGTGGCTCCGTGACAATCTTGGTCCGGCAAGTGGAGTCCCTTTCTTCTTTTTCCTTCCCATCACGCCTTCACTCACTCACTATTAACCGATGCAACTCCTCCGATAAGAAACAAAAAGATAGTAAACACGCATAGCTTAGAAATAATCCACATATTGGAAACGTCACAAAATAACACCACTCACACGTTACCACATCACGTATCAATAAATATACAATTAAAACTTAATTGTGAATCTTAACATAATCGCTGCACAAAGCCCAACAAAAAAAACTAAAAGATACGGCGCACCCCGAACACTTCACTACAAGCCAACTTTTGGCACCAAGACCAAGCGACGTGTTGGATCGACAGCAACACTATGTCTAGACTGAAACAAAACGTACGTCAACAAACAATTCATACTGACTCAACTCTACAAACGCAAACTAATTCTAGTACGTAGACGCGAACCACAACCAAAATGTCGGTTCATTGATACGACGATACGACAGAGTCTACTCTTTCGACAAATCTCCGCGAACATCTTGCATCTTTAATTTTGATACGAGGATTCCACAATGTTCCCAACAGAGTCGACTCTTCCCACAAATTTCCGCAAAAATCTCACTTCATTATTTTTGATGTGTTTTTGTCCCCAACCTTTTAAACAATCTTTTCTCTTTCGGCGCCACCTTTCACCAAAGAGTAACTATGGTCTCCTATGTCGACACCCTCCCATTTCTCTGGAGCAAGGAAACACACGTCGGCTTCGACGTGGAACCCTCGGCTTCAACGTGGAACCCCCGGCTTCGACGTGGAAACCTGATCCATGTATGTCTTGCGTAGCCACCACTTCATCGAAACACGGTTTTTGAAATAACATGTTGTACTGCTACCTTTCCGGTTCCAACCTCTACCAACTTAGCATGGGTCTCGTTAGTCACTTAGATTCCTTAGACGAAGCCTGATTCTTGCTCTCGGTCTGTTGAAGGGCAAAAAGATTCGCCCAACATTCCCTTCCATTATCATAACGATTGGTGGTCCACTCACACTGGTTCACCTTGGCCTGTGGGTCCACTCACACTTGTTCACCTTGGCTCATGTTGACCCATGTCAGCCCGAAGTCATAATAGGGCGCTCTGTTTCATTACGGTCATCGATGGCACTATTTGTTATTGCCATCTCTATCCATCCCTGCACAAATTTATCGCGTTTCAACCTTTCATAATTAAGAAAATGGCCAAAGTTTTCATAAACAGTCGCATCATTTTTTCTTTTTGTATTTTTTTTGAATTTTTTTGAGGAGAGTTCTTCTCCATTCAATTCACAAATTTTTCCCCGCGCAGGACATCATTGGCCAATCCACCAAGACTAACACTCTCGGACAAAATGGTGTCTCCAAATGGTATAATCATACGATCAACACCATGGCCTGTTCCATGTTACAATTTGAATACCCTCTCTCTTATCTTTTGGGGAAAACTTGTCACGATGGTGGACGATATTTGACATGTTTGCCCTAAAATTGGCAGTCCAGGTATCACTTCTCTCATGATGCTTCAATTGGAACCAAGCCCAAAGTGTGTCACTTTTGTATCTTTTGGTTGTGACGCAAAAGTCAAAGATCTAACTCCCGCACCAAATAGGCTAGTCGAGCCAAAACCAATTTTTATTGTCGTCGATTCCATTGAGTGTTAAGGTTGTAAAATGTGGTTAACCCAAGAGCGACCCTCAATCGTGATGTTACCTTAAAAGAACCTCCATAGCTTCTCAAACTCATCAAAATCTCTCTTTTTGTTCTTCCATGCCTTTTCCTTCCCTTTCCATATCTTCCGGTCATCTGTTTAATCTTCTCTTTGTCCTTCTTGACCTCTGCATATGTGTGGTCTCTCTTGACCTCTGCATATGCAAGGTCTCTATTGACCTCTCTGTATATGAGTTTCAGTCTTGGTAGAGTAAATTATTTTTCAAGCGGCATCTCAACTCCTACAAAAACTTGTCTACCGATTCCATTCAAACCTACGTCCAACATCTCAAATCACTAGTTGGACAATTGAAAAATTTCAATGCTCCGATATTTGACATTGATGTGATCTTTAAGATCATAATCTCGACGATCATAGGCGGTTTGGCTGAATCCTATTCGGCTTTATTTGCTTCTTGGACAATTTCTCCATTCCTTTAGCAATTCTAGCTTTTACAACCCGATTAGTTCATAAAGTGATGAAAAAAACATTTAATTTCACATCAGAATTGCTCTGGCCACCATTTCACCCAATCCTATTGTCCATAGACCTTTCCAGACATGGACTTACCATCGGAAGTACCACAGACTACCCCAAAAAAAGCCTACTTTGAATCCACTCAGAATTCTACAGAATTAACAAAACAATCTGAAACATATAAACAGATAGTCTCTAGGTCAGAAAGTATCTCCACAAATTTTCATATAAAAATACCAAGTAGAATTATCACATCACCCAGCCAAAGATGCAGAAAAACAATCTGCCATAACTTTGATTAAATAAACCAACTTCACAATGAAGCCCCAAGCAAACCAGACACACACTAGGTCTGCAAATTTGCCACAATATAGATAATATATCCAAAAAACCACATGCAAAATTTCACAAGGTTCTCCCAAAAGATCACAATAATCTTGCAATACAAAAACTCCTAAATTTTTTTTTCACAGTTTTCTATACAAGAAATTCCTAAAAAATATTCTAAGTCCTACATATACAAGTGAAAAACTACATCTGATCTACACTATACCACAATTACCGTGCTCGATCGGTACATTGATCTTTGTGAATCAAAAAACCCGCCGTCAGCCGTACACAATATTTATATCAACCCTAAAATGTCGCCAAAAATAACGGCGGCCTTTAACCGCCGTCCGTAGCTCTTATCCAGCACCGTTGATATCGCGCCGCGTGGTCCCAAATTCCACTTTACAAAATGACGTCAAACCATCGAGATTTGTTCGTTTTGCAACAATGTACTTTGTCATAAATGCGCCTGTCAAGTATAAAGTACACATTTTCCAAAAATATATTTTATGTACCGACGACGTCTTTTTTCATAAATGCCGCCTGTCGCATTATATTTCGTACTGCCGGCGTAATACTCAAATATTTCGAACATTACAAAACAATTCGTACCATAACTTCCCCAATTCGCAAATTCATTTGAACCTCCACTGTAAATCCAGTAAGTACTTACGCATTAAAATCGCATCAAGTACGCACAAAACGTCGTGTACGCATTAAACTTGGCGTACGCACGAAACTAACTTTTCAATAACAACAAATCCCATCCAATTCTAGGCCAACCAAATCTTCTTCCACCACATGTCGTTATTGTCTTCGACTGATAATGTCACTACATCGCGAATCGTTATTAGAGTAAATTACTCTAATTTGGTCGCTCGAAATTTCGACTCTATCACAGGAAATAGAGTAAATGATTCTAATTTTTTCATTATTCCATTTAAGGTAAAGTTTAATTAGCGTTTTTAATTCTAATATAGGTTCGTCTTAAATAGTGTGGAGTACAGACGATCTCCCACCGTGCAAAATTGTACTTTATTAAGTAAAAAAGTACAAATAATGATTTAATGCAGGCCGTGATCATGTAATTGCGTTTTAACAAACTGCGTTGTGCAAACGTCATATTGACGATAAATTGTAAGTTTTGCCAAATTCTGTATGAATACCTTATTTACAGTAGAGGATATTAGCGTGCCAAATTAGAGTAAATTGGAGTAAACTTCATAGTTGATACAACTCTACTCTAATTTTTTTTTGTTTTTGTAATATAATTTTTTCATTACTTTAATTACGATTCGCGGTGTAGTGTATGTCCAGCTCTTAAGCGGAAAACACGACCGCCAAGGAGGATTGGGCTGTAGGGTGGGCGTAATCATATTAGAGGTTGTGAAACATATGATGGCCAAGCCTCCTGAACTAGCTTGCCGGACTGAAGTAACTTTTCTCGCTGTCCACAACCAATTTCCTCCAACCAATCCTTTCGCATCATTTCAGCCTTATAGTTACGGTAATCCTCTTACATCAAATCACTCCACTTCCAATCTTTCCGGATACATCTATTCGCATCCACTGTACGCTTCTGATAACTCACCTCCTCACCCACCTCCTTTTCATCCAACTGTCAAAATTAATCCTCAAACCTTAACCTTTTCATCTAACTGTTGAAATTAATCCTCAAATCTTAGTAACGCAATCCGATTTTGGACTCACCTTGATGACACTTCCAATCTCTGGCGAATCCACTGGATCATCCACTATACCAAAGCCACTACTCACTCTTGGGTTGTCGATTTAGGTGCCTCGCCATCTATCTTCACGCTCCGATTGGTTCGTCCACTTGTACCACTCTGTTCATTGTTGCATATTCTTCTTGGCAATAGCGCCACTCTTACGGCCACGCATGTTAGTCCAACGATCACTCTTGCCGGATCTCCAAATCAATCGAGCATTAAACTCTACAATGTATTTTTTATCCATGGACTTCGTAAAATTCTCTTCTCTGTCTGCGCGGTTTTACAACAAGAAACCACGGTCGTGTTTTCTTTTTACCACGTCATAGACAAAATGTTTCGTTAGACAATGAGTCAAATATGGGGACATACTCATTTTTTCCTCTTTTTCCTCCGTTGGATCTGCCAAGCTCTCCATCTCTTCCCCACGTTTCACCCTCTCCAAATGTTGTCTCGCTACGGACATCTCTCCAATTCTAACCTTCACCAATTAAATAAGGCCTCGTTACTGGATTAGATTTACTTGTGACCAAAAAAATCCCTTTCTGTACTAGGTGCAACAAAGGCAAATTTTCTAGGCTGTCCATTCTTTCAACACCACTTCTTCCAAATGTTCTACTTTCCTTAACCCATTTTGACTTATACGGCCCAATGTTAGTGCTAAGTCATAATGGAGCGTTGTATTTTGTAACGATCATCGATGACGCCACGCTATTGTCACTTGTACCATGTACGAAGTGACAACGGAGGGGGAAAATTCCTCCTAAAGATTTACCTCTTTTCTATCATCTCACGGAATTGTCCACAACTCATACTCTCCAACAAAACGGTGTCTCAAAATGTCACAACTGTACGGTTTTTAACATGGGACGCTCCATGTTACATTTCTCAACCTTATCACCTATCTTTTGAGGAAAAGTCCTCACAATTGCCAAACATCAACAAAGTTTATGTCCTACACAATCCGGATTGAACCTTTCGCCACACAAAGATTTGACAAACCAAAAACCTAAAGTTTCCCATCTCCATATATGTGGTAGCGACGTGTGAACGAAAAATCTCACGCCCGCAAACAGTTATAGTGTCGCGCCAATCTCGGATTTTTGGTTGGCAACTCCACCGAATCCAAAGCATACTAGATTTGGTTGCTTCAAGAACACCGTGTAATACTGAGCTGTGATGTCACATTTGACGGAAAACCACTCATTAGGATTAGTTAAACGTGGATTTTTAAACCGAGTGCTTAGTGTAGTGGGTTTTCCCCCATGAGTTTTGTATTTGATTCTTCTAGAAAAATGAGACATAGAACATGTGACCATTTCAGTTACTTTACTCCGTTTTACATATGTTTTAAGGTATATTTGTTATTCGCAGGTAAACGACTTATCAATTAAAACGCTGTTTTATACATTCGGTAAACTTTTTGTGCTCCCATAGCTTCCGTAAACTATTTCATTATTAATGTCTCTTAATATATTTGTATTTGCAAATTTTTTATTTGATACATATGTTATAGTTCTTTCCAAATATTTATAGCTTTAGTTGCAATGTCTTTTGTCAAGCATTGCAATGATAGATTTTCAACTCTAATGTTATCGATTGCCCAATCACTTTCAAAACTCTTGCATGAGGATGCCTTAGATGCTTCCTCACATGCTTCTTCAATATTTGTGTCTTCTCTTGATGTGTCTTCCCTTGATGGGTCATTTAGTTATCCATAAGCCATCCATGATGGTGTTGTTAACCGATCACCTTTGATGGGTCACTGAGCTATCCACAATACACAACAACTCCTCCTCCAGATCTCTAATACACAACAACTCCTTCTCCTCCAGATCTCTTGGATCAGCACCTTCCACCTTCTACAGCAGGTACTTAGTTCCGTCGAATACTCATAGTTAAAGGCGTGGGCTTATGACCTCTTGCTCAAAATTCTCCATCTTGTGGGATATTTGATAGTTAAGCTACCTTAGCCTTTGTTCCACAATATTGTGTTGAATTCTTGATGATCGTGATCTAAATACCAAAATGCTATGTATATCTCAAAACAAGTATATCTCAAAACAAGTATATCTCAAAAAAAGTAAATCAGAGAAGTCTTGTACAAGTTTCCTATGTTCCAGTGTAGTCAAAATTCTCCATATTATGAGATATCTGACAACTAAGCTACCTTAAAATGCTCTAACCTTATACCTCACTAACCTTTAGCCTCAATAACCTTATACCTCACTCTACTCACAGTTACCCATCAGTCACAACATCAAACGTGGCACAACTCATAAACAACCACATTTCAACCAGACTGCAATATTTGAAATCAATCTATAACGTATTAACAAAGATTTGTCTGTTGACAACATAAAAAAATGACAAAATAAAAAATGACTAAACTGTAGAGCGCTGGTTGTGGTGAAAAACACCACGTCCTAATGTGAGTTTTATACTCACAATCCTACCTACAAAGTAATTGACCAATCACATTACTATTGCGTGACCAATCAGATTAGCATATCGCATTAGCATATCACATAGACATTGAAAGATAGCAAACCAAACAATGTATACACAACAAAGAAAGTGTTCCTCCAAAGTTCAATATATTAAATACATTCAAAGTACAAATCTCCTTTAGCTGTTGATCTTTCTACGCCTTCATAATTATTTGCGCCTCCAAAATGTTAACTCTACCACGAAGCCTCAACAAATATATACACATGACTAAAAACGCGTGGTGAAGTATACGGCCGACAAAAAGGTAGTCGTCCTAAGTTAGTTGACCAACAATGAAAGTCAACTACTAACGGACTTGAACTACACGGTACGACTAGAACTTAAGTGAACCACACGGTACGACTAAAACTTAAGTGAACCGAAGCGACCAAACAATTTCCACGTCACTTCTATAGTACGGCTAGAACTCACGCGAAACAAACTAGCAACTTCTACATCACTTCAAATATCTAGCGACAAAACTACTTCGTCGCTAGTCGTCGCTACTTTAGCTACGAGAATGTCTTGTCGCTAAGTGAGTGTTCTGTACTTAATCCTAACATCACCCCTCTTACTGAGACACTCAAAGCCCCCTCTTACTCCATGCCCACTAACTTCTTTCCCATTTCATATACTTCCTTTAATGTTGTTTTGGTTAACATATTAGTAGCTTGCTCTTATGTAGGTACAAACACAAATTCAACTTCTTTTTCCGAAACCAAATCTCTACCAAATGCCACTGAATTTTAATGTGCTTTGTGCGCTTATGTAAAATAGGATTTTTACTATGTGCAATGGAATACATGTTATTGCTTAATATTTGCATGCATTCCTTTTTCACTCCAACCTTCGATAGAAATTCCTTATTCCACACGGCATTTTTCGCAGCATGACATGCGGCCATATACTCCGCCTCCGTAGATGAGAGTGCCACAGTGGGTTGCAACCGAGAATTCCACGAGATGGCTTCCCCTGCAAGTAAAAACACATATCATGACGTAGACCTTCCTGTATCATGGTCCCCTCCATAGTCGGCATCACAATAGCCATAACAAGTCAAACTCTCATTTTTTCTATAAACACTTCCAAGACTAAGGGTTCCAGCCAAATATCTAAAGATCCTTTTCACTACCTCCCAATGTACCTTTTTTGGATTACTACAGTAATGTAACCGCACTCACTGCGGCACTAATGTCTGATCTTGTTCCGACACTCAAATTCATCAAGCTTCTAACTACCTCCTTATACAGAGCTTCAACCTCGAGACTTTTAACAAAGTTAGAATGCTTGTCACGAGGATCAAAAAGAGTTCCAAGTGGCTTACAATC
Source organism: Zygnema cylindricum (assembly GCA_037447655.1). Taxonomy (NCBI): domain Eukaryota; kingdom Viridiplantae; phylum Streptophyta; class Zygnematophyceae; order Zygnematales; family Zygnemataceae; genus Zygnema; species Zygnema cylindricum. The sequence continues at coordinate 203,078 of JBBHKE010001371.1, read as the reverse complement.
TAGCAACCCAAATCTTTCTAATACCTCTTTTGCATATTGTTCTTGGCTTAACTTAATATTCCCGTTCCTCCTCCTCTGAATCTGAATTCCCACAATGTATTGTGCATCCTCTAAGTCTGTAATTCGAAAATATTTTTTAAATTCAATTATTAATTCTCCAAGTAACTCCAAGTTGTGAGAGATGGAAATAAAGTCATCTACGTATACACTAAAGATTATCATGTTCCAACCTTCTCCTCGAATATACACTCCACAATCTGCAGTAAGCCTTTTAAATCCTAAAATTAGTGAAACCTTGTAAAGCTTATGGTTCCATGTTCTCGGTGCCTGCTTTAAATCATACAAAGCCTTCCACAGCCTCCATACCTTACCATTTTTTCCAAGTATCTTCTAGAATTTTCTTCTATACCTCCTCGTTTAATTCACCATTTAAAAAAGGCGTCTCTACATCCATCTGTTGGATGTGCATTCCTTCCGCCGCCGCCATTGCAATAATTGCACGTATTGAATTGAACTTAACTACAAGGGCAAAAGTCTCTGAGTAATCAATCCCTTCTTTTTGCTAATAGCCCTTACATACTAACTGTTCCTTATACTTAACAATTTCTCCCGAAGTTCCCGTCTTTGTCTTAAAAACCCACTTTGAGTCTATCGCCTTCTTACCTACCGGTAAATCTATCTCTTCAAAACACCCATTTGATTTTACAGAATTAAATTTTTTGATAAACGCCTGTTTCCACTTCTCTTCCCATTCGTCCGAGTCTCGAGCCTCTAGATATGATTGAGTATTGGCCGGACGATTTTCTGTTATTGCCTTTCATAAGAGGAAAGATTCCGCCCTTCCTTCTCTAATTTTGGAAATTGCCCTCTGGTAGCTGGTTTGCTCTTTATATGACTGTCCAGGTGAGAATCGTTCCGGTGCCTTCCCTTTAGTTGATCTCTTACTTCTTTGTAAGTCTTTTGCAAATTCCTTATCCGAATCGTTGATCTCAATCTTGTCATCATCCTCCTTCTTCAAGGGTGTCTCTTCTGATGCCACGTTGTTAGTGCGAGTGGGTGATTCTCTCATAACCTTGTCTCTTTGTGATCCCGTGCCGCTAAGGTTAGGTATCAAAACTTTCTCTAAAGCTTTCTCTACAAATTGCACCTTTTTCTTTTTCCCTACCTCTATTAAAACTTATTCTTCTTCCTCCTCTCCTATGAACTTCTCATAATGACTCTCCTCCTCATAATCTTGAGCTCGTTTGGACTCATTAGCTCCTTTCACCATCCATTCCAAGTTCTTATGATACTCCACATTTTTGGACTCTTTAACCTTTCTAGTAACTGGGTTATAAATCTTAGACTGCATTGAGTTCTCACTATATCCCACAAAATATCCTTCTTATGACCGTGCATCAAACTTTCCCTCCTGATTTCTTTCCTCGATGTATCCCATAGCCTCACATCCTCAAATCCTCAAATGTTTTACCGTAGGTATGTGTCCACTCCAAAGTTCCTCCGGTGTTTTGTTACCCAAAGCGGAGTTTATTCTCATGTTGGTAACATGGTTAGCAGCCTTGATTGCTTCTCCCCAAAGAGGATGTGTGAGTTTCGTAGTATGGAGCATGGCTCGCACCATCTCTTGCAATGTCCGGTTCTTCCTCTCTGCTATTCCACTCGATTGTGGGGAATAAAGAGCCGTGAATTGCTGCTTAATCCGCATCTCTTAACAATATTCAGCGAAAGCAAGAAATTCACCTCTACGATCCGAGCGTACCGCCTTAACTTGTCTCCCACTTTCCCTCCCAGCCATAACCACCAAGTCTTTAAATGTTTCTAGAGCGTTTCACTTAGCTTTTAAAAGATATACCCTTGTCTTCTGCTGAAATCATCAACCATCACCTTAATGTATTTATTTTTTCTATTGGTTTCTAGATGTGTTCCCCACAAACATCTACATGGACTTAGATCTAGAGGGGCATTCGCTTTGAATTGAAGATCTTTCACCGGATGAGGCTTCCTTTTATGCTTCCCTTTTGTGCATCAAACACATCCAATGACCTTCTCTCTTGTCGACACGTCTAGTCCTCGAACCGCACCAAGAAAAATCGTCTCCCTAATGTTATTCTTTGAAGTGTGACACATTCGATGGTGCCACAACGTGAGGTCCTCCTTTTTGACCTCTGCCGAATGGAGATGGCCTTCTTCATCCGCCGTCCTATTTTCTGATTTTCTCCAAATCAACCTACTTTGCACATGTTTTCAGTCACAATGCCTTCTCCAAATGGCCTTGTTTTACTACTCAAAATGATTCTACCTCCTTCCAAGCATGCAACTCTTCCTCCTTTCTTCTAAAGTTGTGGGACACTTAAGAGATTAATGCACCCCCCGGATTATAAAGCACATTGTTAAAGTGTACTCTATCGACTCTAGTTTTCCCTTCCCTATCTTGTGTCGTTAAATCTAACCGTACTGTTCCCACAGTATCGATGACCATCATTGAACCATTAGCCACTATGATGGATTTTGGTATAGTGAGTTTTCTAATGTCACTGAATAGTCCTAGATCTGAACACATGTGATGTGTAGCACTTGAATCTATGATCCAATTGTTAAATTTTCCCTTACTCTCCTTGCCTCGTGTGTGAAATAGGATATTCTCGTTCTTTTCGTGTGATTCCTCGATAAGTGAAACGAAAAATTCTTGATTCTGTCCCATTGGCCAACCCCCAACAAAGTCCCCTCTACCTGATGAGCTACTTCCACTTCCTCCACTTCCTCCGCTTCTAAACTGTCCCCCTCCGCAACTGGTTCCCTTGTTTTGATAACAACCGCGACTAGTGTGTCCCCATTTATGACAAATGTTACATTGTTTGCTCTTGTCTGGGCATTCAAATGAGCCATGCTTAGTCTCGTTACAATTGTAACATGTCATATGAGAGGTACCACATTGATATGAGCCTCTCCCTAAGCCCTGTGACCTGCCTCCTCGTCCACAAGGTCCACCTCCTCTTCCCTCTAGATCCCCTAAAGTTGTAAGCTCCTCCGTCATCCTCCTCCTGATAACTCCGAACAGATGACTCTTTATTTTCTTCTTTCGATGTTGCCTTCTCCTTCTCCATACTCTTCAAGTGGTTGATAGCGTATGCCATTGTTGGTTTCTCTCGCCCCTTGATGACCTCCTTCGTTACCGCAAACTTGCTTGGAAGACTTCTCATAAAAACAAACAACCTTTCTTTTTTTGTAGGGAAGTTATTGAGTGAGTTAGGTTGTTCTCTGATAGCATTAAACCTTTTGACTCCATCATCAATGGACTCATTCTCTTTCATTCTAAACCCAATATACTCCTCTAAGAGATAATTTTCATTTGCCTCAAATCCTTTTTCAAACGCATTTTGCAAAGCGGTCTAACAATCATAAACCCTATCATGAGTTAGAAAATATTCATGCATAGAGCTAGCACAACTTTGTATTAGTGCGGTGGAGGCTGCCATATCTTTCTTGTCCCACTTCTTTGCTCCGGCTAGATCCTCGGAAAGATCCAGTTGTGTTTCTTCCCTAATGTTCCAAAGTTTTTTCGGTGTGAATGCTCCTCGAATGTATCTCTTCCAAATTGCATAGTTGGAACCCGTAAAGACAATGGTCTTATTAAACACTTTAAGATCATCATCGTCGCTCTCCTCCTCTTCCTCATAAAGTTTAGATTTCCCCTTTTTGTTCTTTATTTTCTTTGAATTGTGCGAGTCTCCACTTACACCTCCATCTCCATCATCTCCTTGTGTTTTGAGAAACTCTTGAAAGGGTTCAAACGTTCCTTCGTCCATCTTCACATTTTTCTCCCCCCACTTGTCATACTCATCATATTGTGTCCTTGTAATTCCTCCTCCACTAGCTCCTCCACTAGGTTCCACCGGGAATTTCCCTTTCTCTGCCATACCGGCAAATTCCTCCTCCACTAACTCCCCCACTAGCTCCTCCACTAGGTTCCACCGGGGATTTCCCTTTCTCCGCCATACCGACAAGCGTTGCCTGTAACCCGCTCCGATACCAATTGAAAGATAGCAACCAAACAATGTATACACAACAAAGAAAGTGTTCCTCCAAAGTTCAATATATTTAATACAACCAAAGTACAAATCTCCTTTAGCTGTTGATCTTTCTACGCCTCCATAATAATCTACGCCTCCAAAAAGATAACTCTACCACGAAGCCTCAACAAATATATATACACACGTCTAAAAACGCGTGGCGAAGTATACGGCAGACAAAAAAGTAGTCGTCCTGAGTTAGTTGACCAACAATGAAAGTCAACTACTAACCGACTTGAACTACACGGTACGACTAGAACTTAAGTGACCACACGGTACCACTAATACTTAAGTGAACCGAAGCGACCAAACAATTTCCACGTCACTTCTATAGTACGGCTAGAACTCACACGAAACGAACAAGCAACTTCTACGTCACTTCAAATATCTAGCGACAAAACTACTTTGTCGCTGCTCGTCGCTACTTTAGCTACGAAAATGTCTCGTCGGTAAGTGAGTGCTCAGTACTCAATCCCAATAGACATCGCTTAGACAATTAGCATATCGCATTAGCATATCGAATAAACATCGCATAGACACTACAATACCAATGTACGTTCAAAGCCCTTTAATATTGAATATCAAGTCAAGTTGGCTATGTGCCATAATTGATTTATTGGGCGTCGGTGAAAGATGTGAGTGTACAACGTCACCAATGTAAATTTTATATTTTGACAAAGAATCATTGCTTTTAGGTCTTGAAGTGCGTCACTATATGAATGTGTAACTGTAGGATCAATGTTGATCCGACCGTTGTCTTTTCTTTTTTGTACGAGTCTTATTCTCAAACAGCTAGGTAAAGTATACTTTTCCGAATAAACTCGTAGTAGTCTCGACCATACAAAAAAATACCGCGACCTCGTGTACTTCAACCATTCTTACAGTTGCACTAATTTTGGTTAGTAATGACTCAAAAACACAAAAAAATCTTCAATTACTCAAACCTCCTCTCTCTCATAAACTCATGGAAATTCATAACAACTAGGAATTGCATCTGAATAGTGAACAACAACTCTAATGGGCTTGTCTTTGTAGATATACATGACCCATCTTGGTCCATAAGCAACAATCTCATGTATGCAACGATCGACACCCGACCTTATGGGCTTGTCTTTGTAGATATACATAACACCTCGGTCCATAATCAACAAACTCTTGTATGCAATGATCGACACCCGATCTGTTATTGTAGTGGCTGTTGGTCCGTTAAGTCAGTTTGTATTCTGTTGAAGAACATCTTATGGTAGCCAAACGTGTGTTACGTTACCTCCAAGGCACTAAATCTCTTTTCTTGACCTATTATGTCTTCTCCTCTCCCGCTTTTGTTGCCTTATGTGATGCATCACAGACTAAAGGGATGACTTAGACATATCCCGTTCTTTCTTAGAGGTGCCCTTATCTCTTGGGCCGCCAAAAGTGGCCCACCGTTGCCTTATCCTACACCAAAGCTAGTACATGGTTGCCACCCGTGCGACAAAATAAATCATGAAGAATCGTTCCTTCCTCACCAATCTGCAATTTTCTCTGACCTTCTCCTCTTTCGTCTTTTTTGATTCACGAAGTGCCTTTGAGAAATGTATTTTGCTCAAAGTTTTAACTCTTGTCCTTATGACTCTTGTCCTTACCTTGTGGGATAAAAGCAAAATGACCATTAAAGTTATAAAGCTTAAAAAATACACTAATCAATAAGGGTTCCCAATCTACAGTTTTTTTGTTTCACACTCTCCTCTATTTGGTCTTCGAAACCTCATTCGTTGTCTGTCGTATAACGCAATGTATATTCAACTTATCAACTTCAAGTATGAAAACATTTTCAACTTGCAATCTAACAATGACTGGTTCATTTTCTTTGCACTGCTAGATTTGTCGCCAATTGGATATGCTCACACATCATCAAACCATCTCTTTTTACTCTGTTGACATCTCTATAAGCTTTGAAGACTCTTAGATCATGGATGTTAGCGCATTCAATCACCTGTCGTCACCTTCTGATTCGTTGACCTCCATTTTTCGACGTTGTCCTCCAATGACGATTCTCTTTGGCAATAATTTCACTTAAACTACTACTGACTTTGGTCGAGTCGGGTTCAAAAGAGATTCCCACAAAAATGTAAAATCATCATTTTTGACACGTTTTTTGTCATCTCTCTTGAAAAAGGGTAGCAATATGTTTATTGTTACATCTAGTCGCAATATTGTGGATTGTGACATCAAAATTGTGTGTTCTGGAAAAGAAACCGTCACGCGTCATCATTTGGTCGTAGCTTGTGCGGCTGATGTGGCATCTGTTATAATTGTGTTGTCAAATGTAGTTACTTTTACTACTCTGTGCTTTTGTATATTTCGTACAAAAATACACAAAATTTGTGAGAGTTTTTTGGTTTGTCAAGTCACTATCTAAGTAGTTGCTTAAACCCATAGATAGTTGTCCTCAATAATCATAGTTGTTCTAAAAAGGTCAAAATGTTAAAACCAAAGGTGTAGCGTGCACCAAAACCTTTTACATTTGAAAACGTTTTCGTACTTGTTAGGACCTAAAAAAAATAATTATAAAAATAAAATCCATATTTTTATTTCGATAATGTTTGGTACTCCCTTTTAAAGGCTCACAAATTGGCACCATTCTATGGCTTGAAATATCAAATAGAGTTGTGTTGGGTATCGGGTAAATTCATACCGCGATAATTTCGATATTCGATATATCGAATATCGATCGAGCAAACTCCTCGATATATCGTACTGGGACCAACATAAATTATCGCGATATATAATATTTTTTAAATTTAATATTTTATATTATATGAAATTTTAGCGAAAAAGATAAATTGTCCGATACGCCATGTATGACGTGAATGTTCCGTCACTTGAAGGTAGACGCCGCAAAATGTAACCGACAAAAAAGTACTAATTCTATAATTCATATATTACTTTTTTAGTACGTAGAGAACTTTCCATACGAAAAGTTCACACTAATTTAGTCAAGGTATGATTTGAAAAAAAAAAATTGCAGACTGTGTGTTTCAGGCTTTCATGCAGGAATACCTACCAATCTGCAGGCAGATTGGTAGCCATTACTGCTTATCCATTTCCAGCGACTAGTATTATTCTTATTTTTAGGGTTATATTTTCTGAAGTGTACAAAATGTGATTTTTTTATTATTATTTTTATTAATTTGGAGTAGCAGTGGCTACAACTACCAGCTGCAGTAGCACTAGTACTGGCTGCAGCAGTAGTACTAGCAGCAGTAGCAAGAATAGTTTAAAAAAAAAAAAAAAAAACCTCGATATATTGGCGATATATTGGCGATAAATCGCGATGTTTAGCTTTTCGATTTATCGATTATCGGGTGCCTGAAATTCGATACATATCGAATATCGGCAAATGGTCTTCGATACCCAACACTAAAATAGAGCACCATTTGCGACGCAAGAAACTTTTGGTCCGTCATCAACGGATGTGAACAAACCCTTTCTCGATGCCGCCGTTAAATCGATTGGCTTATTCGCAACGAGGAGGTGCACTCTAGGTTATTACTCTTTGCGGTTTTGCAAGTCAACCTCATTCGTGACGCTTCATTTGTTCACGACGCTTGGGCACTTTTGTCCAATGTGTAGGAAGACAAATCTTGGTCCAAAAAATTGTTTTTTCAACTTGAACTTATTACTTTTTAGAAAACTCCTTCTGAATCAAAATCAATTCTCTCTTGCACCTACTCTATCATATCTTTCGTTGGACGACTCGAAAACAACAATGTTATTGTTTTCGAGAAGGATTTGATATCGACGATTTTCGGAGGTCTTGTAGCATCAATTCGACATTGATTTCTTCTATTACCAACTCTTCCACCGTTGTCACAATCCCATCAATCTTTACCAACTTGGTTGATGTGGAGACTAAACAAACCTTATCCCTTATCGCCGGTGTAGCCCTGACTACTCTTCCTCCATCCAATCGACCATCCAAAAGATTCTTTTTGTCATTATTGTGCGATCGACTACGTCATCAAAGTTTTTTCTGCCCTCAAACGTAAAGACAACCGTTAAAGAGGCTTCATCCATACGAGGTGGACGTAGTGAAAATGGTGGTTGTCTTTTTCATCCCGGTTAAGCCTCAACTGTCGAAGCTTTTTACCAAGCTGTTGAAGCCTTTTTCTAACCATCACTAAAATAGTAGCGTCAACCAATTAGTTTGCCCAACCAAACCTGCACCTAACCAAACTTGATTGATCAATTACCTTTACCTTTTACTTACAATATGTTCCACACTGTGCTTATGGTCCAATCGCCTCCACTCCACTTCAAGTGATATCTAATCGCCAATTCTTTCAAATCGACTTTTTCTTGGATCCTCAATTACGACGCATCTTAGGACCATTCTCCGCGACCCGATTTGTTTTCAACAATCGCTCCCCTCAGTCTTATGATGACAATCCTCTTTGGTGACAATGTCACCGTAATGGCTACTCTATTTGAACAAATCTCCACTGTCAAACATCTCTCAAAAACATTGACGATTACCTTATTTCATGTCCTATCGGTCTCTAGGTTGAAAAAAATGGTTTTTTTGTTGGCGCTGATGTCCACCAAAACGGTACGATTGTATTTCTTCGACTGATGTCAAATTTTCCTTACAAATCAAAATCTAGTTGAACATGGGGAAAAAACGGATCCATTTATGTCCTATCTCACGCCTCTTCCTTTAGATCTGTCCACATAGCCACATCTCTCTTAGTCCAGTTTGTCCAAAGGACATTTTCGCCATGGTAACCTTGCACGATCCAATCTCAACCAATTTTTCAAAGACCACGTCATTCGTCGACAAATAGTTGTCTTTTGGCTCTGGATGTGTTGAGTGAAAAACTGCTTGGCCCTTATTTCCCTTAGCACCTCGAAATCATCATATCCACTCACATTGATCCATTCCGATCTTTGTGGACCCGTGTCTGCTCCCAGGGACTGGTGAACTCTATTTCGTCACCTTGATTAATGGCGCCACACGAACCGTCCGTTTTATCTTTTCCAACGAATATGCGACACGTTTCAAAAATTCACGGTCTGCAAAGCGTCAGTTGGAAAACTTTTAACCTTTCGCATAAAGACCGCTCTTACGGGCAATGACGCGAATACTTCTTCATTGAAGTCACTTTATATCTTAAAACCCAAGGAATTGTTCACCAATTTACAACTGCCAAAACTTCCAAACAAAATGGCGTTTCCGAACGGTATAATTGTACAATAACTAATATGACACTTTCCATGTTGCATTACGCCGATTTGCAAACCAACTTTTGACAGAGTTCATTGCGATAGAAAATTATATTCGCAACTTGTCCAACTTCTACATTATCTGGTGTCACATCCTACGTAGCTTGGACGGGGCGGCCCATGGTTTATTGAGTACAAAGTCATAGCAGCGAACAAATATTGAAAGAAAGAGAGGTAGTCAAAAGGTAAAAAAAAAATTGACAGTTATTTAAAAAAAAGTAAAGGGTAATCAATTAGCTAGGTTTGGTTGGTTGTATGGGTTTGAATGGGCAAACGGATTGGTTGGCGAAAAGGTTTTAGTGTCGGTTGGCGACAGCTGAAGCCTAAGCGGGATAAAAACCTCGCCCACCATTTTGTCCACGTCCACCCGTGCAGCGGACGCCACCTTGACGGTCGTGTTTGCGTTTGAGTGCAAGACAAATTTTGATGACGTGGTCAATCTCACGGTTTAGCTAGGAGAGGAACTTTTGGATGTACGATTGGATGAAGAGTAGCCAGAGCTACACTATGGACAGGTGGTAGGGTTTGTTTGGTCTCCTCGTGAACCGAGCTAACAGTGAGTGATTGATTGTGCCTATGGTAGAAAAGGTGCCGATAGAAGAAATGAATGTCGAATACGACGCTAGAAATCCCCCCAAGGTGATATATTCATCAAAGATAGTCGCATTGTTACTTTTGAGGCGTCGAGCGAGAGATTTGATTGAGTGGATGTAGGATTAAATTGATAGAGAGTTTTTGAAAAGTATTTGTGTGACATTGAAAAATGAGTTTGTTTGACTAAGGTTTGTTTCGTATTCATTGGACAAAAGTGTCCAAGCGTTGTGAGCAAAGGTAGCATGAATAAAGTTGATATTCAAAGTTTTAAGGGCGAGTACCAATCGAAAGTGCGACTCCTTGTTGTGAATCAGCGGTGTTATTGGAAGATTCCGCTTTGCTTCCATGTATTACGAACCAAATTTTCTCGTGCTGCAACAGGTGAATTGTGAGCCCACAAAAAGGAGGACCAGACAAGTATGAGGATTAGTGTTTACAACAAGTACATGTTTGAAGCTTTCTATGTTGTAAAGTATATTATTGTCGACGGAGGAGGGAAGGGAGGGAGAGGGAGAGGGAGGGAGGAGGGGGAGAGGGAAAGGGAGCCTCTTACCTATGTTTTGGGGAAAAGCCGTCACAACACCGAACTATCTACGAAATTTATGTCGTACCGAAGCACTTCCGAACCTCACCCCACACGAGACTTGGACAGGCCAAAAATTAGACTTTTCCCACCTAAGAATATTTGGCAACGTCGCCCGAACAAAAGACCTTACGCCTATGCTGAAGTGGAGCAGTCGCGCCGAACCCGGATACTTGGTCGACTACTCCACCAAATCCAAAACATACCGAATTTGGTTACATAACGAACTACGCGTTATTTTGAGCTGTGATGTCACGTTTGATGAAAAACCACTTATCATTAAATTAATCTCTTTTAACCCTTTTTCCCTTTTGTCCCTTGTTCCCATCTCCCCTTCTCAGACCTCAGCCTGTTGCCTCCTTTCTCCTCTCCTTCCTCCCCATCCTCCTCCTTTGTCCTCTCTGCCTAATTTTCCCCTTTAGTCCTTGCTCAAACGCACTACCTCTATACCACCCTCGCACTCTGGTCAACTTCCCCTTCCTAGAACGACCTCTAACCCGTACTCCCTCTCCCCTATCTCTCCAGATGACCCTCCCTATGTCATTCCATCCGCCCCTTCCCCAATCCAGCCCCCTGCCATATGCAGAAGTGCTCTCATCGAAGCACGAACAACTACCCTTCCTCATGGCGTTGCTCACATCGCCACCTCCAACATTCTCTTATCATTCTCAGCCGCCATGGCTGAGCCCAAACCGCAGCCTGGATGGCTGATACAGATGCTGAATTTGCCTCTTTACAACAAAAATGGCACCTTGAATCTGACTCTTTATCCTCCCGACCGCAAGGTCATAAACTCAAAGTGGGTCTTCCGAACTAAGACAAAGGCAGATGGCTCCCTTGACCGCTTCAAATCTCGCTTAGTAGTCAAGGGATTTCTCCAGAAAGAAGGCCTGGATTTCATCGAGACGTAGCTCCCGTCGCAAATTTGCCTCTATCCGCATCCTTCTCTCGATTGCTGCCACTTAAGACTGGCATGTCCATCAAATGGACGTCCAGACAACCTTTCTCTATGGTGCCCTCAAAGAGGAAATCTTCGTTCGCCAACCGGAAGGATACATTTCCCCAGGCACAGAGCACCTTACCTGTCGCCTCCTCAAGTCTCTATACGGCATCAAGCAAGCTCAACTCCATGAGTTTGGAGCCAGCACCTGGAGGCTGCGCTTCTCAATGAAATCTTCTTCAAATTTGCTGCCGATTTCGGCAAATTTATCAGAGATCATCATGTATAGATGATTTCCTCCTCTCCAGCCCTTTTCTCACTGAAATCCTTCAAGTCAAACATATGCTAATTTCTCTTATCTTCATGACAGATTTAAGAGAGTTAAATTATTGCCTTGGCATCCTAGTAAGTTGTGATAGGCCAGCCAAGACCCTCTACCTCTCACAAGAAAAATACATTGTTGAAGTTCATCACAGATTTTCTATGTCTAACTGCACATTCCCCGGTGCCAATAAAACATACTAGCAACTCCGGTGGGCCTGTCCATGGAGAAATTCATGGTGATTTATATCGATCCATTGTAGGCTCCCTCATGTATGCCACGACTGACACTCGGGCAGACATTGCAGTTGCAGTTGGCCAGCTCAGCCAGTTTCTTTGTAATCCCTCACCTGAGCACCTCCTTGTCGCGAAGCGAGTCCTCCGCTACCTCAAAGGCATCCAAACTCTTCGTCTCACATTCTCGGGCACATCCTCTCCAGTTCTTGTTGGCTTTTGTGATGTGACTTGGGGGGTGACCTAGATACCTGCCGCTCCACTTCCGGTGTCTTCTTCACTCTCGAAAGAGCTATAGTCTCTTGGGCTTTCAAGGAACAACCGACAGCGGTTTGTCTTCCACAGAGGCGGAGTATATGGCAGCTATACATGATCCCAAGGAAGCCATATGGCTTTGATCTCTTCTTTCCAATCATCAGTTCACTCCGTCTTCCCCAACTACAATCGTTTGTGACTCTCATGGAGCCCTTGCCTTTATGAACAATCCAGTCCACCATCGACGCACCAAACACATCGACAGATTTTACCCGGGAGGCTATTGCGGCTGGCACTCTTACTTTCGAATACTGCCAGACTTCCCTCCAAATGGCGGATATCCTCACCAAGGTCCTCCATCGACCTCAGTTTGAACTTCATTGAACTTCAGCCGGTCTTAGCTTCTAGCAAAGAGGGGGGTTGTTAGAAGACTTTGATAGAAGTATCTTGTATTTGAAAAACTAGTGGTATCTTACAATACCGTAATGTAGAATTGTAGATTGCTTCCGTATCTAGGATTTCGGTATTCAATATGTTAGTTTGTCCTCTTTTCTTATCAGGTTTACACCGCAGCGTGCCTCAGGTACGATCAGATAAAAATCCGGTCAAGGATCTATAAATCTTCCTTTGAGTGAAGTGTTAAGTGACCCTTCAAGTTAGGAAAGTTTCTTTAGTTTCTGAGAGGTCACTCTTGGTTATTTTTTTCTCTTTCTTATTTGAAGCCTGTTTTATCTCTCAGTTTTTATCAATTGCAAAAATTACATTTTATGCAACCTTTTTTTCCACTCTATTTTCTATTGCCATGACTTATAATCTAAGAGGGAGAGGGAGAGGACGAGGACGAGGGCGAGGGCGAGGGCGAGGGAGAGGGAGAGGGAGAGGGAGAGGGAGAGGGAGAGGGAGAGAGAGGTATTGCAGTAGATAACATGGCAGCAGACAAAGTAGGAAGGAAGAAAAATGAAAAAGACAAGAGATAAAGAAAACAAAATAATTTCTGATTGATTGAAAGTACAAAGGATAGAGATCTTAAATAGAGCAGAGAATGTCACGAGGTGACTTCTCAAAATCTATGGACCGTAGGTGACTTTGAAAGGTCACTTGAGACATATTGCCGAAAGGGCAAGAGAGAAGATCTCTAGTTTGGCAGTGGACAGCTTAGGATCGGATCTGTTATCAGATGCTAAGCTGGACGCTTTTAACAAGCGAAAAAAACAGAAAAGTAAAACTGACTAATAATGTAAACTAGAATAGGAAAGCTAACTTAATAAAGTAAACTAGAATGCTAGTGTACTTTATATATAAAACAGAGAAGACTGAAAGCAAGACGAGCGTCTAACAAAGGGTGTAGTTCAACACCCCCCCGCTTGGTTAAAAGCGAAGACTAGAGGAGTTTCAATGCAGTTCAAACTGAGGCCGAGGAAGTTCTTTGGTGGGGAAATCGGCCAGCTGCCGGGCGGTCGAACAATAAGTGAAGGTAACCTGGCCAGCGGCAATAGCATCACGGGTAAAGTGGTGATGTATGTCGATGTGTTTTGTCCGACGATGATGCACCGGGTTGCCCATGAGGGCAAGGACGCCCTGGGGGTCGCAGAAAACGACGGTGGCAGATGGTTGAGGAAAGTGGAGGTTGGAGAGAAGACCATTGAGCCACATGGCCTCCTTGGTGGCATGGGTGGCGGCCATGTACTCAGCTTCAGTGGAGGATAGAGCAACCGTGGGTTGCTTTTTGGACGCCCAAGAGATGAGAGCGCCATTAAGGAAGCATACACCCGTGGTGGAGCGGCGGGAGTCCAAATCGCCTCCTTAATCAGCATCACAAAAACCAACCAGGTCGGGGGAGGAGGAGCCGGAGAAGGTGAGTTTGAGGGATTTTATACCCTGGAGGTAGCGGAGAACCCTTTTTGCAGCAAGGAGATGGTCATCTGTGGGGCTGGAACAAATAGGCTCAGCTGGCCGTTAGCTACTGCTATATCTGGACGGGTGCCTGTCATAGCGTACATAAGGCTGCCTACAATGGAGGGATATAAATCATGAGCTGCTTCGTGGACAGGCCCACCTGGAGTTTTTAATGAGTTTCACATTGGGATTTAAAGGAGTAGAGATAGAACTGCAATCCGACATGGAAAAACGGGTGAGGATTTCAGTGATGTATTTTTCTTGGGATAAGTAGAGAGTTTTGGAAGGGCGGTCTTGACCTACAAAAATGCCAAGACAGTATTCTACCTCTCCCAAATCAGTCATGGAAAAATGAAGGTTAAGCATTGTTTTGACCAAATGAATGAGGGACTGGCCAGGAGAAAATCATCCACATAAATGACTAAAATGACAAGGGTGTCCAATTTACCTCGAAGGAAGAGACTAAAATCTGCATCAAGTTTGAGGAGTCCCTCCTTGAGAAGAACGGCCTCCAAGTGTTTATTCCAGACACGAGGGGCCTGTTTGAGGCTGTAGGGAGATTTTAGGAGCCGACAGACAAGGTGTTCGGTACCAGGCGAGATATAGCCTTCAGGTTGGCGGATTAATATCTCTTCGTCCAATTTCCCATAAAGAAAGGCAGTTTGAACGTCCATATGGTGAACGTGCCAGTCGCGAGCGGCAGCAAGTGACAAAGGTATACGAATGGAGGTGAATTTCGCGACTGGTGCATAGGTTTCATTGAAGTCTAGTCCTTCTTTCTGCAGAAAACCTTTGGCGACAAAGCGAGTTTTTTTGCGATCCAGTGTGCCATTTGCCTTAGTCTTGACGCGGAATACCCATTTTGATCCGATGACCTTTCAGCCGCGAGGAAGGGAGGTAAGTTCCCAAGTTCCATTCTTTTGTGCATTCTTCCATTCTTTTGTTGTTCTTTTGTGCATTCTTTTGCACAAGTTTGAACCACCAAGTTCCCTTTTTCTCTTCCTCATCCTTTTCTTCCTCTTAGTCCAAAGTTCTCATCCTCCTCCTCTTTCCTTCCTTATATTCCTTCCTCATTTTTCCTTTCTTCTATTCTTTCCTCCTCTTTCCTTCCTTCTATTCCTTCCATTTTCCTTCCTTGTTCTCCATCTCTCTTTTCCACCTTCTCCATCCATTTTTATTGTGGTACAAATAGCTACTTCGTCACTATACGTAAAATATTATTCTTATATTATATTATTCTCATATTATATTATTCGTTAAATAGCAAATCTTTACTGCTGTGCCTTGTCCTTTCCTTTGCCCCTTCTCTATGTGTTGAGCAGTCAGTTAAGCTGTTATTGCAACTCCCTTGTTTTCTTCTCATAAGCATTCTCTTCTCATAGGCATTCTCTTCTCATAAGCATTCTTCTCGTAAATATTCTCCTCTACCTCGAATTCATGTAGGAGACACGCCAGTTTTAATTAAAGTCTACTACAAAATTTAATATTTTATAAGTGCCAATAAAATATTTAAAACGGAGTGGAGTAGATTTTTGTAATAGAGTCCAATAATGTGCAGCCAAATAGTGTCGAGTGTAATATAATAGTTTATTAAGACATAAAAATGATTTAGTTGGTATTTTTTCACATAAACTTAAGTAATGAACTTCTTTTGTTTTTGCAAATTGTGCTTTCTTTGCAAATTTTTCTTGATGACTACTCAAAAATCTCTATGTTTACAAGTTTTGATGTTTAACACATTAAAACTACATTTCTATTCACATTTTACCTCATGGTCTCTAGTTCTCTAGATCTTTAGTTTGCTACTATATCCAAAAGATATGCATGTCAACTTGATTTTTGTTACATATTTTCCTTATTCTCATGACAATAAATATGTCGCACTATCTACTTCAAAAACACTATCACAATATTGTTATATTATATTATATATATTGTTAGATTTCACACGAGTAACATGTTTGCTTTCTTTCGGTACATATGGGCACACATATTTTGTCCTCAGGAGGGAGGAGGAGGGAGGAACTGCAGTGAACTATGCGAGGCAGGCGGCTCTTTGCGGAGATCAAAGGAGGGAGGAGAGAGAAAAAGGGGTAAAAAAAAATCGGGAGGGAGAGGATGGGGAGCAAGGGAGAGGGAGAGGGAGGGAAGCCAGACAACCGGTGGTGAGTTGTTTGGAAGGGAGAGGGGGAGGGAGGGGTAGGTTAAGTGCACAAGAGCTTTTTCTATTTTTTTTAGACACCTTTTTTTAACAACTATTTTGCTATTTCAATTTTGAAACACCAAAAAGTAACAAAAAATACTGTTTCTCCTCATTTTTTCCCCTATATCTTTCCTTACAATTGTTTTCCTCCACACTATTTACTCTTTTTTTAACTCATTTTTCTCCATTTCCCCCGATTTTTCTGTTTTTTCCTTTGTTTTTTGTCTTGTTTTTCCCCGTTTCGTCTTGGTTTTTTCTGTTTTTTTCCCATTTTTTCTTCTTTTACCTTCACTTTTCCCTGTTTTTCCTTGATTTTATTATTATTGTTATTAGTATTTTTGCAATTCTTGTTATTCTTGTTATTGTTTTTGTTTTTCTTTCCCAGAGAACTTTACAATCTCCCCGTATTTGTTCCTCTTTGTTATCTTCCTTTTGAACTTCTTTTTTATTTATTTACTTTTTTTTTTTTCAGAGGACTTTACAATTCCGGTGACTTCCAATAATCGGAGGCCCGGGGGGGGGGGGGGGGGGGGGACCTTTTAGCCCATTTGGAACCTTTTAGAGGACGTTTTTTGTTTTTTTTTCATTTTTTTAGTTTTTTTGTTTTTCTGGAGATTTTTTTTTTTTTTTTGAGCCGGGATTTTTTGGGGGTGGGGGGGTTCTCGGATGGATTTTAAGCCCCATTTAGACCCATTAAGACCCATTTATTAAAAAAAAAAAAGAACTGCTGTTTTTTGGGAGATGTATTTACTTTTTTTTGGTTCTAATATTGAAGAAAAACCTAACTCCAAAAATTGAGCAAGTGGATTTTTGAGAAAGGTAAACAATTTGGGTTGGAGTTTTTTTTTTTTTTAAGAAACATTTTTGATTTTACATATAATATAATTATTTTGTTTCTTATGTCATATTAATAAAATGATTTTCTTACATGCATTATTTCAGTACTATTAGAAATTAATAATTTATTTTACATGCATATTGTATATGTATTATTTTACATACATTAGTTTAACCACCATTGCTACTATCGCTTCCGAGGGAGGATATTCTGTCCGTCGGGAAGTTTCCCACATTATTCCTTCCCGTCGGATTGACATTGTATTACTTGATGGTGCGCGTCGTACATTCGGTGACGTTGTTTTGGCAAACCCTACTTCTGATACTGTTGTTAGTCGGGCAGCTCGACATGTGGGCGTGGCCGCACGCGACGCGGCTAGGAGGAAGGAGCGTGATTATGCCCATCGCGATGCTATGGATGGTTTCATTCCGATGGCGGTGGAGATATTTGGTTGTTTGGGTTTGGCTTTGGACGAGTTTCTCCGTGCTTGTGGTCGGCGTTCGTTTGAGCGGCGGGGACCTGGGAGCCCTTCAGTTTCAGTACTTACTTCTTTTTACCGTCAACGTTTATCAGTGGCCCTTCAGCGAGTGCAGGCTTCTATCCTCCTTGGATCGTCTATTGCGGCTATGGATCGTCGACGTGTCCCGGAACTCCCGCCTCGTGCTCCTCCGGGGTTCAAGGACTTACGTGGTTGCTTTGCATAGATTTTTAGTTATGTTAGGGTTTTGTTGTTAGGTGTTAGCTTTTTCTTTTGGTGTTTCGTTTGTTGTTTTTTGCATTTTTTGGGTGTTTTCAACGTCTATCTAGCACTTGTGGATTTTGTAAAATTCGTATGCTTTTGCCTTGCTTATCTCCCACTCTCTCTCCCTCTCCCTTTCCCTTTGTTTTTTCCCCCAACATATAGTTTTTCAATTTTTTGCCGTGCTACTTCTCTTTTGTTCCCCATGAACTTAGATGGTTTACCATCGCGCTTTTTAATAAAGTCAGCCCCCTTTTTTACGTTATTAGCGTCGTGTACACTAATTCCGTCCCGCTTTTTTTTTTTTATTCTCAAATAGAATTATCCAGACTATTTAAAAAAAAACCCTAATTCCTAATTAGAATAGACGATTTCTTCGAAAATTTTCAAATTCCCAATTAGCGTAAACCACGCTAATTATTCGTATACACTAAAAAAACTTACACGCTAATAACGATTGGTGGTGTAGTGTATTATTATATTAGTACATTAGTTTATTAGTTTATTAGTTTACTAGTATATTACTATATTAGTTTATACGTATATTCTGATTATATTACCTCCCTACTACATTATTATTTTATTGTTTTATTGCATGTATGGTATGTGTAGTATAACATATTAATGTTGAATGCAACGTAGAATCGAGTACTTGAATGGATTAATTTAATAATTAACCCTACATTACCTTAAAACCTTAAATTGTGTATAGGTGCAAATTATGGAAGGTTTTTTTTTTATAACGCTGATAAATGTTTCATTTAAAAAAAAAAAAAAATTCCTCGCACTCTTTCTGACTCCCCCACTTTTCCTCTCCCCTTGCCCCTTCCCTTTTTTTCTTTTTTTTTTTGGTGAATTCCATTTACTTTACCTTTCAACTTGTTCTTGTCAATATGATTTTATTTTTTTTGGCAATTCTCCCTCTCCCTCTCCCTCTCCCTCTCCCTCTCCCTCTCCCTTTCCCTTTCCCTCACATTTCCCACTCCCTTTCCCTTTCCCTCACTTTCCCACTCCCTTTCCCTTGCTTCCCCTCTCCCTTTCCCTCGCTTTCCCTCTCCCTTTCCATTTCCCTCTTTTCCCAGGCGGTCAACTTCATAGTGAAAGAAGGCGAATGGCAAGTTTAAAAAAAAAAACAAAATTCTTTATTTGCAAAAAATGAATGGATTCGGATGTCTTTTGGACCTCTATTGGACTGAAAACAATTACAAAATATCAAAAATAAAAGTGAGAAAAGAAGGGAAAAGTAGAATAAATGACCTTAAAATACTGAGAAAAGTATATAATCCTCTGTTTAGAAAGTAATCGTTTTTTTTTTTTGTTTTTTTGGGAATGGTTGGCTAGAGAGAAAGTGCAAGGGAAAATTTTATTGATTTTTTTAGGTTTATATAGATGTATATTATGGAAAAAAGCTTTTATATACTGTTATTTTGTGGATAATTAAAAAATGAATCGATTCCGATGTAGTTTAGACCCCCATTGGACCCAAAAAAATTTACAGAACAATGAAAATAGAAGTGTGAAAAAGAATGGATAAATTCAAAAAGTAACCTTACACAACCTTAAAACCTTAAACTGTGTACAGGTGTAAATTATGGAAGGTTTTTTTTATAACGCGGGTAAATGTTTCTTTTTAAAGTAAATTTTCATCCCTCTCTCTTTCTGACTCCCCCACTTATCCTCTCCCCTTGCCACTTCCCTTTATTCTTTTTATTTTGATGAATTACCTTTCAACTTGTTCTTGTCAATATGATTCATTTTTTTTTTGGCAATTCTCCCTCTCCCTCTCCCTCTCCCTCTCATTCTCCCTCTCCCTCTCCCTCTCCCTCTCCCTCTCCCTCTCCCTCTCTCCCTCTCCCTCTCCCTCTCCCTCTCCCTCTCCTTCTCCCTCTCTCTCCCTCCCTCTCCCTCCCTCTCCCTCCCTCTCCCTGCCCCTCCCTGCCCCCTCCCCTCCCCTTCCCTCCCCTCCCCCTCCCCCTCCCCTCCCCTTGCCCCTCCCCTCGCCTCTCCCCTCTCCCCTCTCCTCCCCTCCCCTCTCCCCTCCCCTCCCCTCTCCCCTCCCCTCCCCTCGCCCCTCCCCTCTCCCCTTCCCTCTCCCTCCCCTCTCCCCTCCCCTCTCCCCCTCCCTCCCCTCCCCCCTCCCCTCCCCCCTCCCCTCTCCCTCCCCTCCCCCTCCCCTCCCCCTCCCCCTCCGCCTTCCCCCCTCCCCCCTCCCCTCTCCCTCCCCTCCCCCCTCCCCCTTCCCCCTCCCCTCCCCTCCCCTTTCCCCTCCCCCCTCCCCCTTCCCCTCCATCTCCCCCTCTCCCCTCCCCCCTCTCCCCCTCCCTCTCCCCCCCCCCCCCCCCCCCCCCCTCCCCTCCCCCTCCCCCTCCCTCTCCCAGTTGTGGGAAATATTGGATAAAAACTGAAAAAACCTTTTTTAATGTATGCATTAAAAAGAAAAAATATAGCGAAAATGACAACGATGTCGTCAATTTTTTTTTTATATAATTCTTCTAATTTCGGAATAGTTACAATGTATTCTTTTTATGACATGAATTAGTGTAGATGCCTTATATCCTATCTTAAGTTTAGCACATTAAAATTAGAAGCACTATTTTGATTATATCCACTCTAGTTAAAGTGGCATCAATATTTTATTGAAATAAAGCCAAATATTTGTGATGTCATATGCCAAAAACAATACAAAACAAATATACTTTGTCATTTAGTGTCATTTCTCAACCAATACCAGTAAGTATTACTCATGTAAGAGAGGTTTAATTGGCTCTGTTTCGATGATGAGAATTATTACCTTATAAGAATTGTGGTCATATAATCTTATATATGAATACAGAAGAAAAGGAAAAAAAGAACAATTCTTTTGGTTAAAAAACCAAAAAGTCCCACCTTTATTCTATATTAACATGGCATGTGATCTTATTAGACAGCAAGACTATGTTAATCATATTTATATTGATATTAACTATCGACATGACAATACCTCTCAAGCAATGTTTTTCTCAAGCTCCATGAAATTACAATCTTGCATCAATATAATATGAGAGACTATTCATATTTATTATATTCGAATCAAACATGCCATATGAAAAAACATAAAAACAAGTCATGCCTCACAGTGAAAATTTCCACAAAAAAATTGCTTTAAAACTAAAGTTTTCTTGAACTTCGGTGTGACCAAACCGGAGAGGATAAAGTGACGACTGTCACATCATGTTATACTCATGAAATGTATATTAAGTCATGATATCTTACATTTCCTCCAACCCTTTCATTTTTTGAAAATTTCAGGAATAGGAAAAAAGAACAGAGTTACACTTCACACCGACATTAGTAAGCCTACAAACTTGAACATCTTAAACAAAAAGATGTGAAGTTTTTCCCTTAATACCCGTTGGTAAAACTATATGTTTGAATTTAATCTCAAATAGTTGTACGAACACCAATTATGTCAGGACTATTTTGCCAACCCCAACATCGACAAAAATTAATTGAAAACCAACTATAATTTAACATACTAATATACGGAGTAATCTATCTAAAGAATGAAAAAATATGGCAATAGAAGACTATCACTAGAGTTTGACTATCAATAGAAGACTATCACTAGTAAAAATCAATTCGGTTTACTAAAACAACACCTAACCAATCTCAAGTAAATCTTCTTAAAAACTACCTGAACCTTAAAAAATAAAATTGTAATTTACTCTCCAACCTCAGCCAAATCTTCTTAAAAACCACCTAAACCTGAAATCAAGATTACCATTTACTTTGCGGTAGTAGGAAGGTTCCGACCGTTAAAACCGGAATATCGGCAATCGGGTTTCAGTACATCAGAGGAAATATAGTCCTCTGGACGTCCGTCAAGGAATCCCTTCCCACTCTCTCCTTCAGCTGAAATAGCATGCTGGAGGGATTCTCCCAGTTTTGTGAACTCATCCGTTCTCTCCTCTCTCCCATCCCGGTATGTTTGTCCGAGAACTCCATGGATGGCAGGTGTGGTCTGTCATATAAAACAAAACCAAAAATAGAAAACAAACCATTTTTAGGAATATAAAATATTTTTAGGAATATAAAATATTTTTAGGAACGTTCCCATGGCATAACATGAAATCAAGCGACAGCTACAGTCATGCACAATGATGCCCATGAATTTAACAGAGTACTAAACAAAAATCCCGAAATAAACAGGTTAAGCAAATACCCATATTTCAACTATGTAGTCACTGCAAAGCTTAGAAAGAAAACCGCAAAAACGTTTTCTCACCTCCATCCAATTAATAGCAAGACTGATGTGAGCTTCCGCATCATCGGGAGTGCGAAGGAGAGGATTTGCAACTCGAAGCTGTACGGTCACATCAATCAAACCGTCTATCCTCACATTATACAACTCAATGTCATAAATTCCACTCTTCTCAATGCCCACAAACTTAATCCTAACTCCACCAACCATCTCCACCGCATCTCCCACATCCATCCTAGGAACAACATCCCCATCCACCTCTGCCTTCGCCAAAAATCCCTCCCCTCTCGCTGTCTCTTTCCCTCCCCTCGCCACAAGAAGAAGCGAACGCTCCTTTCCTTCATTCATCCACATGATCCTGAGCTCCCGAATCCATGTCCTCACCGCCTTCCCTCCGACGAGGAGAGAGGCACTCTCCGTACGGTCGTCCAAGTAGCCCGTCATCTTCAGGTTCATGTGGAGGCGGAGGTCGCTGACTAAGCAGAAGCTTTTCCCGGGCTCTCCATTGAAGTCATAGTGGGTTCCGTGGGCGCCCACAAAGTGGGGGTCGTCCTTCACTGTGCCGCATTTAGTGCCCACATTGGTGGTATAAGGGGCGCCGCAGGAGGGGCCGAGGGTGGAGGGGTAGAGGAAGCACTCTCCGCCGGAGGATGTGGGTGAGGGAGAGTAGGAGAGGGAGGAGAGGGAAGGGGAGGAGGGGAGGGAATGTGGAAACGAATATGGGAGAGATGCAGAGCGGGAGACAGGAAGAGAGAAGGTGAAGGTTAGTGAGAGACGGGGAGAAAGAGAGAGAGGGAGAGAGAGAGATATACGTACGATTTAATCCATTGCCAGACATTGCATTTGGAGGATGCTTTGCACGCCTGACAACACTTTTCCGGTGAGTCTTTAGGAGAGAGAGTGACTTTCTGGCCGCCCATGAGGATGGTGCCGGAGAAGGCGCAGTTTCCAAAGCCGCAAGGGAAGGGCGTCGCTGGTACCTGTACCCAAGAAAAGGAAAAGCGCATTTCAACACTATTTCTCGCTCTTTCGCGCCCTCTCTCATTCACTATCGCACGCCCTCTTTCCCTCTCTCTCCCTTTACTCTTCAAGTCTCGCTGGGTAGGATAATTAGTGTAGCCTTAAATCGTTATAACATTCATATTTAAATTTAATTATTGCAGTTTGTACAGAAGCTTAAACCACCAAGCCTTAAGCCAAATAACATACCATATTACATTGCCTTAGATTTCTTCTAATCCTAAAGCCTGAGTTATTCAAGAAATAAAGTAAAAAGTAGAACAAAGGAAATCAGTTGCCCACAACAAATGAAGTTCGGAACAAACTCATCGTCGTAATTTCTTACCGAGAATTTCCGGACGACTAAAATCTAACTAAATGTTTTTTAGCATGGAACAGTTTAAATACATTACCAGTTCCTCATTGTGATTTCACACCAAAAGCTCACAAAGAGGAGAAAAATGGCTCATAAAAAATTGGCATGGTACAACAATACATTACACTACTAGTCTCTTTTCCCAATTTCTCACCGTAAAGTTCCCAACGAGTCCTCCACTTTTGCAGGATCCTGTGCTACAGCCGTCATTCAGCCTGTAGTTTGGACAACCAGCCTGTACGGAATGTACGGACAGCATGTGGACAGCCACTACCAGCAGTACGGCTGTCCAAAATCTGCGTCCAATGGAAGACGGACATCTGGCCATGGTTGTTTCCCTTTCTCTAGCAACTTGGTACTTTCTCACAAGTACAAAACTAACAAAGATACTTACATTTTCTCTTGAAATATTGTTAGAAAACCCTTTTTCTTTGCGTGTTTGAAAAATTCATTGTCCTCTATTCGTTTCTCTCTTCTCAATCTTAGTTAAAATTAATGAATTATCTTTTTTGGGTGTTTTCTAGAGAGAACAATGCAAAGCTTCTAGAAAAGATAGTTGAATTTTCAAATTGCTAAGTTCCCGCCTATATACTTTACAAAGCATTCGAAAGCAGGTGTTTCCTCAGGTGCGCGCCGCCGACTGTACCGTCGTACACATTTTTGTCGTGCTCGGACAAAAAGGTTGCGTGGAACAACCGCATCAGAAAAATAGCAACCGACAAATGCGTTTAATAAATGTCGCGCGCCGCAGTTCGCGGCGTCGGTAAACGATCATGGCGACCAAAAAGTACGGACGACAAGAAATATTTTAGGACGGTAGGCGAGATAAATTATCTTTTCGTGTAGTATTTTAGGCATAGTTCAAAAGTAGGCGTTTTTTGGTAGGCCTTTTGTAGGCCGCCTTTAGCGTAAGTTGTGTTACGGGCTTTCCGTGTGATCTTCTTAGATCGCTACTTTCATCAGCGACCGTCCGATCGTCTGAATCTGACGGTTAAAATAAAAAGTCGCTCAAAACTCCCAGAAAAAGATTTTTTTGTCCGATTTTTTTTTCAAATTTAGACATGACGTTTAATTCTCTATCGATCCATGTGCAACTCAACCCTGTTACTATTTTATTTCATTTTGCGGCCAATACAATATGGGTCAAAATTGAAAAGTGACTAAGATTTGAGGGGAGTGTTGAAAAGAGGTAATTAATAGTTCACTTCCCTATTTTAGTTTTGCTTTAAAGAAAGAGAGTGAGGATCAAAGGCGCGCCATGGCTGCCGCCATATTTAGAAAGTGGCAGTTTTTGAAGTAAAGGATATTTTACTAAAATGATGCCTAAGTCTAGATTTGAACCTACCACCTCTAGATTCTCTATAGCCTAACGCCTTAACCATTAAGGCGTTACGAAACGATACACGTGACGGGTTTCATAAATATATAAACATTAAGGCAATAGCTAATTAACAGGAGACTAACCAAAAGGAGCAATTCCTGCATGTACGCAAATCTGAACCGTGTAAAATATGTTTTGATCGGACGGCCGGCATTATAGCCGCCACGCGAAGTGAGATTTTGGCGGCATACGGAGATAGCGCCACGCAGTGCCACGTGGCGCCACATTATTTGATACTGGAGAAAATGGGAGGAGGAACCATGGCTTCCGATTTAAAGGTGTCACCTTGTAAGCCTTGTCGTACAATGGACGTTCAATAAGTACATCGCCCCATTGTACCTCCTTGTACTATATAGTGTTCCTATTGGACTAGGGTTTAGTAAGTAGGTAGTCGTGAGTAGGCAGACCAAGACTTAGTAATATTTAGGTACCTCTCTCTAAGAGAGCTTGTAACTATAAAGGTCATCTTTGACCAGCCATAACTTACTGCTCAGGGGAGCAAATTCAGTGATTCTTTTTGCGTTTGACTCAAGGAAGTCTTCTCCTCACAGGGGTGAGGCTGGTTAGAATACTTTTGTGCCTAGGCGGCGCTTATTCAGTGGGAAAGTGGAAGGGGCAAATATTATCCAAGAGGCTTTACATAGGCTGCTCATTCTGTGGGTCAACAGAGACCACAGAATTTCAACCTCTTTTCAACCATCCCCTCAAATCCTAGTCACTTTTCAATTTTAATCCATAGTTTTTTCTGTAATAAATCAACTTAGGGGAAGGCAGTGGTCTTTTCATCATGTCTACAATCATTTCTCTATCAATTTTATTAACCAATTTAATAATTTTATTTTCAACCTTTTCTATGACAAAGCTTAGTCTAATATCCATATGCTTTACTTTGAAGTGATGTTTCGGATTAGCTATAATAGAGATAGCAACTTGATTATCACAAAAAACATTTTGAGTTCCAGACTTCATGAACCCAAGTTCTTCAAGAAGAGATTTAACCCACATTAATTCTTTGGTGGCAGCACAAGAAGCCACGTATTCAGCCTCGATAGTGGACTGAGCAACTACTTTTTGTTGCTTGCTACTCCAACAACATGCACCGGATCCGATTTGCAACACATTTCCAGTCGTACACCGCCTTAAAGACACATCTCTATAACTCGCATCACTCCAGGTGGTGATGTCAGTGTGCTCCCCTCCCGAATGGAAGCATAATTCCCTTGTCCCCACCAGATATCTCATCACCCTTTTGGCAGCCTCCCATTCTCTCTTTCTTGGTTCATTTAAACTTTACTAAGGACACCTACAGCTGCAGCTATATCTGGACGGGCACAGTTCATAAAATAAATTAAACTCTCTACAATATGCCGATAAGGGATATTTTCCATAAATTTTCTTTCTATCTCATCCATCTCATCATTAATGATCATTATTCCTCTCTCTTCACTCCCCTCAAACACATTTTTCAAATCCAAATCCATAAGAGTAGTACATCCGTTTGCTTTTTCCATCTGAAATTTTTGGTGCATATTACCGATTGCGTCTTTTTGAGTGAGTCTTATAATTCTATTCCCTCTATCTCTCTCCATCTGAATTCCGCAAATGTACTTTGCTTCACTGAGATCTTTCATATCAAAACTGCTTCTAAAATCCCGTTTTAGTTTGTTAATTTTATCTAAGGATTTGCTTAAGACCAACAAATCATCCACATATATAGCAATAAATATCAATCCATTCTCATCCTCAAATAAATATATAGAGTGATCTGAACTAATTTTGATATACCCCAAACCGGTCAAAAATTCGTCCAGCTTTATATTCCATTGCCGCGGGACTTGCTAAAGCCCATAGAGTGATTTTATTAGTTTACAAACCTTGCTTTCTTCCCCACTTTCCACGAATCCTTCCGGTTGCCTCATGTAAATTTCTTCTTCCAACTCTCTGTGCAAAAACGCCGTTTTAATATCCATCTGGTGTATTTCCATATCCTCTACTGTGGCTATACTTAAAAGGATTCTAACAGAAGGAAATCTGACTGCAGGTGCAAATGTTTCTTCGTAGTCTATCCCCTCTTTCTGAGTATAACCTTTTGCAACTAACCTAGCTTTGTACCTCTCAATGGTATTATCGGGGTTTAATTTAAGTTTAAAATCCCACTTACATCCGATCGGTTTTCGGTCCGGTGGACAATCTACCAACTCCCATGTATTGGCTTCTATGATAGAGGCCATTTCTTCATTTATAGTTGTGATCCACCGGCTACTTTCTGGGGTGTTTATGGCCTCTAAGTATGTCTGAGGTTCATTCGGGTGAGACATCTTTGTGAGTTGGTTATTAACTTGTCTTTCTTGAATTCGTTTACTTCTTCTTCTTCCCCCTTCAAAATCGGAAGCCGGTATAGAAGGCATCCTTCGGTTTCGTTTAGGAAGAATTTCAGCTCCCCTATCTTCCAATTCCGGTGTCTCTTCAAAATCCTCATCGGTTTCCACTTCGTATTGTGGCGTTGCTTCGGATGTTGTCCTTTGTCCTCCTTTGGTAGATCTGCAGATTTTCCTTTTTCTCCATCTTCCTTCTCTTCATTTTCAAAGTCAAAGTCAGAAAACTGATCCGTTTCAAATCTGATTTTGACTTCCTTCTTCTATTTGAATGGATCAATGGACTTCACTTCATTCATCACCACTATGTGTTTTACCAAAATTATATCTCTCTTTTTCAAGTCATACACCCGGTATCCTTTTGTGCTCTCATCATATCCTACAAGATATCTTAGTTTCCCTCTTCCCTCTAACTTCCATTTAGTCTTATAGGAATCCAAACTATAAACTTGACTTCCGAACACTCTCAAACTTGACAAATCAGTCTTTCTTCCTCTCCACCTTTCATACGGAGTTTCCTCCTTATTTGTTGAAGTTAGGACTTTATTTTTGATGAAATTAGCATAGTTCATAGACTCAGCCCAAAACTGCAGCCCTATCCTCTTGTCACTTAACATGCAGCCCTATCCCTTTGTCACTTAACATACTTCTGGACGTATCTCCTAAAGTTCTATTCACTCTTTCTGCTACTCTATTTTGTTCCGGATTATAGGGAACAGTTTTCTCATGATGAATTCCTTCTTCTTTAAGATATTCTTCAAATTCCCTTGAGGTGTATTCTTTCCCATTATCACTTCTTATCTCTTTTATTGAGGTTTCATGTAGCTTTTCACTCCATACTTTATACTCTTTGAAACATCTTAATACCTCCGACTTATGTCTGAGAAAGTATACCTTCGTGTATCTAGACCAATCATCTGTGATGGTTAACATCCATCTCTTCCCCCCATGTGAAGCATACCTAGCAGGTCCCCAAACATCAGTGTGAACTAGATCTAATACTTTCTCTCTCCTAAATGTGGTTGCCTTTAGAAATGGAAGTCTATGAATCTTCCCTTGGGCACATCCATTACAATCATCAAAGGTCTCATCATCCTCAAAAGTAATACCCTCCACTATTCCCTTTTTCTTCATTCTTTTAAATCAATCTAGGTGCACATGCCCCAACCTTTTATGCCAAAGCATCATCTCACTTGCACACGAGTAGAGAACACTCTTTTCATTGCAAAGAATTATTCTAAACATTCCTTGATTGCCCTTCTCATCTATGAAATAAACCTCATTTTCAAAGCTTGCTGTGAAGATTCCTTTCCTAGTTCCTGTTTCAAACTCCTTTACATCTAGGACAGTTGTTGAGACTAGGTTTCTGCTAAACTGTGGAATGTAAAGAACGTCTAAGAGTATTACAATTGAGGCCTTTCCATCAACTAGAACCTTCAATTCAACAATTCCAACAAGACTTGTGGTTTCTACTCTACCATCACCGTACTCTATCTCAACTGTTGGGATCTTTCTCAGTTTAGTGAACCACCGCTTATCTTTGCACATATGCATTGAAGCCTTGAGTCTATGATCCACCCATTCTCGGGTGGATCCCTCTTACCTCCGAAAGCACACTTTTGTCTCCGTGGAATGTTGACATGCTTTTCAGTATTTTTTTTCGGATTAAGAAGAAGGTCCTCAAGCTCCTCTTCTGGTCCAGTTTTTTCTTCCACTTCCTCATCAAGAACTTGAGTCAGGAAAGCTTTTTTATTTCCTCCGTCCTTTGAGGTTCCTTAACCATATTTCATTCGAAGATCTGCAAGTCTGATACAATCTGACATATAGTGTCCCGGTTTCTTGCAAAAGTGACATAATCCTCCTGGAGAAGTTCCTCTCCCCTGTCTATCAAATCTGCCACCTCTTTGTCCTCTTCCACCAAAGTTTTGATAGGGATCTTTCCCTCTCTCCTCATCACGCTTCCGCCAATCAGCTCCTGCAGACAATGCTTGAACACTTGGACACCCTCTCCTAAGCTCTATGGTGCTCTCTTTCACTAAAATCATTCCCACTGTATCATTCCAATTCCAATTGCTATCTCCTATGTCCTATAATCGGTTAATGATATTCTCATACCCTTCAGGTAGTTTCATCATTAATGTGTTCACTCTTTGTCTCTCAGACCATGAGTTACGTGCACTCTCTAACTCTCCAAATAATACTCCTAAATCATTGCAATAATTATTCATACTTCCTCCTTTATAAGTATTAGCTGTAATCTTATTTTCCGCCAACTGTTGTTGCTGCAATGATCCACTCTTATATTTGTTAACTAGTGATATCCAAATCTGAGATGAAGATTTGACATGCATAAGGGGAATGGCAATACCCTTTGCTACACTTTTAAGAATTAAGAGCTTAGCAACCTTGTCTTTGTAGTTCCACTTTTCATACTCTGATCTTTCGATCTGAACCCTTGTCGCTGTTGTTGGTGGTGGTGCTGCCGGTATCGCCTTCGGCAATGGTGTCACTTGAGTTGCAACTCCTCCCTTTTCTCCTTCCATGACAATCTCCTCTCCTTCCTCATCTTCTTCCTCGGTGATGGTGGCAACTGTTCTACCAACTGTAGAGGCAAAGGTGCCAGAAAAACGTGTCCCTCCAAACCCAGGTGGAGGTGGGCATCGAATTTGTCCAGACACTATGCCCTATAGATGCTTTTCAAATAGTTCTCCCTCCATCATCATTTCCCAATAAAAATACTCTGATCCATCAAATATTGGCACCCTAGAGGGTGGGCCTATAACCTGAAATTATGTGGTCTCCATTGACCCACAAAATGAGCAGCCTATGTAAAGCCTCTAGGATAATATTTGCCCCTTCCACTTTCCCACTGAATAAGCACCGCCCAGGCACAAAAGTATGTTAACCACCCTCACCCCTGTGAGGAGAAGACTTCCTTGAGTGAAACGCAAAAAGAATCACTAAATTTGCTCCCTTGAGCAATAAGTTATGGTTGGTCAAAGATTACCTTTATAGTTACAAGCTCTCTTAGAGAGAGGTACCTAAATATTACTAAGTCTTGGTCTGCCTACTCACGACTAACTACTACTAAACCTTAGTCTAATAGGAACACTATATAGTACAAGAAGGTATAATGGGCGATGAACTTATTGTACGTCCATTGTACGACAAGGTCTACAAGGTGACACCTGTCAAATCGGAAGCCATGGTTCCTCCTCCCATCTTCTCCGGTATCAAATAATGTGGCGCCACGTGGCACCGGAGTGATGCCAATTATGGGGATGCACCTATGAGAAGATGCACTTCTGGGTATGTGTTTTACATGGGGGAAGGTGCTTGCTGTTGGAGCAGTAAGGAACAAAAGGTGGTTGCTCAGTCTACTATAGAGGCTGAGTATATAGCCTCTTGTTGTGCTGTGAAAGAGTTGATGTGGGTCAAGTCCTTGTTGCAAGAATTAGGATATATGAAAGAGAGAGTACATGAAGTTTTCTGTGATAATCAGGTTGCCATTGCTTTTGCAGCCAATCCAAAACATCATTTCAAGGCTAAGCATATAGACATAAGATTGAGTTTTGTGGGGGAAAAGATTGAAAATAAAATTGTAAATCTTGTGTATAAATCCGATGAAGAAATGGTGGTTGACATGATGACCAAACCTGCGCCCTCTCCCAAGTTAAAATATTGTAGGGAAAAATGTGGATTAAAATAAAAGTAAAAATTAGACTAGAAAATAAGGGGAGTGTTGAAATAACTAGTTTTTGGGTATTTTTTCAGGTCTAAATAGATTAGCGGAAAAAGATAAGAAAAAGTGCAGGCAGCCTGCCTCCATCTCTTCTCTCTTGCCCCCATACTTGTTGTAGTCATTGAAAGAGAGAGAGAGTAATAAAGCCATGGCGGCCTCAGCTACATAGGCAGGACTAAAGAGTGACTTAAGTCAATCTCAACAAAAGGTTGAGTCCGATAGGACTCGAACCTCCGACCGGCAGAGCGCGGCGTAGCCGTAAGCTCTAACCAGTATGTCGCAGAAGTCCGTTAGGATACATAGGAATTGATATCTATTTAAACTTGTGTACGGTCTTGAAACTGACTGACTAACATATAAACGTGGGAACATATAACTAGTTAAAGTTTAGTGCGGACGTCATTTCGCATGAAACAAATGAATCGGACATTTGTTTCGACGGCTTAAATTTAATGTCAAATATAATCCTACGCCATACATCGCTCCCGGGATCGCGCAATGGTCACTTTGGCGTTTATGGACGTGGCATGACCTGGCGCCACGTGGAGGGAAAACATTTGGTCATAGGAATTCAGGGAGCGTACGGACGAGTGAAAGGTTCACACGCATCCACTCAGCGGCCTTGTCGTACACAGGCCGTACAGAAAAGACATCGGCCGTAGTACGTGTTGAAAAGAGGTAATTAATAGTTCACTTCTCTATTTTAGTTTTACTTTAAAGAAAGAGAGGATGGATCAAAGGCAGGCCATGGCTGCCGCCATATTTAGAAAGTGGCAGACTTTGAAGTAGATGATATTTTACTAAAATGTTGCCTGGGTCCAAATTTGAACCTGGGTCTGTGGACCTCTATATAGTCGTACGTCTTAACCAATAAGGCGTTATCAAACGATACACGGGAAAGGTTTCAAAGATATATAAATATTAACGCAAATCAGACGGCCGACATTATAGCCGCCACGCGAAGTGAGCTTTTGGCGGCAAATGGAGATAGCGTCACGCACTGCCACGTGGCACCACATTATTTGATACTGGAGAAGATGGGAGGAGGAACCATGGCTTTGATTTGACAGGTGTCACCTTGTAGACCTTGTCCTACAATGGTCGTATAATAAGTACATCGCCCATTGTACCTTCTTGTACTATATAGTGTTCTTATTGGACTAGGGTTTAGTAGTATAGTCGTGAGTATGCAGACCAAGACTTAGTAATATTTAGGTACCTCTCTCTAAGAGAGCTTGTAACTATAAAGGTCATCTTATACCAGCCATAACTTACTGCTCAAGGGAGCAAATTCAGTGATTCTTTTTTTGTTTGACTCAAGGGAGTCTTGTCCTCACACGGGTGAGGGTGGTCATAATATTTGTGTGCCAAGGCGGCACTTATATAGTGGGAAAGTGGAAGGGGCAAATATTATCCTAGAGGCTTTACATAGTCTGCTCATTCTGTGGGTCAATGGAAACCACAGAATTTCAATATGATTTTATGTTTGTCTAGAAATTGCAAAATTATTGTACCGTGTCTTTTGTCGTGTTATAGAATTATCTTGTTAATGATATTTTCGTTAATAAAACGGAGTTTTCTCGGTCGATGTCGTTGGGATGCATTGGTCGAAGCGGACGAGCGCCAAAATCGGGGCATTAATGGATTTAAAAGTATAGATATTGTTTAGCATCCGTTTGTGTTTGTCCGGTTTGGTTTTCATTGCACGGTGACTCAGTATCTTTCGATATGTAGAATATTTTGCGACTTTTCGTGTTTGCAGGTTAGTCTCTGAGCGACTTCCCGGGCCGCATACTTTTGCACGTGCTGAACCCTATTACTCTTGTTTATGTGTGTCAGGTCACTTTATATCTGTCGTGTTTGAGAGATATTCCAAAGAGTGGGGATATCGACACCAATTCATGGAACCTTATTTTCTGTAATTAAAAGGTGTCTCCAAGAGGAAGAATATAACTCTATAGGAGATGGCAAGGCCCATGGTTCATAGCGCTGACCATGATATCTTTGCGTTGGGGGTGCAATCCTCACAAAAAAAATACATTTGCAATCGGTGACTCACATCGGTCTCTTGTAATCTGTTGAAATAAGTAGTTTTTAATATATTTTCTAGGTCTAAATTTATTAGAAAAGAAAATGTAGGCAGCCTGCCTCTATCTCTTCTCTCTCTCTCGCCCCCATACTTGTTGTAGTCACTAAAGGAGAGAGAGAGAGCAATGGAGCCATGGCTGCCTCAACTCCATAGGAAGGACTAAAGAGTGGCTTAAGCCACTCTCAACAAAAGGTTGAGTCCGGCAGGACTCGAACCCCCGACCGGCAGAGCGCGGCACGGTCTTGAAAATGACTAACTAACATATAAACGTGGGAACATATAACTAGTTAAAGTTTAGTGCGGACGTCATTTCGCATGAAACAAATGAATCGGACATTTGTTTCGACGGCTTAAATTTAATGTCAAATTTAAACCTACGGCATACATCGCTCCCGGGATCGCGCAATGGTCACTTTGGCGTTTATGAATGACCTGGCGCCACGTGGAGGGAAAACATTTGGTCATAGGAATTCAGGGAGCGTACGGACGAGTGAAAGGTTCACACGCGTCCACTCAGCGGCCTTGTCGTACACAGGCCATACAGAAAGGACATCGGCCGTAGTCATTTTTGTACTTTACAGTTATGTGATTGGGTCGTACATTAGTAATTAGGGGTTGTGAGAGGAAAGTAGGACTTAGCATATTTTTAGACAGTCACCTCTCCCTTGGGAGCTTTGTATAAATTGGCATCTTTGCCGCCTCATAACTTATCGCCCGGTTGGCCGTTTTCAGTGATTCCTTTTGCTACGAACTCAACGGTGTCCAAGATGCACAGGGGTGCAGTCAAATTTTTACTTTGCTATCTTGGGTAGCAGTGGTAGTGGCTTGAAGTGGGTTAGTTAAAAGCTATCTAGAGGCTTCCTGAATTCTGTAGTCTAATGGAGGACACATAATTGCAGGTTATGGGCCCACCATCTAGGGTGCCCACCTTCAATGGATCATGGTTCATCTATTGGGAAGCCATGATGATGGTGTCTTTGTGCAAAAAACGATATTGGGGTATTGTTAGTGGACAAGTGAAACGTCCACCTCAGTGAAATCCACCAGGGTTTGGTGGAATAAGGTTTGATGCAGCAACCTCTGCTATAGCAAAGGAGGCAAATGATAGGGATAGCAGTGTGTTTGAAAAAGGGAAGGAGAAGGAGACGCCTCTTACTCCAATTGCTTTTATTACCATGGCACCCGAAGCGGCGACCGTGAAGCCCTCGGAGAACGACACCCAAACGTGGGAAGACATCAACATGGCTGCCAAAAACTTCATTATAAGACACCTTACTCAAGCTTTAGCAACCCCCCATCTTCACATTTACAAGGAAAAAGAGTTGTGGGTGAGTTTGGTGGAAATCTATATAGCTGGTACTATTTAGGAGCTCCAGTTGGCCGAACAAAAAGGGGAAAATTATACTTACAAAGGGGGAAAGATGTTAGACTATTGTAATGATCTCTCTTGTTTCTATAATGAGATGGAGAGTGTCTGGTGGATAGTTACAATGAAGATGAAAGTTAACACTCTCATCATGAAGTTACCCGACGAGTTAAAAAACATAGTGTACCGAGTACAGGAAATGACTGACAATTCATGGAAGTGGAACATAGTTGTCCGGATGATACTTGTGCATGAAAACACAATTGAGATTAGGAGGGGGGGAAATAGCATCCAAGCTCTAGTTGCAGCAGAAAAACCGATGGGGGAAGGATCCAAAGAAACCATTCAAAGGAGAGAGAGATCAGCCTAGAGGACCAAGGCCCCCAAAGGGCCTTTGTCATTTTCGCTAAAACCGGGACACTTAATCGCGGATTGTGTCAAGCTGTCGAAGTTGAGGCTCCAAGAGAACCGTGGAGGGGGTACTTCCGGAGGGAAGAAAAATGCACTTGTGGTCACAAAAGTAACAGGAGAAACCTGTTGATATTTGAGTATTTTCTAGGTATGTTTTAGGAAAGAAAATGAGTAGAGGCAGTCTGCCTCTCACTCCCTTCTCCAAGCCCCCACACTTGTTGTAGTCACTGAAGGCGGGTTAGGGAGTTAGAGCTATGGCTGCCTAAGCTCTCCAGAGAGACAAGAGTACATAAAGGAAGTTTTACTAAAATAGCATTTGACGGACAAAGGATTTGAACAGGTATCTACCGTCCATCAGCCATCCCGTAACAGTTAACTCTATCCGTTAAGTCTACGATTAGTGCTAAGGTATACAAGGTTTGATAAATATATATACAGTTGTACATAGAGATTTTCATTTAACTAGGTTAACGACATTTAGAACATAAAACCAGCTGCCAAACAAATGGTACGGACATTTGTTTCGACGGACCAGATACAATTTGGATTTGAATCGACGGCCGTGGTGTGAGCCAGAATTCTAGAGTGGACGACGTGGTATTTTTCTGGCACCGCCACTCCGGATGACACGTGCCAAGTTTTTACATGATTGCGGGATCTCCAGAAAGCAAGATGACGAGTCCAGATGTGCACTTTGCATTCTGTGGTGGAACTGAGCACAAAGAAAGTCATATTTCACAAGGGTGAAGCTGTTATGGGGTTATGATTGTCAAGGGGTCAATCATTTGGGTTTATATAAACTTGGAGTCGGCACTATCTAGATGAACTTCTTTGGATCTGCGAATTCTGTGTGGCAATAGAGCCTATAGAATTTCAAAACCGAGGACGAGTCCTCTGAGAAGGATTGGGAGCTTTTTCTTGACGAGAGTCTGGAGGAGAACGAGATCCATCAGAGAGAGAAGTGTGCCCTAGGAGCAACTCGGGAAGCTCCACAAGAATGATGGATCATCGACTCAAGTGCATCCATGCATATGTGTCGTGATAAGCAACTCTTTACTTAGCTAAGAAAGATCCCTACTGTAGAGATTGAGTATGGGGATGGGAGAGTGGTTACCACAGATCTAGTGGGGTCGGTAGATCTGAAAGTCTAAGCGGAGGGTAAGACTTCTATACTCACCTTCTCAGATGTACTCTACATTCCTCAGCTGAGTAAAAATCTTGTCTCTACATCTTTGTTAGATGACAAAGAGTTTGATACCTTCACTAAAAAGGGAGTATTCACAGCTAAGTATGGGGGTGAAGTCTACTTCACGACAGATAAGGGTAGCCAAGGCATGTTTAAGCTTAACCTGGGTAATGAAAAGAAGAATGCTTATTATGTTGGCATCCAAAACTGATGATTTGGCATAAGCTGTTGGGGTATGTACATTTTGATAGGTTGAGGGAAATGAAGAAGCTTGGTGTAGTAGAAGGCATTCAAATTAGTGATAATGAAATGGTGGATGATTGTAGTGGATGTGCTCAAAGAAAAGCTCACAGACTTCTTTTTCCCAATGCCGCCACATATTGGGGGGGAAGGTACTAGATCTAGTCCACACAGATATCTGGGGACCTGCAATAGTACCTTTCGGTTGGAGTGAAGAGGTTTACGTTAAGAATAACCGAGGACTGGTCTAGGTACTGTATAGTCTACTTCCTAAAAACAAAGTCTGAAACACCAACTTACTTCAAAGAATATAAAGCTTGGAGTGAGAAGTTGCATGGAACCCCCATTAAGAGAATAAGGAGTGATAATGGGGGGAAATATACCTCTAACCAGTTTGAGGAATACTTAAAAGATGAGGGAGTTGAACACCAGAAAACTGTACCATATAACCCGAAACAAAATGGGGTACCTGAAAGATTGAACCGAACACTAGGAGATGGTGTATGTAGTATGTTGGCTGACAAGAAAATAGGAAAGAGATTTTGGGTAGAAGCCATGAACTGTGCCAACTACATTAAGAATAAAGTCCTTACCTCAACCGTAAAGGGAATGACACCTTATGAGAGATGGGCTAGAAGGAAACCAGATATCTCACACCTTAAAGTATTCGGTAGCCAAATTTACAGTCTTGATACGGATAAGGATAACTGGAACTAGATGCTAATGACAAACCTGGATACTTTGTAGGATATGATGAGGATGTCAAGGGATATAGAGTCTATGACTTAGCAAAGCAAGATATTATCCTGGTTAAACACCTAGTTGTCATGGATGAAGGGAAGTCATTTGACCCCTTCACATATACCAAGAAGATAAAAATCAATTTTGAGTCTGAAAGCGAGGAGAGTCTTGTCTTTCCCAAAAAGACATGAGTGAAATAGTGATTGCGGATTCAAGGGAGATCCAAGATACAAGAGATTTACCGGACACCTCACATATTCCTATGGACTTCGAGGAGACACAAGAGAAGGAATTCCAACCGGCTTCTATGAATAGGGGAGCCGACGAGACAGTAAGGAGAAACCCGAGACTTCTTTCTATTCCATCTTCAGAGTTTGAGGGAGGGAGAAGTAGCAACAAAAGGATACAAAAGAAATAGGCTGCTCATAAGGTAACTAAGCTATCTGATCCTGATGAGCCTCAGTCATTCTTGAAGGCAGTGAACACCCCAGAAAAAGACAGATGGATTAGAGCCATAATAAATGAGATGGCTTCCATCATGGGAGCAAATACTTGAGCTCTAGCAGATTGTCCTCCAAATAGAAAACGTATTAGCTGTAAATGGGTATTTAAACTAAAACTAAACCCAGATAATACCATTGAAAGATATAAAGCTCGTTTGGTAGCAAATGGGTTCACGCAAAAAGAGGGGATTGACTATGAGGGGACGTTTGCTCCAGTTGTTCGGTTCCCATCAGTAAAGATTCTCCTCAGTCTAGCAGCAGCGGAAGACATAAAAATTCATCAGATCAGTATTAAGACCGCATTTCTCAATGGGAGTTAGAAGAAGAAATCTTCATGCGGCAACCAGCGGGATTCGTGGAGAATGAGGAAGAGAGCAAAGTCTCAGGCTCATAAAGTCCTTATATAGACTTAAGCAGACTCCTCAACAGTGGAATAAGAAACTAGATGAGTTTCTCACCGGTCTACAATATATCCGGATCAGCTCTTACTATTCTTATCTACATGTTTGAAGATGAGAATAATGTGATTTTCATTGCAATTTATGTGGATGATCTGCTGATGTTAAGTAAGTCTTTGGAAAAGACCAATAAGTTAAAGAAAGATCTTAGAAGCATATTTGAAATGAAGGATTTAGGGGAGGCAAGGTATATTTTGGGAATCTAAATGGAGAGAGATAGGGGGGGAAAGGTTATCAGACATACTAAAAAGGAAGCAATAGGTAATATGCTTGAGAAGATCCAAATGGAAAAGACAAACAATTTTACCACTCCCATGGACTTGAAGAAAATAACTGATCGGAGTGTAGAATGAAGAGTGATAATCTTAGATGATCACATGTGTCCAGAGGAGAGACAGTTAATGAAGTCTATTCTTTATAGGTAGGTCATAAGAAGTTTGATCTACTTTATGATCTGTACAAGGCCAGACTTAGTGGCAGCAGTAAGAGTCCCTAGTAGGAGTCTTAACGATCCTAAGAAGAGAGATTGGGAGGCAGCCCAAAGAGTCATGAGATATCTGGTAGAACCAGCGAGTTATGGTTACATTTGGGAGGGGAGCACACTGACATCACTACTTGGAGTGATGCCAATTATGGGGATGCACCTATGAGAAGATGCACTTCTGGGTATGTGTTTTACATGGGGGAAGGTGCTTGCTGTTGGAGCAGTAAGGAACAAAAGGTGGTTGCTCAGTCTACTATAGATGCTGAGTATATAGCCTCTTGTTGTGCTGTGAAAGAGTTGATGTGGGTCAAGTCCTTGTTGCAAGAATTATGATACATGAAAGAGGGAGTACATGAAGTTTTCTGTGATAATCAGGCTGCCATTGCTTTTCCAGCCAATCCAAAACATCATTTCAAGGCTAAGCATATAGACATAAGATTGAGTTTTGTGGGGGAAAAGGTTGAAAAAAAATTTGTTAATCTTGTGTATAAATCCGATGAAGAAATGGTGGTTGACACGATGACCTAACCTGTGCCCTCTCCCAAGTTAAAATATTGTAGGGAAAAATGTGGATTAAAACAAAAGTAAAAATTAGACTAGAAAATAAAAGGAGTGTTGAAATAACTAGTTTTTGGGTATTTTCTAGGTCTAAATAGATTAGCGGAAAAAGATAAGAAAAAGTGCAGGCAGCCTGCCTCCATCTCTTCTCTCTTGCCCCCATACTTGCTGTAGTCACTGAAAGAGAGAGAGAGTAATAAAGCCATGGCGGCCTCAGCTACATAGGCAGGACTAAAGAGTGGCTTAAGTCAATCTCAACAAAAGGTTGAGTCGAACCTTCGACCGGCAGAGCGCGGCGTAGCCGTTAGCTCTAACCAGTCTGTCGTAGAAGTCCGTTAGGACACATTAGGATTGATATCTATTTAAACTTGTGTACGGTCTTGAAACTGACTGACTAACATATAAACGTGGGAACATATAACTAGTTATAGTTTCGTGCGAACGTCATTTCGCATGAAACAAATGAATCGGACATTTGTTTCGACGACTTAAATTTAATGTCAAATTTAATCCTACGCCATACATCGCTCCCGGGATCGCGCAATGGTCACTTTGGCGTTTATGGACGTGGCATGACCTGGCGCCCCGTGGAGGGAAAACATTTGGTCATAGAAATTCAGGGAGCGTACGGACGAGTGAAAGGTTCACACGCATCCACTCAGCGGCCTTGTCGTACACAGGCATTACAGAAAAGACATCGACCGTAGTACGTGCTTAAAAGAGGTAATTAATAGTTCGCTTCTCTATTTTAGTTTTACTTTAAAGAGAGAGGAAGGATCAAAGGCAGGCCATGGCTGCCGTCATATTTAGAAAGTGGCGTATTTTGAAGTAGAGGATACTTTACTAAAATGTTGCCTAGGTCCAAATTTAAACTTGGGTCTGTGGACCTCTATATAGTCGTACGTCTTAACCAATAAGGTGTTATCATACGATACATGTGAAAGGTTTCAAAGATATATAAATATTAACGCAAATCAGACGGCCGACATTATAGCCGCCACGCGAAGTGAGCTTTTGGCGGCAAATGGAGATAGCGTCACGCACTGCCACGTGGCGCCACATTATTTGATACTGGAGAAGATGGGAGGAGGAACCATGGCTTCCGATTTGACAGGTGTCACCTTGTAGACCTTGTCGTACAATGGTCGTAAAATAAGTACATCCCCCATTGTACCTTCTTGTACTATATAGTGTTCTTATAGGACTAGGGTTTAGTAGTAGGTAGTCATGAGTAGGCAGACCAAGACTTAGTAATATTTAGGTACCTCTCTCTAAAAGAGCTTGTAACTATAAAGGTCATCTTTTACCAGCCATAACTTACTGCTCAAGGGAGCAAATTCAGTGATTCTTTTTTTGTTTGACTCAAGGGAGTCTTGTCCTCACACGGGTGAGGGTGGTCATAATATTTGTGTGCCAGGGCGGCACTTATACAGTGGGAAAGTGGAAGGGGCAAATATTATCCTAGAGGCTTTACATAGGCTGCTCATTCTGTGGGTCAATGGAAACCACAAAATTTTAGGTTATGGGCCCACCCTCTAGGGTGCCCATATTTGATGGATCAAACTTTTTGTATTAGGAAATGATGATGGAGGGAGAACTATTTGAGAAGCATCTATGGGGCATAGTGTTTGGACAAATTCGATGCCCACCTCCACCTAGGTTTGGAGAAACACGTTTTTCTGGTACCTCCGCCTCTACAGTTGGTAGAACAGCTGGCACCATCACCGAGGATGAAGATGAGGAAGGAGAGGAGATTGTCATGGAAGGAGAAAAGGGAGGAGTTGCAACTCAAGTGACACCATTGTCGAAGGCGATACCGGCACCAGCACCACCAGCAACAGCGACAAGGGTTCAGACCGAAAGATCAGAGTATGAAAAGTGGAACTACAAAGACAAGGTTGCTAAGCTCTTAATTCTTAAAAGTGTAGCAAAGGGCATTGCCATTCCCCTTATGCATGTCAAATCTTCATCTCAGATTTGGATATCACTAGTTAACAAAAATAAGAGTGGATCATTGCAGCAACAATAGTTGGCGGAGAATAAGATTGCAGCTTATACTTATAAAGGAGGAAGTATGAATAATTATTGCAATGATTTAGGAGCATTATTTAGAGAGTTAGAGAGTGCAGTTAACTCATGGTCTGAGAGACAAAGAGTGAACACATTAATGATGAAACTACCTGAAGAGTATGAGAATATCATTAACCGATTGCAGGACATATGAGATAGCAATTGGAATTAGGATGACACAGTGGGAATGATTTTAGTGAAAGAAAGCACCATAGAGCTTAGGAGAGGGAGTCCAAGTGTTCAAGCATTGTCTGCTGGAACTGATTTGCAAAAGCGTGATGAGGAGAAAAAGAAAGATCCCTATCGAAAATTTGGTGGAAGAGGACAAGGAGGTGGTAGATTTGATAGACAAGGGAGAGGAACTTCTCGAGGAGGATTATGTCACTTATGCAAGAAATCGGGACACTATATGGCGGATTGTATCAAACTTGCAGATCTTCGACTTAAAGATGGTCAAGGAACCTCAAGGGATGGAGGAAAGAAAAAGGCTTTCCTGACTCAAGTTCATGATGAGGAAGTGGAAGAAAAAATTGAACCAGAAGAAGAGCTTGAGGAGCTTCTTCTTAATCCGAAAAACACTGAAAAGCATGTCGACATTCCACGGAGACAAAAGTGTGCTTTCGGAGGTAAGAGAGATCCACCCGAGGATGGGTGGATCATAGACTCAGGGGCTTCAATACATATGTGCAAAGATAAGCGGTGGTTCACTAAAATGAGAAAGATTCCAACCTTTGAGGTAGAGTACGGAGATGGTACCGTAAAAACCACAAGTCTTGTTGGAACTGTTGATTTGAAGGTTCTAGTTGAGGGAAAGGCCTCAATTGTAACACTCTCGGACGTTCTTTACATTCCACAGCTTAGCAAGAACTTAGTCTCAACAGCTGTCCTAGATGAAAAGGAGTTTGAAACAAGAACTAGGAAAGGAATCTTCACAACAAGCTTTGATAATGAGGTTTATTTCATAGCTAAGAAGGGCAGTCAAGGAATGTTCATAATTGTTCTTTGCAATGAAAAGAGTGTTCTCTACTCGTGTGCAAGTGAGATAATGCTTTGGCATAAAAGGTTGGGGCATGTGCATCTAGATAGATTAAAGAAAATGAAAAAAAAAGGAATAGTGGAGGGTGTTACTTTTGAAGATAATGAGACATTTGATGATTGTAGTGGATGTGCCCTATGGAAGATTCATAGACTTCCATTTCAAAAGGCAGCCACATTTAGGAGAGAGAAAGTATTAGATCTAGTTCACAGTGATGTTTGGGGACCTACTAGGTATGATTCACATAGGGGGAAGAGATTGATGTTAACTATCACAGATGATTGGTCTAGATACACGAAGGTATACTTTCTCAGACATAAGTCAGAGGTATTAAGATGTTTCAAAGAGTATAAAGTATGGAGTGAAAAGCTACATGAAACCTCAATAAAAGAGATAAGAAGTGATAATGGGAAAGAATACACCTCAAGGGAATTTGAAGAATATCTTAAAGAAGAAGGAATTCATCGTGAGAAAACTGTTCTCTATAATCCGGAACAAAATGGAGTAGCAGAAAGAGTGAATAGAACTTTAGGAGATATGTCCAAAAGTATGTTAAGTGACAAGAGGATAGGGCTGCAATTTTGGGCTGAGTCTATGAACTATGCTAATTTCATCAAAAATATAGTCCTAACTTCAGCAAATAAAGAGGAAACTCCGTATGAGAGGTGGACTGGAAAAAAGCCTTATTTGTCTAGTTTGAGAGTGTTGAAAGTCAAGTTTATAGTTTGGATTCCGATAAGACTAAATGGAAGTTAGAGGGAAGAGGGAACCAGGATATCTTGTAGGATATGATGAGAGCACAAAAGGATATCGGGTGTATGACTTGAAAAAGAGAGATATAATTTTGGTAAAACACATAGTGGTGATGAATGAAGTGAAGTCCATTGATCCATTCAAATATAATAAGGAAGTCAAAATCAGATTTGAAACGGATCAGTTTTTTGACTTTGACTTTGAAATGAAGAGAATGAAGATGGAGAAAAAGGAAAATTTGCAGATCTACCAAAGGAGGAGGAAAGGACAACATCCGAGGCAACGCCACAATACGAAGTGGAAACCGATGA
The DNA here is from genome assembly GCA_037447655.1 of Zygnema cylindricum. Taxonomy (NCBI): domain Eukaryota; kingdom Viridiplantae; phylum Streptophyta; class Zygnematophyceae; order Zygnematales; family Zygnemataceae; genus Zygnema; species Zygnema cylindricum. The sequence goes on along the minus strand of JBBHKE010001371.1, from coordinate 159,821 downwards.
GGATTTTGATGAGAAACCGGAATTGGAAGATAGGGGAGCTGAAAATCTTCCTAAACGAACCCCAAGGATGCCTTCCATACCGGCTTCCGATTTTGAACGGGGAAGAAGAAAGTAGTAAACGACTTCAAGAAAGACAAGTAAATAACCAGCTCACAAAGATGTCTCACCCGAATGAACCTCAGACATACCTAGAGGCCATAACCACCCCAGAAAGTAGCCGGTGGATCACAGCTATAAATGAAGAAATAGCCTCTATCATGGAAGCCAATACATGGGAGTTGGTACATTGTCCACCGGACCGAAAAACCGATCGGATGTAAGTGGGTTTTTAAACTTAAATTAAACCACGATAATACCATTGAGAGGTACAAAGCTAGGTTAGTTGCAAAAGGTTATACTCAGAAAGAGGGGATAGACTACAAAGAAACCTTTACACCTGTAGTCAGATTTCCTTCTGTTAGAATCCTTTTAAGTATAGCCGCAGCGAAGGATATGGAAATACACCAGATGGATATTAAAATGACCTTTTTGCATGGAGAGTTGGAAGAAGAAATTTACATGAGGCAACCGGAAGGATTCGTGGAAAGTGGGGAAGAAAGCAAGGTTTGTAAACTGATAAAATCACTCTATGGGCTTAAGTAAGCCCCGCGACAATGGAATATAAAGCTAGACGAATTTCTGACCGGTTTAGGGTATATCGAAATTAGTTTAGATCACTCTATATTTTTATTTGAGGATGAGAATGGAGTGATATTTATTGCTATATATGTGGATGCTTTGTTGGTCTTAAGCAAGTCCTCAGATAAAACTAACAAACTAAAACGAGATCTTAGAAGCAGTTTTGATATGAAAGATCTCCCCGAAGCAAAGTATATTTTCGAAATTCAGATAGAGAGAGATAGAGGAAATAGAATTATAAGACTCACTCAAAAAGAAGCAATCGGTAATATGCTAGAAAAATTTCAGATGGAAAAGGCAAACGGATGTACTACTCCTATGGATTTGAAGAAAGTGTTTGAGGGGAGTGAAGAGAGAGGAATATTGATCATTAATGATGAGATGGATGAGATAGAAAGAAAATTTATGGAAAATATCCCTTATCGGCAGATTGTAGGCAGTTTAATTTATTTTATGAACTGTACCCGTCCAGATATAGCTGCAGCTGTAGGTGTTCTTAGTTGACGTCTAAATAAACCAAGAAAGAGAGACTGGGAGGCTGCCAAAAGGGTGATGAGATATCTGGTGGGGACAAGGGAATTATGGTTGTATTGGGGAAGGGAGCACACTAACATCACCACCTGGAGTGATGCCAGTTATGGAAATGTGCCTTTAAGGCGGTGTACGACTGGATATGTGTTGGAAATTGGATCTGGTGCATGTTGTTGGAGTAGCAAGCAACAAAAAGTAGTTGCTCAGTCCACTATGGAGGCTGAATACATGGCTTCCTGTGCTGCCACCAAAGAATTAATGTGGGTTAAATCTCTTCTTGAAGAACTTGGGTTCATGAAGTTTGGAACTCAAAATGTTTTTTGTGATAATCAAGCTGCTATCTCGATTGCAGCTAATCTGAAACATCACTTCAAAGCTAAGCATATGGATATAAGACTAAGCTTTGTTAGAGAGAAGGTTGAAAATAAAATTATCAAACTGGTTCATAAAACTGATAGAGAAATGATTGCAAAAATGATGACAAAACCAGTGCCTTCCCCTAAGTTGATTTATTACAGAGAAAACTGTGGATTAAAATTAAAAAGTGACTAGGAAATAAGGGGAGCGTTGAAAAGAGGTAATTAATAGTTCACTTCTCTATTTTAGTTTTACTTTCAAGAAAGAGAGTAAGGATCAAAAGCACGTCATGGCTGCCGCCATATTTAGAAAGTGGCAGATTTTGAAGTAGAGGATATTTTACTAAAATGTTGCCTAAGTCCAGATTTGAACCTGGGTCTGTGACCTTCTATATAGTCGTACGTCGTAACCACTAAAGCGTTATCGAAACGATACATGTGACGGTTTCAAAGATATATTAAAATTAACACAACAGCTAATTAACAGCAGACTAACCAAAAGGAGCAATTCATGCATGTACGAGATCTGAACCGTGTAAAATATGTTTTGATCGGACGGCCGGCATTTAGCCGCCACGCGAAGTGAGATTTTGGCGGCATACGGAGATGGGGTCACGCGGTGCCACGTGGCACCACATTATTTGATATCGGAGAAGATGGGAGGAGGAACCATTGCTTCCGATTTGACAGGTGTCACCTTGTAGACCTTGTCGTACAATAGATGTAGAATAAGTACATCGCCCATTGTACCTTCTTGTACTATATAGTGTTCCTATCGGACTAGGGTTTAGTAGTAGGTAGTCGTGAGTAGGCAGACCAAGACTTAGTAATATTTAGGTATCTCTCTCTAAGAATATAAAGGTCATCTTTGACCAACCATAACTTACTGCTCGGGTGAGCAAATTCAGTGACTCTTTTTGCGTTTGACTCAGGGGTGTCTTTTCTTCACAAGGGTGAGGATGATTAAAATACTTTTGTGCCTAGGCGGCGCTTATTTAGTGGGAAAGTGGAAGGGGCAAATATTATCCTAGAGGCTTTACATCGGCTGCTCATTCTGTGGGTCAATGGAGACCACAGAATTTCAGGCCCTTTCCATCTCCATATAGAAACAGAAAAGATCATTACAGTAATCTAACATCTTTCCTCCTTTGTATGTGTAACTCACTAGCTTTTGCTCAGCCAACTGAAGCTCCTAAATAGTTCCAACTTTATAGATCTCCACCAAACTCACCCATTAAATGTCGACCGCCGAACCAAATGTCCGATTCATTTGTTTCGTGCGAAATGACGTCCGCACTTAACTTTAACAAGTTCTATGTTCCTTCGTTTAAATTCCAGTTAATTGATTTCAGTACCATACAATAGTTTAAACAAATATCAATTCTATATCACCTAACGGACTTCTACGACAAACTTGATATAGTTACCGGCTATGCGCTCTGCCGGTTGAAGGTTCGAGTCTTGCCAGACTCAACCTTTTGTTGAGAGTGACTTAAGTCACTCTTCAGTCCTTTCTATGGAGCTGAGGCAGTCATGGCTCCATTGCTCTCTCTCTCTCTTTCAGTGACTACAGCAAATATGGGGGCAAGTGAGTAGAGATGGAGGCAAGCTGCATGCATTTTCTTTATCTGTTTCCACTAATATTTTAGACCTATTTCAACAACATTCTTTTGTTTTGAAGAAATTATTTGAACAGTTTAACCAGGGAGTTGATCATGACAGTGACTGTTTTGGTTGCGAAAAGTCACGTCATTTTGTCAAAAAATGTATGTTTGAAGTACACATTGGTAAAAATAAAGTAATGTTGAGTACAAATTTGACAGTCAATCAGTTAGACAATTTTGACACTCAAAATTTTGTCGCGCTTGCAAACGTCGTTTGTCATAATAAAATTAGCAATTCACACGGCCGGCGAACGTTTACGGTAACAAAACTACAGCAACCACATGTAAATAAAATTGTTGCAATTAGTCAATTTTTGTCGTTACGTGAGCTTTACGGTGAAAGCATTTAGCAGCAAAATTGAAGTTTAATCGTATAATCGTTACATTGAGCTTAGGGTGAAGTTCCATTTGACAAAAAACGACGGTGTTTACAAAATTTCGGTCCTTTTCGTACTACGCCGTACCTCTTATTTTGTTTCTACCAGGAAAACAATATTACAAGCCAACATTCTTCAAAAGTCTATGAGTTACGTGTGACACTTAGATATTTTTTTGAGAAGCATTTGCTTCGAATTTTTTTGCAATTGGTGATGTGCCTCGCAAGGTACATCACCTATTACAGAAAAATTTGAGCCGGGACACGTTGGATAATGAACATATGTGTCAAGTTGACAACCAACAAAAATCAAAAAAATCCGCACACGATATACGCATTCAAAAATCCAACAAAAAATACAAACGAAATCTTGTAATGTACTTTCGTTACTCTATTTTTGTTAGCGCCCATTCGTCACACTATTTTTGGAAACACTCATTTGTCACGCGAAAGAACAAAACCCTAAAAAAATGAGGTGGTACATGACAAGGCGTCTGCAAAGATTACAAAAGTTGTGTTGCACGATGACCTGGTACGCACGTACATGGTATGCAAATAAAGATTTTTGGTCGGTGTGAAAATCATTGACGATTTTCAAATATTTGATATCGACTTACGTGTTACCACTCAATTTAGAGCACGTGGATTACAGACCTTACGCAATAGAACTTCATTCAAATTGTAGCATCCTCTAATGTTGCCCGTATTTTTTGTGTTGTTTTTGTGGCCAGAAGCTTGAAGTAGAATGTCGGTTGGCAAATCCGTGATGTTTAAATATGAGAAGTGGCTGGTTGTCCAATGTCTCATCACTTTGATGGCTTCTCAATCAACACTGAAATATTTACCATAAAAAAAAACAAACTTGGAAAATTAGAATATAGATAACAAAGCTTCGATATTTCAAATAAATGCATGATAAAAATCAAATGTTGAGTTTACAAAAACGCACCCTCCTGTCGCCAATATCCTTGCTCCTTGACCATGTCCGGCATGGGTTTTATGAGACAAGTAAATATTTGTGGTTTTGAATGTTTTTTTTATATACTGAAAGTGTGTATTATAGCAAAGACGCTGCATGAACGGTGTTTTTTTTCCTTTTTGGTTTTTTACTTAAACTCTCCTTTCCGTGAAAGGTTCCCCGTATCAGGCTTCTTTTGTCAAAAAAATGGGAATTGTATTTTTATTTGTAGCTAAATCCCACCTCCAAAAAAATGTTGGGCCACAGCACCTACTGGACAAATAAGAAAGTCTAGTTGACGCATGCATGAGATAAATTCTGCACGACCATTTTGCGGATAAAAATTACCATAAAAAAACCAAAAAAAATACTAAAACTTGTTTTAGAGTTAGTTGTAAATCACAGAAATACACATTTCGTTAAAACTTTAGTTTTCTAGATTACTTTCTACAGTGTTCTCGTTTCTTGATACCATCGCCAAAACATAAAGGTTGTGTACAAAACATTACAAAAAAACACATTTCGTTAAAGCTCCAGTTTTCTGGATTACTTACCACATTAGATTTTCCAATTTTTGTAACCATCGCCAAAACATAACCCTTGTTCGGCCCAAGATAAGAAAGATCATATGAAAAAACATCTGTTAACTGAGCATTTACGGAATCATCGCCACCATTGAGACACGCATGGTTCATGATAAATTGACTCTTCAAAAAACAAAAACAAAACAACAAAAAGACAAAAAATTACAATGTTACAAATATAATGCAAGCTTTCTTTAAAAAAAAGTACATTTTTGTTATTCTCAAGTAGTCCAATAACCCCATCAGGTGTAGTAGCAACATTTGTGTGCCCTTGTGCACTCCAAAATTTTCATATTGATTTAAACCAACTTAATAATTTTGTGTTGTGTTTGGGTTACGTTGATTTAATGTATCTCTGATGATTCGTCCTCGATTTGACTCATTATATTGTGAGGGGATTTTTATTCCTACATTGCTATCGTCATCATTTAAATGATTTTTTTTTTGGCAGTTTCCAAATGCGACCCTAAGACAATACAAGGTAAAATTTGGAAAAAACCCTTACGCCAAGAAAACATCGAAAACAAAAAAATTATAAAGAAAAAAAAAACAAAACATAATAAAAAAGAAATAACAAGAAAAACATTTAAAAAGTTTAATTAGAAGAAAAGAGCTGAAAGAAAAACAAGTAAATTAAAAAAAAAAGATGAAAAAAAAAACAAAAACGAAAATACAAAACTGTAAGTTTAGTGTTGGGCTGTAAGATTTAGGGTTAGGCTGTAGGATTTAGGGTAAGGCTGTGGAACTTAGGGAAAATCTGTAAGATTTAGGGTTAGGTTGAGGATTTAAGGTTACGCTATAAAATTTAGCTGTAGGTTTTAACACTAGATACGTTAAAACGTAAATCAAAACCTATGGTTAAACCGTATATACTAAATAGATTAACGTACGTCCATATTTACTTACGTTTCAAAATAATACAATTTGAAACGTAATCATTTGCGATTCATACTGAAAAAAAGTTGGTTCACATTTAAGCGTACGAAATTTGCGCAGAAAATTAATGTACATTGGAGAGTACCCAGCGTACACAATTCGCACGGAAAGGTATCTTACATTGGAGAGTACAGAACTCAATATTACCACGTACATGCATCCGCAAGGAGAGTTAATCTACATTAAGAAGTACGGACTTTCACTTTCGACCTGTCGAGCGTGCCCGGGAACCGTGAGGTTTAGGTAAGAGATTCGAGATGTGCATAAGAAGCCTGCAATTCAACCCAAATGCTAATGCTCCCCCAGATCCGTGACCATTGTCTTCTCTGTTCCTTTCCCCCCCCGGGATATGCATAGGTAAAGATAGGGAATTGAGTGAAAAGAAAAATTATCCCGTACCCCCCCCCCAGATTCCCCCTCCGTATTAGTCCCGCTGGACTAAGAGGATTAGTTAAATCAGCCACCAAATTCGCAGTCCCCACAGAACCACGAATTTGCGGGTTGAGAGCGGGGCTCCTAATTCAGCAGTTAGCAGCACTCATACCGCCCCTGGTGACAATGTTCACACACCAACAAGAGGTTGGTACGGAGGACACATCGCAAGCATAGGAATAGGAGGGAGGGTCTGCAAAGTAAGTGAGGTGGAAAGTGGGTTCGTCTTCTAGCCCTCGCAGATGGCAAGGGGCCACATTGATCTGATTTTCTTTAATTTTACGACCATCTTTCCATTCCAAGGTAAGAACCCCTTTGTTATGGAACCTCCACTACTTTCAGAATCACTCGGCCGGCCAAGATGACGAAATAATCTTTCTTCTTTTGCATACGATACACAAATTCCCCGGGCACGAATCGTCATTGCCAAGGGATATAATTTTTGCTCTGGCGTTGGGAATACCAAAGCTGATCCGTGTGCTAAGCAGCCTGTAAATTACCCATTGCCAGAGTTATTTCCCAGTGAAATACCTTGGCCTTGTTAGCAATCAATTTCTCTACAGAGCCCCGGTTGTCCATCTCAGAAAGCACATCTCCCTGAGCCGATGTAGCTCCAGGTAGGATGGGATGTCGGCAGAAAAGAATGAAGTAAGGGCTATAGGAGTGGAGGGATGTCTACCTGCTGAACCTGTATCCCATGGCAATCCAAGGCACACGTCTGTCCCATTCCCCCAAATCCTCTTCCATTGCATATTTCGGTAGTGACCGCTTCTTTGTCTGCATGCACCTCTAGGCCAAGCCGTCGGCTTGGGGGTGGTCTCAACTGGTAAACCGGTGGTCCATGATGAAACTTCTCTAGAAGGTTAGAAAAATTTTCAGCAAACTCGGACCCCTAATCCGTCATAACTTCGGCCGGTGCTCCAAATCGGGACAGTAATCTCTGCAAGAATGCGTCCGCGATTGCTTTGGACTCCTTCCGGGGAAGAACCACCAATTTTATCCATTTGGAGAAGTGTTAAATCATTACCAGGTCAAAACGGTTTCCCCTCCGGCTGGATGGAAGTGGTCCTAAAAAATCTAGTGACCATCTATAAAACATCCCCCGGATGGGGAGGGAATGAAGTTTTGTTCCACCCTTTTTGTCAAAGGCAACATTCACCGAGTCAGAAGAAGGGCACGTCTGCACCACACGGTTGTCATAGGCTCGTAACCCATGCCACTAGTACGACCCTGTGACCAGTGAGGTTGTCCGATTCTGTCCGAAATGCCCGCATTGCAGGTGAAGCGGAAAAATGAGGGTTTCCCGATTTGCCAGAGGAGGAACCACTTTCCTCGACCCAGGGCTTCTGAAGCGCATATTGCGCGACTGGGGAGATGGGTTAATGCCCATATGTACCTCTCCTACCTCACCTCTATCCCCTTGGAGGTTTTATTGGTACAAGCCGGGTTTGATAACAATAAAAGCACCTACCTTCTCCACCGAGATCGGGTCGAAGTCCCCAATTGCCTTCTTCGTCGTACCTTTCCCTGGGCCGACAACGCACTTAAAGATGTTAAAGAGGTACGTAATCTAAATGAACAAAAAAAATATGAAGAGGGTGGAAGAGGTTGAAAGAGGGAAAGGGGAAGAAATAGAGATAGAGAAGGGGGAGATGGGGAGGGGGGAGGAGAGATTGAGAGAGAGAGAGAGGGAAAGATGGAGAGATGTAGAGAGTTGGAGGGTATGAGAAAGAGAAGGGTTGGCGAGAGAGGAAAGGGGAGAAGGGGAAGAGGAGGGAAGAGGAGGGAAGAGGGGTGGGGGGGAGGGAGGGAAGGAAAGAAATCAGCGACGGCTCGGCGATGGCGTCAGGTGGTCCCTTGGTCCCTTGTGCCACAGGGAGGTGGGAAATGGGAGATGGAGGGAGGGAAAAAAAATTAGCGGGAAGTGGATAGGGATATATTATATACACATATAAAGTATATACTATATACTATATACTATGCTATACGATGTATATAATATATGTATTTATATATATATATATATATATAATATAATATTATATCTATAATATTTATATATATATATATATATAAATATATATATATATATATATATATATGTATATATATATATATATATATCTAGCCCCACAATCTTCATCTCTCCCTATAATTTATTTTGTCTTCCCTCCATCCCTCATTTCCCACCTCTCAGTCCCTCTGTCACACTCTTTCTTCCCCTCTCAACTGCCCCTATATATATATCTATATATATATATATATATATATATATATATATATATATATATCTAGCCCCTCAATCTTCATCTCTCCCTCTAATTTTTTATTTCTTCCCTCTTCCTCTGTCCCACCCTATCTCTCCCTCCCATCTGCCCCACTATCCCACACTTTCCCTCTATTATTTTTTCCTCCCTCCATCCCTCATTTCCCACCTTTCAGTCCCTCTGCCACACTATTTCTTCCCCTTTCAGCTGCCCCTATATATATATATTCATATTTATATATGTATGTATATATATATATATATATATATATATATATATATATCTATCTAGCCCCTTAATCTTCATCACTCCCTCTAATTTTTTATTTCTTCCCTCTTCCTCTGTCCCACCCTATCTCTCCCTCCCATCTGCCCCACTATCCCACACTTTCCCTCTATTATTTTTTCCTCCCTCCATCCCTCATTTCCCACCTTTCAGTCCCTCTGCCACACTATTTCTTCCCCTTTCAACTGCCCCTATATATATATATATTCATATTTATATATGTATGTATATATATATTTATATATATATATATATATATACATATCTATCTAGCCCCTTAATCTTCATCACTCCCTCTAATTTTTTATTTCTTCCCTCTTCCTCTGTCCCACCCTATCTCTCCCTCCCATCTACCCCACTATCCCACACTTTCCCTCTATTATTTTTTCCTCCCTCCATCCCTCATTTCCCACCTTTCAGTCCCTCTGCCACACTATTTCTTCCCCTTTCAGCTGCCCCTATATATATATATTCATTTTTATATATGTATGTATATATATATATATATATATATATATATATATATATATATATATATCTATCTAGCCCCTTAATCTTCATCTCTCCCTCTAATTTTTTATTTCTTCCCTCTTCCTCTGTCCCACCCTATCTCTCCCTCCCATCTGCCCCACTATCCCACACTTTCCCTCTATTATTTTTTCCTCCCTCCATCCCTCATTTCCCACCTTTCAGTCCCTCTGCCACACTATTTCTTCCCCTTTCAGCTGCCCCTATATATATATATATATTCATTTTTATATATGTATGTATATATATATATATATATATATATATATATATATCTATCTAGCCCCTTAATCTTCATCACTCCCTCTAATTTTTTATTTCTTCCCTCTTCCTCTGTCCCACCCTATCTCTCCCTCCCATCTGCCCCACTATCCCACACTTTCCCTCTATTATTTTTTCCTCCCTCCATCCCTCATTTCCCACCTTTCAGTCCCTCTGCCACACTATTTCTTCCCCTTTCAGCTGCCCCGATATATATATATTCATTTTTATATATGTATGTATATATATATATATATATATCTATCTAGCCCCTTAATCTTCATCACTCCCTCTAATTTTTGATTTCTTCCCTCTTCCTCTGTCCCACCCTATCTCTCCCTCCCATCTGCCCCACTATCCCACACTTTCCCTCTATTATTTTTTCCTCCCTCCATCCCTCATTTCCCACCTTTCAGTCCCTCTGCCACACTATTTCTTCCCCTCTCAGCTGCCCCTATATATATATTTATATATATATATATATATATATCTAGCCCCTCAATCTTCATCTCTCCCTCTAATTTTTTATTTCTTCCCTCTTCCTCTGTCCCACCCTATCTCTCCCTCCTATCTGCCCCACTATCCCACACTTTCCCTCTATTTTTTTCCCTCACTCCATCCCTCATTTCCCACCTTTCAGTCCCTTTGCCACAATATTTCTTCCCCTCTCAGCTGCCCCTATATATAGTGGATATTGGGGCAGATGGAAGGGAGAGATAGGGTGGGACAGAGGGAGAGAGAAGAAATAAAAAATATTAGAGGGAGAGGTGAAGATTAAAGGGCTAGATATATATATATATATATATATATATATATATATATATATATATATAATATCCATAATATTTATATATATATATATAGATACACATATATATATATATATATATATATGAATATATATATAAATATGAATATATATAGGGGCAGCTGAAATGGGAAGAAATAGTGTGGCAAAGGGACTGAAAGGTGGGAACTGAGGGATGGAGTGAGGGAAACAAAATAGAGGGAAAGTGTGGGATAGTGGGGCAGATGGGAGGGAGATATATGGTGGGACAGAGGAAGAGGGAAGAAATAAAACTTTAGAGGGAGAGATGAAGATTGAGGGGCTAGATATATATATATATATATATATATATATATATATATATATATATATATATATATATATATATATATAAATTAATTCCATAATATTTATATATATAGGGGCAGCTGAGAGGGGAAGAAATAGTGTGGCAGAGGGACTGAAAGGTGGGAAATGAGGGATGGAGTGAGGGAAACAAAATAGAGGGAAAGTGTGGGATAGTGGGGCAGATGGGAGGGGAAAATGGGCTAAATTGGCTTTGTGTATGTCCTTTGATGTGGTGAGAGTGAAAGCTTTTTGGACACGAAATTACTCATATTTTCAATGAATTTGTTTATTTTTCCTCTCCAGTTGCAAAAAAAACTATTTTCAAATTTTCGAAATTGTATGTTAAACCCTTTTAATGTTTTTGCTTGATATTTTCATTTATGCTTTTATGTTTTAAAACGCAGAGGAATTTACATGGAAGTGACGACACTCGAGATATTTCGGCCCAAAAATTTCTCGAGTTACTAACGGGGCACCGTTAGGAGAACCTTATGGCAAGATCTTGCACTTTTGCAGAAAGAATTCCCGCGACACGCCTTCTTCAATTCTCCATTCTTTCTAACTATTGTAGGGGAATGCGGTTTGGAGTGGCGAACTTTTGCGGAAGCAGTGCAGCGAATGGACGAGAAGAAGGATGAAAGGTCCCCTATTGCCGAAATTCCAATTCCCTCCGCGGTCAAAGCTGAACTCCACGCGCTTCGAGTCGGAAACGACGCTATCCCACCCCTCATAGGAAAAACACAACAACTCGAGAATGTTGTGGAGAATTTGGGCAAACAGTTACAAACGTGTATGGGGATGATTGACACAAGACTCACGACAACTCAACACCAACTTCACGGAGGCTTTTCGAGAATGGAGTCCAAACTTGACGGGGGATTTTCGAGAATGGAGTCTTTGTTTTTGAACTCGACACAACGTTATATGCAACCATTTTCTTTTACTTCACAACCATCCTTTTCCCCTCCCCATTTTTATACTCCTACTCCTCCTCCCTCTTCCTCTACAAATTCACCTCCTTTTTCATTTCCCCCTACGATACCCCCATTATCAACGCAACCCACGCCTTCCTTTTCTCAACCCCCTACTTTCTCCGGTGCCTCTCCTCCCCCTGTTTTTTCCACACCACCTCCTTCCCAACCCTCTACCTCAACCCATGTCCCCGCTCCCCCTTTTTAGTCCACGCCTTCCTTTTCTCAACCCCCTACTTTCTCCGGTGCCTCTCCTCCCCCTATTTTTTCCACACCACCTCCTTCCCAACCCTCTACCTCAACCCATGTCCCCTCCCCCCCTTTTCAGTCCACGCCTTCCTTTTCTCAACCCCCTACTTACTCCGGTGCCTCTCCTCCCCCTATTTTTTCCACACCACCTCCTTCCCAACCCTCTACCTCAACCCATGTCCCCTCCCCCCCTTTCTAGTCCAACCCTTCTCTTTCCCAACCCTCCACTTTTACAAACGACACTCCTCACATCAACAATCCATACCATATTTTGCACAACTTTCTGTCAGCCTTGGTGCATATCATATAGATTGGGCGAATTGGAAGGGGTACACCGTACAAAGCAACGGGAGTAATGTGAACGTGGAAGAGATATTTAAGGAGTACCATTATGGGTTGAATGGGCTCCCTCCAATAAAGTTGTTATTGAATCAGAAGGAAACAAACAAATATAAAAAAAAGGCTCTCCATTTTCGGTATGGGGGGACAAAGAAGGTAGTAGGTGGTTGCGATGTGCTAGAATTGTGTATTCTATTGAAAAACTAATGACTATTCCAGGGTGGGACTTAACAAAAGCCATACAGTATTTAGAAGGAGTTAGAATAAACCAGTTCCATGGGAGCACAGCGGAACTAAAAGAGTCTTTAGCTATTTCTATTGAAACGGTTCTTACTGATGGAGTTAACCCTAAACAATTCAAGCGAAACATGTCGCGATTTAGAAAGCTAGAGGAGTTACGTGCAATCATAGGTTAACTTATAAGTGACGACGAGTTCAATAAACATACGACAATTTTTTTTTAGTGTTGTACTTATATTTGGGATTTGTTATACTTTTCACTTTAACACGTGAATCTTGTTAGCATTGATAAGTGTCGTAAAAACTTTGTATGAAATGTACATAATAATACTTTGTTTCATGATTTTTGTGTGAAACATGTGTATCAATGTTAACGATATAAAATATTGAAACTAATATATATACTGCATATTCATACACAATATTAACAAAACACAGAAGCACGGTCGAAACGCGCACTTCTACAAAAAAAACCTCGTTGCATGTCTCAACATATCGACGCAAAACTTGGTTTTCACCCCCTTGTATAATTTTATATACGTTTGTACGGTTGTGGCCATAGATAATTTTAAAGGTTATTCGTTTTCAAAGTTTGCGCAATTATGGTGATTCTTGGTTCATTCGTCGTATGCTCGACGGATGAATAGGTGGGTTATTACAAAGCACGGTCGAAACACGCACTTCTACAAAAAAACCTCGTTGCGTGTCTCAACATATCGACGGAAAACTTGGTTTTCACCCCCTCGTATAATTTTATATACGTTTATAGGGTTGTGGCCACCGATAATTTTAAAGGTTATATGTTTTCAAAGTTTGCGCAATTGTGGTGCTTCTTGGTTCATTCGTCGTATGCTCGACGGATGAATAGGTGGGTTATTACAAAGCACGGTCGAAACACGCACTTCTACAAAAAAACCTCGTTGCGTGTCTCAACATATCGACGGAAAACTTGGTTTTCACCCCCTCGTATATCAACGAAAAACTATATAAGGAATAGTTCAACGAACCACACACAACATAATATATGCAAGTAATAACTTCATAGGTTACTATGAGACCTTCTGAAATCGGAAAAAATAGAAGCTGAAACAAGTATAATTAGACAATGTTGCGATTTTTAAAACCCTAAATATCATACGCTACAACAAAAGTGTAAACATAAAGCGTACGTACATGGTTTTTCTTGATGAAAGACTATTTACTGTACATCGCAAACCAAAAGCTTATCGTCCATCACTATAATTAATACACAACAATATTGTAGCAACACTTTTCCAGTGGAACAAACGTTATAAGTAAATGTTTTTATAACATCAATAAGTTCTACACCGGGACATACAGTTGCATGACTTATATACACAACATGTTTTCAAGCGTGCCTATAGAATAATGCCGCAGCCTGTCCTTCAAAGCGCACCAACAATTAAGCTTTGTGTACAAATTTGCTTCATGGGAAGATAAAATTAAAATGCTGATGACTAATTTACTCCAACTAAACGTTTGTGGATATCCACACTTTTAATTATTGTTAACAAAAATATCCATAAAATGTTTACAAACCATGTTGTTAAAGTCATACAAATGGGTTTTGTATCGGACACTCGTTATTAGTGCAAGGGTACAATATTGTAAACGATAAATTACAACCCTATTCTTAATTTGGGTTAAGGAGACGTGGCAGACTGCATTCTACTATCTTAAATACAGTTAGCTAACTTCAGTTTGCTGCACATCGAACAGTATTATTTTGGGCCAACAGAGCCGCGTGAGAATCATTGTTGTTGCCGACTTAACAAAAAACTGAGACGTTTAGGCTACATATATCCGCTCAGGTCGGCGCAAAGACAAAAATGGTTTCCTGATCTTGGAACCTGGTCTGGGTTACCGTACAAACAATTATCGTACCAAAAAAAATCCGTATGCACCTCCCGGTCAGATTTAAAGTCCGAAAAAAAAAAAATTCTTGACATGATACCGGCGCGGTACAGTAGAGTGTGGTGGACAGGACGTGTCCAGATTTCAATTTTGTCCTGTATCCCTATCGTTTTAATCGCAAATATGCACTGTACACCGCGAATCGTAATTAGAGTAATGAAAAAATTAGAGTACAAAAACTAAAAAAATAAATTAGAGTAATGAACGCTAGTTTATGTGATAGAGCTGTTTCAACTATGAAGTTTACTCTAATTTATTTAAGTACTCTAATTTGGCACGCTAATATCCTCTAGACCTCTACTGTAAATATATTCGTACAGAATTTGGCAAAACGTACAGTTTGTCGTCACTATGACGTTTGCACTACGCGGTTTGTTAAAACGCAGGTACATGATAACGGCCTGTATTAAATCATTATTTGTACTTTTTTACTTAATAAAGTACAATTTTGCACGGTTGGAGGTCGTCCGTACTCCATGCTATTTAAAACGAACCTATATTAGAATTAAAAACGCGAATTAAACTTTACCTTATGAAAAAATTAGAATCATTTACTCTATTTCATGTGATAGAGTCGAAATTTCGAACGACCGAATTAGAGCAATTTACTCTAATTACGATTCGCGGTGTAGCATTATCGCGGCCGTTGAATAACGACCAAAATTATGCTTCGCCGATGTCTTATGATCTTCTTCGTCGAATGAACCGTCGTTTACTTTTTGTCGTTACAGTTAATGCAGGTAAACAGATGGAGGCTTGCCTGGAGCGGGTACGTTTGTCAGTACAATATGCATTTTTTGTTTGACCTAGGGGAGGCATTATGAATTGTAGCCAAAGAATGCACGGTCAGCTTAAACGACAAACTTCCCGGCTCCTGGCGAACCAATGTACGGTCATACTCCTTATCTTTACCGCTCTGATTATTTCGTCGACAGAAAAGTCAAGAATTCGCCTCCAATGTCCAGCTCCTGACCCTAGCTGGAAACAAACAGTATCTATCCAGCGGCAGCCTGCCACGTACGACGTTTTAAAGGGTAGCACATAAATTTTCGTGCCAGTCGCAACAGGACAAAATGCAAACCAGAAACACAACAGAAATGGATAGAAAATTCAAAATTGGAAGTGCATTCCGGAAAGACAAAAACATTTTTTGTGTGTTGACGCCCACGTGACCGTTTGTCGTTACTAGCACATATGAAAAATTTGTCTTTGGTGAAACATGCGGAGGGGAATCTGCTACGTCAGAGGAAATGTTACTAGCAAAGATCTTTTCATCATACGACAAAAAAATTGGAGCACTGCGATTATCGTGCAGCGTAAAAACCCACACTAAATTAGTATTAAAAAAAATACAATTTCGCATTAATACTACTGATTTTTTAACGCAAATAACGATGGGCGGTGTTTTTGCGGTTAGTTTATACCAGGTCTGTACGAATAATGTACGGTTTTGTGCTTGCTGACGTCTAGCTTCTGCGCTAAGTAAAATTTCGCTCCTGCGAAAAAGTGTTTTTCTATGATATTTGTAAACTTTTGATTTTTTTGTATAATTGTTTTACAGTCGCCGTTCCTGTTCGTTCGTGTGGAAAACGTTTGACTTTCTGTTGTAGGGTTCCACGTGGAGGCCATAAAACAAAATCTATTTTGTTTTTAGACAGGCGACAAACATCTTGGATAGTACTATTTTGTCTCCGGAAATTTTGTGTAAATAGACGCGCCGCTGTAGTGAAAACGATACATATTTCTCAATATTTACGCTTCGTACTTTTTCTACAAAAGGCACTAAATAAGCGTACGAATTCGTTTGTCATAAGCTAAAAAGTCTATGCGGAAAATATTTCCGTTGATATAACAAATTCCCCTCCGTCGATATAGCTTTCCCCTTTGTCTTTTCTATAAATGTGAGAAGATGATCATTACTTTTCATCGAGTCCACGGAGAGATCTTCCAAGAGTGGGGATTCCACGTGTCAGTAAACACGTCCGTACGATTACTGGAAACGCCTGATGGACGACGGCCCTAAGTTCTTTGAGGAAAATGACGCTTGATTCTATCGCACCTATAAAAAGTGTAAATTCTGTTTATTTAACCTAAATTTGCTCTCTTTGGAGACAAATATTTAATGTCAACCCTAAACCTTTCATGTTATCTAATGCACAAACTTGCAAGGCGACAAAAAGTCATTCGCAACACATAAAAATGTTTTATAAATCAAATTTGAAGTTGTTACTTCACATGAAGAACAACTTTTTACAACTTACAACAAACTTACAAAAAACAAAACGTATTTCGGAACATCCATGTAACCGAAAACCCTCTAGACACCTTATGAACGGGTTCCATAACAATTCCTCCTCTCCTGTAGGAAATATGAGAGATCATTTGAGAGGTACAAAAAGGGTAAATATAGTCAGCAAAAAAGTCAAAGAAGTTTATAAATTTCTACACCAAAATTGAAATTGCTCATTTCGCTTCTAGTTTGCTAGTTACCAGTTTCAAAGTTAAGTTCAACTCGTGTCTTTTAGTATTGGTTGCTTATAAAACCTACACTTGCATCTAGGTCGTCTTTTTTGTACTGAACACATGAATAGTGAAATTAATCAAACCATATATACATTACTAACTTCCAACATTCGGGAAGAAACGAAGTTACTACAGTTACTAACCCACGGACTCATATGTTATATAACAAAAAAGAACAGTAAAAATTAAATGAATAAACAAAATAAAATTGAAAAGCGAAAAAAATAAATTGCTTCAATGAAATTCACACATTGTCGATACGACATTGTTTACCGAAGTGGTTCAACAAACCAAGTGAAGTAATAGTTAAGTAAAGCTAAAGTAAAACTGAAGTTGAAGGCATCATTTCAAAAAAATTAGTAACAATTAATTACTTACGACAAGAACATACAGTTCACTCGCTCGATTCTTTGCGTTTAACAAACCCACAGTTTCCATTCTTTTATCCTCTCCAATTTGGCAGTATACAAGTAGTTGTGGGAATAGGGACTTTCAGCAATTATCCTTCGTTACCAAAATTAAACGTTATTATTCATTATACAAAACTATGGGATAGAACCAAGTAACGAATGCTCTAAAAAAAAGAAAAACAAGAGGAAACAGAGCCAAAAAATCACTATTTTTTTCTGAACTCTTTCAGTACTTTTAAAGATTCAAAACTTTTGTGATACCCCCCTGTCTCCACATACTTAACTAAAAACGCATCTAATAAATAAATTTATAACAGCTATTACTTGATTGAACTTCAAAAGCATTATGTAAAAATAAACAAAATTGTCATCTTTCAAGTGGTAAGAAACAATTTAAACTCCAAAAAGAGAGTCTCACTACCCCTTCACAGAGCACAAAAAGTTTGAGTGCCCGAAACATTTTTTTTCCTTTTAAAGCCTAAAAAAGGGGGAGAGAAAAGCATAAGGCAAAAAAAAAAACAAAATTTGAAGCATAAATCCAAAGTAAAATCCAGTCTCTTTGACAAATAACAAAACACACCTTCATGAAACCAGCATTAAAAACAAGAGAATAATTATTTTTCAATTTTTTTTTTTTAATTTCCAACATTACGATACACACGGTTTGTTTTTCCCAAATGATAGCAGGTACGTACAAACCGAGAGTGCTGACGTCATCCTGGTTGGCAGTCTGAAAATGCTGACATCATCACCAATTCCTCAAGAACCAGCTGAAACTTTCTCCGACATAGGTGTATACTGATCCTAAATTACCTATTTAAGACCTTTTTCGAGCCGTATTCTAAAAGGTTTTCTACGCATTTAAATACAAGCATAGAAAAAAAAAAAAACCAAAGCTAAAAATAGTAATATTACAGCAATTTTGTGCTTAAAACCATTCGGGAACCAATTTTTTTTTCAAAGCCGAGCGAAATTTCATTTGGAAGGAAGCGAGGGTCCAAATCAAATATACCCAAATTCCTCCGACGTTCAATAAATGTCGATAGCGGAGGATCCTGTGTAAGTGTAAAACGAGAAATGCGTCAGTAATTTGAATGAAGGACAGGCAATTTTAAGTATTTTATAGACTTTCTCTAATTTACAAGAAGAAAAAGGAAGGCAAATATTTAACAATTGTTGTGATCTGACAGAATAGTCGAATCTCTCTTACAATATTTTAAGAGAATAGGAGTTGGAGAGAGAAAGAGGGAGAGAGCGAGAGATAGCGAGAGAGGGAGAGAGAGAGGGAGAGAGAGAGGGAGAGGGAGATAGAGAGAGAGGGGAGAGAGAGAGGGAGAGAGAGAGAGAGAGAGAGAGAGAGAGAGCCCAAAAACCAATTTCTTACCTTTAAGATAATGTACCAAATGACCTTGGTCCTCAAAATGTCAAAAAATTAAACTTGAATCCTCCAATTCTTCCGAATATCTTCATCGCACAGATTCCCAAAATTGTCTTTTCTTCCGCAAAAAAAGTTCCGCGAAATAAAAAAGGATAATATGGAAGCATCAAAACTATTCGAGACTTAAAACTGGCGTTAATATAATAGTAGCATTTATACCCCTAGAATAGCTGGCAAGATATAAAAAGTACTCTCAACCAACACTGCAGCTTTGGGATCTTCTTTTACAGTCTCCTCCAATTATGCAGAGAGAGAGACAGAGAGAAAAAGAGAGAGAGACAGAGAGAAAGAGAGAGAGAGAGAGAGAGAGAGAGAGAGAGAGAGAGAGAGAGAGAGAGAGAGAGAGAGAGAGAGAGAGAGAAAAGCTGGGACTTTCTAAAATCCTCCAAATTTCTTTGAGTATTCAAAATTTAGTGGAGAATACGGCTGGATACTATACAAAGGAGAGAAGGTGCTAAAAAGTGGACTAAAGTGTGGCGCCATCTCCAAGTAATATTGTTTGAAAAAAAGGCCACTTGGTGAACCCAGAAAGAGAAACGGTTCTATTTCGTAATTATGCTGTATTTATAGTACGAATGCCGCATGTGCTCGTAATGAAAAGAGACAAGTAGAGGTGGAGAGGGAGAGAGAGGGAGGGGGAGAGAGAGAGAAAGAGAGAGAGAGCGCGCGCGAGAGAGAGAGAGAGAGGCAGAGAGAAGCGAGAGACTTAAGAGAGACGAGTTCCTACAAAACACTTCGATAAGTTGATCACGAGATATGACCTTCTCTAATTTTTCCCCACACCTTCCTCCTTCCCTCCTTCCCATTTTCCAAATCCCTCCCCCAAAAAAAAAAAAATCCTCCGTCACGTCACGTCACGTCACGTCACGTCACGCCTAAAAAGTTCCCGACGCGGTGAGCGAGGACAAGTAGGCGGGCAGCCCGAGCTCCTTCCTGGAAAGTTCGCTCAGGTAGGCGCTGGAGGCCTGCGCCGCCCAGCGGATGTTGTCCACCGACACGTAGCCCACGTAGGCCGCATACGCCAAAGTGGAGATCCAGCAGGCCGCTAGAGTCCAAAAACCGAGAGGTCGGTTGCGGATACGGTCCATCGTAGGCGAGAGACGGAGAGAGAGGGGAGCGAGAAAGGGGAGGAGAGAGAGAGGGAGAGAGTGGGAAGGGAGGGAGAGCGAGAGTGGGAAAGGAGGGAGAGAGGGAGGGTGGGAGAGAGAGGTGAGGGGGAGAGAGGGCGAGAGAGGAGGAGGGAGGAAGGAGGAAGGAGGAAGGAGGAAGGAGGAAGGAAGAGGGAAGAATGTTGCTCCGGTTTTTTAAAGAGGAGGGATTCGAGAGACTTTGAAAATTTGAGACGAGGGGAGAATTGTGGAAAACTAGAAAGTGAGGAATTTCTTGAAACGGAATCTGTTGGGAACGAATTTTATAGTTTGGGGAAAAAAAAAGTACGATTCCACTGTTCTAGAGGGTTCAGGAAATTGGACTTGACGGCCGCCGGGGAAAAATTAGCGGCTGGCTGGATGATGTGTGACGGTCGGTTGAGAAGATAGCGGCCAACTTTTGGATACGGTTTCCCGGCGTCGTGGGGGACAACAACGTGAACGATTTGATGTACGGTTTTGGATTGATATGTACGGACAGTTTTGGACGGTATGGAAAAAAACGGATTTTCAGAGAAGACAGGAGGCGACTTCACTGCCGGTTTGGCAGAAGACGACGAAAAGGTGAAATAAGAAGGCGGCAAATATTTTTAGGAATTTTGGGAGATGGGCCGTCGGGATGGATTTGTTCTGGTATGAGTTTTTGTCTGATAGGGTTTCCGTACGATAGGCCGTCGTTTTTTGTTTCCAAACAGACGGAATTTTCTCAGAAGGGCGGCAGGGTGGGAGCTTCTGTTGTTTTGCAAAACGACAATTCTATGTGTGGCTGCAAAGGACATCGTAATTGTCGTTATGAGCGTTAGCAGTTAACGTCCTAATTTCAACAATTCGGATTTGGGCTTCCGACGGGCAGGGATAAAATTTTATAATTGCTATTGTACGTGACATGGAGTCACGTGGGAGTACTCACTATTCAGGGTGAGTAGAATCTGTACGTTTTACAATTTTAATTTTTTTTGGGTAGAATTCTGGCGAAGAGAAAAAGTCAAAAAGGTCCTGCTGAGATTCGATATAAAATAAATAAAATAAAAACAAGGGGCCGAACTTGACCGCAAAAATCTTGCTTCAATATTATTTGACCGTACATCAAATGTGTCACGCTGATTTTTCAACGTGACAGCAAATTCACATTTTCAAATGTTTATTTCTTTTTTATTTTTAAGATACGCTTCCATGCTTAAGGCACTCTCTCCAATAACAGTACGGATTTTATATTATCTGATCGCGCTCTTTCCTGTTTCTAAAAAATCACTACGTCCAAGTGAAACTGGAGACGCCAGCGTGGCATTTCTTGCGAATTCCTTCCTCCGTACAGAGGTTGTCGGCGGTTAAACCCGGTCCTTCATTATCCATATTTTCGGTCAGCGTTTTCTCCCCGCCCAAAAATCAATACTATCATTAGTTTTTTCGACTTATTTTGTCAGTCCAATGGGAAGCGCGTCCTTTCCTGGGTCCAATGGAAAACGAGCGGTTATCACTTTCAAATGATTTTGACTCTAGGCCGGTCACACTTTTTGAAATTCCAGTAGAAATTTGAAATTTCTGAGACATATAGCCGTACAGATTCGAATCTGGAAATTTTATGGACCGCAATTGAACGTGTTATTTTCAATTTGGGTTAGAGGTGACGCCACGTCATCATAAAACACGTTCAAAAAGAGAGTTTCCACGTCTGCGATTTCGCCTGCCGTTTTGAAACTAAAGAGAACGTGAAGGTTCGGAAGTCGGTCGCCAGCTTTCTGACTTATCCAAGAAGCTAAGAAATCTGCAATTTCATTGGACCGACAAAATGAAACAGAGAAATGAAAAATAGTAGTAGGCTCTCTTGAGAACGTGCTCCCCCAGGCTGGGGGGACTTACGGGGTTGCTTTTCGTAGATATTTAATTGATTTGGGGTTGGGGTTGTAGTTTTGGTTTTCTGAGTTGTCGTGCTTTTCATTGTGAGTTTGGGTGCTTATATTTTCCTTGTTGATTGTTTTTTTTTTTTGTTTTTTTTTTTTTTTGTGTTCCCATCACTCTATTCGTTTTTTATTGTAGTTTTTCAGTTTTGGCCATGCCACCCCTTTTGTACCCCGGACTCAGATGGGTTACCATCGTGCTTTTTAATTTATCCTGCTTTTACGTTTCCGATCGAAAATGGCAAGAGTAATGGAGCGAGCGGCTTTGTGCCGACAAAAACCGGTTGTACGGAATGAGCTGCTCTTACGCGTGAGAAGCTTTCGAGCGCCTGAAAACTAAAATGGAATTTCGACAAGTGCATCGGTCTTTAAATAACGAACTGGACATCTTCAATGCGTAACTCTCGATGGAAAACCGACAGCCTCCAAAAGGGGTACAAATCGAACAGCATTCGAAGATTAAAAGAGTAAAAGTTGACGGACTCTGGGAGAAGTTACCTCGTCACAAAAGAGTATTGTACCATTTTTAAGTACGTCACATTAACAAACAACGTTTTGTTATGATAAAACTTTGCCTTAAGCCTAACATGTTAAGCAAAGAAAACAAAGCTAACTTCAATATTAACCTATAAAACAAACTATTTTACATTAATTTCAACACACAACATGAGCCTACGTTAGATGACGAATCACTACTCTTCAAGCTTATGTTCACAACCATAAAGGTGGATGTGGACAAATTCCTTTGTGGAACAACACAAAAGCATTAATTCTTATCAGACACCATGTTTCTTCCGGAAAAGGCGAGGTTATAGCTCGATACTAAAAAAATGAATACGCTTGGGTTGTTAAAAGCAAGATGGCCAACTAAAAGGATCCTCATTTTGTTGTATACATAAGCTATTAAGGCACAATCGTTAACGAAATCGTCGAAATACTTGTCCAATAAATTGAAAAAATCCACCGCATGCCAGTAAAATTTCCATGTTGATTCTTTGTGAGAATAATATATTTCCTAAACAACGATCGCCACGCATATGTTATACAAAACATTAGTGGGCCATGTATGCGAGGACTACATCACCAAAGGGTTTTATCAGTGTTGTGAAATGGAGCCAAGTACAACCGAAAAAAATATAATATTAATGGGGGAAAAGGGGTAGATATAAAAACTTATAATTTCATGACATGTCCCCCTTCGACTCCAACAATTGTTGTTGTATTCTACCTGAAACCATGTGTTGTAGTTTATTCCCTTTTACATAAACACTAAAGTAGATAGACACTTCTTGAAGAGGCACAACGAAGGCTTTAAACATTGGGCGTTAGGGAAGCATAAGGTTAAACATAAATGGCAACGAATTGTATATTTGTTAAAATGATAAACATTTATATTTTATCTATTTGTCGTTAGACCTTAACATACATACCAATGACCATGACCAATGACCATCGTTTTTTCTTATCCACGTTGTTCCGCATGGAAGTTATTTGTTACCACCGAGGTCAAAACAAGTTAAACACATGATTATTTGCATGCACTATAATATTGGTACTACCGTTTGGTACAACTATGGGCCTTGAAATGAGAAACGACAAATAAAACATCGGTGTAGACCTAACGTGGTAATTAAGGGTTTTGTTTAAATAAAATGACGTTTGAGGTTGCAATATAGTTAATCAAACGCGTAAACTACGTGTAAATGGTAGTTTTTATTCAACATGTTAAATTGACCAACAAGACACAATATTTTTCGAGTTTGAAAGTAGTATATTTGGTTTAGCTTTACTATTTTAGGTTAACCACACAGTGCCATTTAGTTTTAATATATTAAATTACTTTATCACTACGCAATTGCAAGGGATACGAATGAATGGTGCGGAAAGTGTAAAGAGTGCACGATTCAACGAATTAACTAAAAAAATATGTGATGAAGAATTTAGTTTTTTTTACGTTTTCGATTGTTTCAAGGTTATGGTGAATACTTAGATGTTTGATAGCCAATATCGAACGAAATATCAACTAACGACGCAATTGTCAAGCTAATTTTAATTTAATATAATCATTCCATTATAAAAATGGACCATGATATCATTTGTTTTACTGCCTTAAAAACATAAGGTTAATATGCCAAAGAGTATAAACATGCAACAAGCATTTATATTTTTGTTTTGTACAATATGCACAAAACCCTATTACAATCGGTTGGCCGAAATTAGCTTCAAATTTAAATATGAGTTGTATATTGATAAATAAACAATTTAATAGGCATCATTTTGGAAAAAATGTTTTTTTTTTGGTAAAATGCGTAAAGGATGTCTTAAAGTAAGACTTTGCGGTTTTATAAACCTAATTACACATATTTTTGATGATTACATATGATATGCAGTATTCAATGTACCATAAACACAAACGTCCTCAAATCGATTTTTTCAGTTTCCCTACTGTCTTTAAAGTTTCATTATAGTATCTTAGATCCAGTAGTTTCTCCTGGGTTCACGAGAACCACTTTTAGTAGTTAATACCTTAAATGACAACCTCACATTTCTTTGGATAAATGAAAGACAACCTAAGGGTACGGCCCCACGTGGCTAAGTACGGGTTTTTTTTATTTCGTTATCCTTTGTAACTTAGCGCCGTACTGCCTAAGTTGCGGCCGTACGAAGAAATCGCAAATTTGTAGAGTACAATTTGCGTCATCCGCGAACTTAGTATGTACGAAAATTTGTCGTCTTAGGTTTTTTCGACCCATTGTCACGTCATCTTCAAACTTATCACAAACCACATTGGCAATGTGTTTTAAGCAAAGTAAAACCAATAGGAAAACATATTCCCACGTGTTAACATATTTTTTAAGTTGTTGACGACGAAAAAAATTATAGGGTTGTTTTTTTGTCGGCTTGCATGTTGAACGATTTTTTTTTTGTAGGGGTCTCGATGCTGCATTATCATTTGACGCAAAGTTGAAAAATTTGCGAAGGCGAAAAATTTGCCTAAGAGCGTTGTTCCATTAGGCTGTCTTTGTAAACGCCAAAAAATCGTTTACTAGAGCTATTGTTCCATTGTGTCGGGTCAGTAACCGACATTTTATTTGCGTGGCACACTATGATTTGTCCACGTAATATATGGATAGGATTTTGATAATCTTCAAAGAATCTCCGACAGGGAATTGTGACCACATATTTGTACCAGCGAAGGTAAAAAGTGACTCGTACGACGTATTGAATAAAATTTGTACGGGCGGACGAAATTGAAGATTTGTAAAAGCGTACGAAAATGTCAGAATGGTTATTGGATGGCAACAGAAGCGTGAAACAATATCCTCCGTCAAAGATTTTCTTGCGGCTTCCTGTGGCCTCGCATCCTCCTTGGCAGAAGGCACATGTCATATGCGATGTGTACCCACCTGGTCGCGCGGTCGTCGTGGATATTTGTTCACTTTTCCACGAGGCACGATGCTATTCGTTCAGGCGCTAAAAATTGACCTACTCCGGGTCACTTATTCCGAACTGAAAGTGTCAGACGATGACTTATCCGATTATGCATCCGACGGTCCACGTTTACGCCTATAAACGTGGAGAATCAAATCGCTCATCTAGTAGGCTTGTTTTTCTGACATTTTTTTTTTGGTACGGCACTGTACGAAACAGTACGGCTTTCAGTAAACAACGACATTTTTCCCCTAATGGAACCTTACCCTAAGTTATGGCGGTCGGACAGGAGAGGTTTACGCAAAGGCATGTCGTACAACCACGGTTGCAAGGCTGCACGTCTACGATGTCACGCAATGACATGCGACATGCCAAATCCGCAAATCGTTTCAAAAATTACGACGTGTCTTGCGACGCTTCAAAATGTTTCGAAAAAATACGGTGCGGCAAGACAGATTGTACACGGTGATAGCCGTCGCGAGTATTGTCGACGTATACAATCGTCACAAGCTTAAGTAACAATTTCGAGTAAACACATAGAGACACCTGAAATCCGGGTCCGCCGGATCCGCGCTAAAATACAAAGTAAGTTTGTTCAGTTACACATACATGGGGCCGTACCCTAAGTGGCAGCCCTTTGACCTAATTTTGGGGTGGTAATTGCGTTTTTTTTTTCATTTTCTGGTACATCCGACTTCTGAGCAATCGATGTCAGATTTTTAGTTCAAAAAATAAAAGGTAACATTTGAAACCAGCAAACGGACTGGTAAAAAAGTCGATTACATTTTTGGTTTTTTTTTTTTTATGTATCCATCTGGAAGAGCCGGTAAAAAATAAATAAATAATAATAACAGGATTCAATAATGTCTGTTGATTACCATAAAATCTACCGGGAGCATTGTCCTGACTTGGGATTGTCGTTTATCATTTCCTGTACGATACCGTCGATCAATTGTACATATCTGAACGTTTTCGTCTTTTCGACTCGATCTATTTTGTCATTTAGGATCATTACAACAGCTTCCACTTAAGGTTTGAGTACACGTAGGGTCTTCGATAAGGGTACACGATTACACCGTACGGTATGGCTGTCCTTCTGTGACACCTCACAAAAATCCCCTAAGTGGATAGGACAAGTCACAATAGTCGGAGATCCTACCTTTGTGCTAACGCCAACGTGTATTTCGTACGGTCCAACATTGGCTCTCGGTACAAACTCACCTAAAGACCACAACTGCCACGTCGATTACATGATAAAAGCGATAAAAGACATATTTGTAATGAGCGCTACACCAAATGCATGTACCTGTTGACAACGATTGGGGACTTGGGAATCCAATGAAATTTGGAGAGAATCCGAAGAAAAAGTACAGTCGTCCAAGTCATATCACGACCGAACGCCACTATGACGGCAACAGGCAGGTTTGTCGGCATAAGATGACAAATACGATAGACGACAACCTCTGCTGATAAATGCTTGCGTGTATTTCAATGAAACCAGCCACACAGTTTATCCACAACGACTATCGCTGATAGGCGGCGCCGACAAACTGAATTCAAATTTCAAAAAGTCCAGACCTAGCACCAGAAAAGACAAGAAATGTTTTCACTTCCGCGATTTGCCACGTGAGAGGATATTTTTGATTCGACAGCCTGTCAATGGATATCTGGAGACGGTTCACGACAAACAAATTGTTCTCGTCGTCTTCTCTGGAATGATCGGAAGGGTCATCCCGGAAAGGCTTCGGAATTCATTCGTGGTAACATTTTCTGGATTCTATTCGTCCAAAAGCCACCGCCCTCACGCCGATATTCACGTAGGCTACACGCTGTTCGATTTTGTCCACTGAAACTGCCAGGTCACCTCCAGCTACATCATTCGCATTGTTTTGGATGGTTTCGGATGTACGGTAATCTCATCATCAGTGAGGTCACAATTCAGAAAATTACAAACAAGTATACGACATGACAAAGTCACAAAACTGAATCTGTCGTTCCTGCCATGAATCTCATTTTTGGGCTTGGCTAGTTGCCTTAATGACAAAAGACAGTCATAACGTTTTGGTACAGTTCTCATTAGCAAAAATGTCGTTTATCACGCCCACTAAATCATGTGTGGTTTTGTAACACATATTAGAACAGCCGGTACGAGTACAACATGGTACACCGCCAATCGTTATTAGCGTTGTGTACACTAATTCCATCCCGCTTTTTTTTTATTCTCCATTAGTGTAGTTCATTCTATTTTTTTCTTTATTATATTTTGGGTTATTTTCAGTACGTTGTCTCTTAATAGAGTTGTGTACGGTCAGTGTACGACCGTACATAATGTACCTTTTTAAGTTAGAAATTACAATAAATTAGTTTTAGTAACCGCAGACGCATGAGAATCTGCGTTCTAAAAAGGAAAAAAAACTAGGTCGTTAAAAATCCCGTTCCCACATATTCGTCCGACAGCCGCGTTTCGACCGTGTGAATGTACGATTTCTGTACAATTTGTCTGGTTTTGTACGGCTACCTATATTAGTGTAAGCATGTTTGCGACCGACATTTTTTTTTTCAAAGATCCAAATTACCATAATCAAACAATTAGAATGTATGATTTTTTCCAAAATTTTCAAATTCTTAAATAGCGTACACCACTGTAGTTATTATTATACGCTAATCAAACTCCCACGCTAATAACGATTGGCGGTGTACTGCACGGCAAGTTACACCGCAAAAACTGACGAAGCTGGTCGAGTCAAATACACCGCGAATCGTTATTAGTGTCAAAGTCACTAATTTGTAGTGTTGTGTATCGGTAAAAAAGTCATCGCGATAACACCGATACCGATAGTTATCGGTTATCGAACGGTCAGCGGTCCCGATATATTTGTACTTTCTGTATTTTTTGTCCGGAGTGCTTTCTGTCCGGTAAACTTAACGGTAAATTTACGAGAAATGTACGGTTTTTTCCGGGAATTGTACGGAATTTGACGAAAAAATACGTTGCACTTTGTAGTACTTTTTAGGCGGTTAACTAAACATCAATTTTACGGGAACGTACGGAATAGTACCGATAAACTGATTATCATGGAACGGTAAAAAGACGGCGGACACAAAGTACAACGGATGCAAAATAGCATTATGCGCGCCGCCGGAATCGAACGGACAAAATTCAATGAGAAAATACGGCGGACGGTCAGCGTGAGCGCCGGCATCTCGGAATGGCTTTTTTGGCGGCTTTTGCCAAAAAAGCCGACGGATTGACACGTGGCAGGTTTCCAGTGGATCCCAAAAAATAAAGGGACAAAGCCACGGCGTCGGATGTGAAAGGTACATCGTTTTAACTGGAGCCGTACTAAAGCCGTACACATCTTATGCCGGCTACTATACTTCGGCTTTTACAAATGATCCGATTGGTAGGTACCTAAGGGGTTGTGAGTAGGGCGCGTAGGGGGAATAAGACGTACAGTTGAGTGTACATGCCGTACATTTATCTGTACTGCTCATACAGCTATCGCCGATAGTTATCGTTATCGGCATTATCGCCGATAAGTAGCCGATATTATCGGCTACTTATCGGCGATAATACCGATAGCGATATATCGTACCAATATATCGATTATCGGGTCCCCGAAAAAAGGCCCATATCGGCTATCGGCAAATCCTTACCGATACACAACACTACTAATTTGGATTCTTATAATTTTATTTTTTTTCCGCGATTAGTATACATGATTTTCGAAAATAAAGTAGCAATTCTATTTACGTACATGGACTATAATATGCCACGTCTCTCGCACTAAATAAGAATCAATAACACTAATTTTTTTTTGACGCTATTTAAACTTTGACACTAATAACGATTCGTGGTGCAGTGGTCCAAAAGAAGTCCAGCTTCCGTAGCATAGTACAGTACAGTAACCTCCGTGGATATCATTTGCGTACGGGGGGCTAAAAAGTTGCAAGATTCAGATACGTATCTGATATCCAAATATTAGATTCATTAGGCCCGCTACGTATCGGCTAAAACCCAAGGCAAAGGAGCGATGCGAAACTTTCAATTTTACGATGCGCTGTGTCTCTGACGATGGATGTGCCGATACGCTACCGATGTGCACTTCGGAAAATCATCGCCGATGCATACGGATGAAACTAGAAATGTAAAACCCTAAACAGGTATAAATCTAAACCTCCAAACCCTAAGAGGGAAGAAGGAAGAGGGAGGATGGAGAGGGAGAGGGGGAGAGAGGGGTAGCAAGGCGGGGGAAGAGGAGAGAACAAGAGAGGAGGGGGGGAAGAGGAGGAGAGATAGGGACGCGAAAGGGATGGAGAGGAGAGAGGGGGGCGTAAAGTGAGGAAGAGGGAGGGAAAAATAGGGAGTGAGAGGGAGAGGGAGAGAGAGGAAGGTGGGAAAAGAATAAAACTCTTTGGAAATAAAATAAAAAAATATGAAAAGGAGAGATGAAGAGAAATACATAAATATAAGAGAACGATAATAATAGAGATAGAGAGGGTGGAACACCTTATGCTCACGATAAAAAGGTGTGGTGTTGCCCAAATTGGTTAATTAGTGGGCCACGTATGTCCACGTCCTACTTCAAAAGCCACATTAATCAACAAATTAAAACCACACAATCGAATTCCCAAAAAAAAAACATCACAAAAAGAGTCATGTACCATTGGAAGGGGTTCACTACTGGGAGAATAGGAACCAGACCAAAGTTTAAACAAAGGTCTTTTGATTGAGACCAAAGGGTTCAAGAGGATCATAACAAAGACTTCCACAAGTGTGTGGGGGAAAGGGCCACGAAAGGCTTCAATCATTGCCTCCATAGTTGGTGATAGTGCGAATGGTCGAAATGTTGGAGCAACGCAGAAAATGTTCACCACATTGTTCGAGGTACGCGACACGACGCTTACGTGCCGCACACGTATGAACGAAAATGTGACATTGAGAAGGGGATATGGAAGGGCAGTTATGCTTTATGTTGTTGTTAAATAAATTCATAATCCTCGTGTATAACACATTCATAGAACCCCCAAAGCGAATGCAAAGAAAATGTGTCACATTCTGTTATTAATGATGTCGTCCACCAACACCACCGGTGGGAACCAAAGTATTACTTAAACGACTTATTAAAAAATTACGTGATTTGAGGTCAAAGTCATGGTGTATGGTTATCTAAGCGGTAGCACCCCGACACATGAAAGTTGCAACAACATTCGAATTGCTATAAAAATCAGTTTGCCTTGAGGATTGGTTGTAGGTTATTGTTTTTATGACTTTTAAGGAGCCCACAAAATACACCATTTGACGGGTCGCGCCAAATTGGCAAATACACTACAATGTTTTTTTTAATGACTCAAAACGCTGGTACAATGTAACAAAGGTTCACAATTGGATGAGAATAAAGGGAAATGTCAACGGGGGCAAGGAGATGAGGTGTTCCACTTGAGGGGACGTGAGTGTTAATGGGCAAAAGAATTAGCATACGTAAGGAAATCGAATGAAGATTGACTAGGGTAGGAATTGAATGGATGATCGAATGTGGTTGATTAAAGGGAGGGATTGAGGTAAGCGCTAAAGAACAAATTTGGGATCGTTCTGTACGATGTTGCGGACACTACTAAGGTATATACGTTAGTTCTAATGGTTTCTCATAGTTAGTGGCGAAGGTACGATCATAGGTGGAGCATGTCCGTGAAAAGTTCGGGGCTCGATTGTGGCTCGTTTTACAAACAACTCGAGAGGGTGAGATGGGAAAGGTGTTACGCGATCGTAAACTTGTAGAAGAGGTTGAGGTAGGGGATAGTTACGCTCGTCGTTTATAAAAGGCCATCGAGAACTAAAAGGTTGGAAAATGAGAAACTAAATAACAATAATTATTTGCGTTCACATGAAAATGGCATTATTACCTTTGGCAAAGTTTCCCGAATACATGGATTTTGCGGTGTTCTTATCGTTCTTAAAAAACCCGAAATTAGATTTTGCAAATACATTTAAAAAACTATATTTTTTTAACGTATACTTTTTATGGTATTTTGTTTAACTACTTCGTTATACGACGCTCGCCATTTTTATGAGCCATATGCGTGGTGAAAGACTAGAGATTTGACAAACCATGTTGCCTCCATACACCTACGCAATTTTTCCTGTTCCGTGTGACTGTAGTGTGCGTGTCCACAGTGAGATTTGCTCTCGTTTACTGTGGTGGATGACGGAAAAACTAAAAGGTGAAATAGGTTAGAACTTGCAAGTTGGGTTAACGTGCTTAAAGCGAATGGAACACAATAAGTTAGATATCATAAGAATAATTTCGATTATTTGTTTTTTAGACACTTAGGTAAAGTTTGGCTACGTTTGGAGAGAGAAATTGTCGGAAAACCAAAATAAGAAATATTGTCAAATTTGACGGACCGATTAGAATGCGAAGAGCAAATTTAAGACAACAAATTTAGTAGGAAAAAGAAGGATTTTGAAAATACTTTGGTTTTACTATTTGCACTAAGAAAAGTGTGAAGTCTATAAGGAAATGGCCAAAAGTAAAAATAAGTAAGCCATAGCCGAGGTTGAGAGGTTAGAGGGTATCACAATTGGCATCTAGTTGGTATGATGATGTAGTTTACATATTAAATAACTGTAGCTAGAAATACCCATGTGAATTTCATCGCCATCCTATCCAGTTTCCATGATTTCTTGAGTTCGTACGGAAAATGAAAAATCGTAAAATACGATTCGAACGATGTACGATTCATCGCCATTCTCCTTCAATGTCCAAGCTTTCTTGACTTTATTGGCTATTCTTGACGTACGATATTTGCGCACGGAATAAATTAAAACACGATTCGAAATGCTATACAATAATCGCACTTTACTCACGTTTCAAACATAGGGGAATACCAACGCTGCAATTTATAAAGTACAAGAGAGGAAACCTAAAACTCTAAAAGAAGGGCAGGGTAGGAGAAGGAAAGGGAAGCGAAAGGAAATTAGAAGCGATGCCTCCTTATCCACCTCCTCTTGCGCCCCATTCGCTCCTCCTAAACTCATGGCGTCTGCCTTTATTTTCTTTTAATTCTCTCTCTCTCTGTCTCTCTTCCGTGGTAGCTAACGACAAAAACTTTAACTTTAATGACTTGAATGCTTTGAAACTTGGCTTGCAAGTTGAAAGTAGGAGGATGTGTAGGGTTTCCAAAGGGAGTATGATTTCAAATTCTAACCTAATCTTCAATAATAATGTTAATGGAATGCAAAAGCTATATTCCTCTTCTAGTTTCGGCAAAATGAACCTTTGCAATTTTGGACTGTTAGGAAAATTTGACGAAGAAGTGACGTCACATTGTACGGCAAAAGATTCTATCCATCTTCCTCAGGAGTTAGACGAGAACCTGAAAAGTAAACTTTTGGATTCCACTATTTTCTATGACACCAAAACAAAAAACAACAATTTCACTGGAGAAGTTGTTAACCTACCTCTAGAAAAACCCTGTGATGTCAAAATAACCAACGATTTCCTCGGAGAAGTTGTCGACATTCCTCTAGAAAAACTTTTAGGTTGCTGTGAGAGGCAAAGCGGAACCCTAAAAGTTGCCGTATTGTTAAGCGGCGGCGTGGATAGTTCCGTAGCTCTTAATCTTCTCAAAGCAGGAGGTCATAACTGCGTGGCTTTCTACTTGAAAATTTGGTTTCAAGAAGATTTTCGAAATTTTTGGTCAGAATGTCCTTGGGAGGAAGATCTCAGTTATGCTGAGGCTGTTTGTAAGCAGGTACAATAATCATTCATCCATTAATTTTTAGGGTACTTATCTGTCTTTTTATGTGGTTTTGTAATGCAAAATTAGGGGAATCTTTAGTACCAAACATGTGGAAGTTTGGAATGTATTATATTACGGAATATTAGAGTCCACACTATTGATGGTCAATGGTGTGCTCTTTTCGCTTTTCTTTCATTTTATAAGGTTTTTTTTTTGAAGATTCCTCTTGTCACTTATGCATAACTTTTGTTCATTCACGAGCTCAAATAGCCCAAATATGCTCGTAAGACATTACAAATATGTTTTTTTGCCATTTCCCCTATTTCTGGACAGTCAGGTGTTGAATCCTCTCCTTCCTAAATCTCTCAAATTTAGGAATCTTCATTAGGAAACTAAAAATGTAGCATTTGCCAGATGGTTGAATGGTTCATGAATTATTGCACCGATATTTAGCTCCTAAACAGATTATACTCGATTCGTCTTTTCCACAAGCAACCCAACACATATCTAAAGAGCACATGTTTTTGAGTTTAAGAGTATTCTATCATTCTCTCCTTCCTAAAATTCTCGATTTCAGGAGTATCCGGATGCGACGGACAAGCCGGTGTTGAATTCTCTCCTTCCTAAAATTCTCAACTTTAGGAATTATTTGGATGCGATGGACAGACTGGTGTTGAATTCTCTCTCTCCTCTGTTTAAGATTCTCAGTTTTAGGAGTTAAGTTTTTCGGATGCGATGGACAGGCCGGTGTTGAACTTCGAGTAGTCCATTTGACGAATGAATATTGGGACCATGTTGTAACCCACTGTGTGGCGGAAATTCAAGCCGGGAGGACTCCAAATCCCGACATTTTGTGCAATTCTCGCGTCAAATTCGGTAAGTTGAAAGTTGTCAAAGCTTTAATGACCTGGTTTGTTTCAAAATTCAGCTATTGTTGACTAAAATAATCAAGTAGATATGTAAATATGAGTGTAGTGGAGCATTGTAGCACAATATTCTGACCGTATTGTATAAGAATTATTTGTAAAGGTTATTTTTAACGTTTTTGGGCAGTTTTTTGGTCCATGAAAGTCATCTTAAGATAGGGAGTTACCGACACAAACCCTTCAAATCCCTATAATTCCCTTAAAAAATATCTATAAAAATAGCTAAAGTTCTTGGAGAATTTTTTAAACCCTGGAAGATTGCTAAACAATTATATATTTTTTAACTTAAGCTGATTATTTTTTGTCAGATGTCTCCTTTTGGTGACAAACAACCTGTCTGGAGGTTTTAAAAGAAATTATAAAGATCGAAGAGAGAGATAAGACAGATGAACTGAAAATTTACAAACTTTAGATCTTTATATTTTGAATATTTCATTAGGTTTGTCATAAAATCACATATTAGAAAGTCGTATAAATGGCTAGAAAGTAAAATGAAGTCAACAGAAAATAAAATAAACTCAACAGAAAGAAATATAAGAGGAGATCAAAATTTGACAACATGACAAATGTAAGCTACCACACAAAAGTTATCATTTTTTTCTTCACTTACCGAAGACTTTTTGAACAACTTTAAGATGGATTTGTATGCAAAGCCAATTTGTTATTTCCGAATGTTTTGTGCTCAATTTCAGACTGAATCTTATGTTTTTCTTTAAACTTTTTTTGCGATGCGTTCGAGACTGAACCGTTACTTTACTCCTTTTACAATGTATTCAAGACTGAACCTATATTGTTACTTCCAACACGTTTGCTATACATTTGAGATCGAATCAAACTCAAATATATGTTTTCTATTTTGTTATTTTGGACAATTTTTAGGAGCCTTTTATGACCATGTGGACTTCTTAGAGTTTGACAGAGTCGCTTCCGGGCACTATGCAAAAGTGGAGAGAGAGATAGAGGAATTGAAAGATGGGAGGAGAGAGGAAATTGTGCGACTTAAGTTGTCCGCCGATCAGGTATGTAAAACCCAAAACAAAAAAATAAAGCAAACATGTCGATTTTATTGGAAAGTTGTTTTGGTTTTGGAATTTCAGGGTTTAGGATTTTTGCAGTGTTCGGGTGTTGCTAAGAATTTTTGAAGGGTGAGGAAGGGTTTTTGGTAGTGGAAGAGTTTATTTGTCTTTAGAGGTGTTAAGGGTTATTATATTTTTTAAGAATTTATGGTATTGCATAGAGTTTTAGACAAAGGTCACTCTCCCTCTGTTTCTCTCTCTCCCTCTCCCCTGCCCTCCCTCTCCCTCTCCCATTTCCTTTTCCCTCCCTCTTCCTCCCTCCCTCTCTCCCTCTCCCTCTCCCTCTCCCTCTCTTTCTCATTCTCCCTCTCCCTCTCCCTCTCCCTTTCCCTCTCCCTCTTCCTCTTCCTCTCCTTTTACCTCTCCCTCCTCCCTGTCCCTCTCTTTCTCATTCCCCCCCTCTCCACCCCCCTCCTCCCTCTCCCTCTTTCTCCCTCCCTCCCTCTCTCCATTTCCCTCCCTCTCTCCATCTCCCTCTACCTCTCCCTCTCCCTCTCCTCTTCTTTTCCTCTATCTCCCCCTCCCTCTCCCTCTCTTTCTCATTCTCCCCCCCCCCCACCCCCTCCCCCTCCCCCTCCTCTCTCTCCTTCTCTATCTCATTCTTCCCCTTCCCCTCCCCTCCCTCTCCCCTCCCTCTCCCTCTCCTTTTCCCTCTCCTCTCCTTCTCCCTCTCCCTACCTCTCCCCCTCCCTCTCCCTTTCTTTCTTCCTCTCCCTCCCCCTCCCCCTCCTCTCTCCCCCTCCCCCTCCCACTCCCTCTCTCTCCCTCCTCTCCTGCTCCATCTCCCTCCTCTAGCTCAGAATTCTCCATTGTTAGAATTCTCACAGCTAAGCTTACCTTAAACTGTTGCACCAGAAAAGCATAACTTTCTGCCTCCTTATACTTTCCTCCTAGACTGACCCACAATCTGAAATTTGGTTAAGACTAAGTACTGATAAATTTTTAAAAGCTCACAAAGTTTCAATTCAATTGGACATAAGATGAGAAAGATATGCACTGTTAAAAACTGCTTTTCGTTGAAGGAAACGATGCACAAGAACTGTGGAAATCAACTAAGTCCTAGAGGTTTATTTTATACTAGCAGTACAGTAATAACACAGCTGAGTATAGTACGACTGTACCTTACCTACCTATGGACAATTCAGGTAACTCCCTGTCCGTGTCTACCATTCCTATTACGCACACTAAAAATTAATTCACATCGCGACAATCTGTAGTTTCTAAAATTAGTCGCCGGCACAAAGTTTCTAGACCCAACAAAAATATCTTTGTCAATGATTGCGTCAGATAGAGTAGTGTTTGTCCCTCTAATAGTCAAAGTTGACGAGAGGCCGTTTGATCAGAAATATCCGCCGACCTAAAATGTAATCTCAGGTACGTTGTACTTCCATAATATCCAGAAATTACTGTTACCGTGTGATTCATTCTTCATTACTCTTTGGATCTTTTGCCGCATATCGTATTATAGCAACGTTTGGTCGCCGGAATACCCGCAGATGGTTTTCCGTAGAGGTACAGTGTAGTAGTACTCCTGTACTGTCATTCTTCCACTGCCACGCTACATATGGTACATAATATAGTGAATCATTCTTTGCAGAAATTGTTCTAAGTCCTAAGCTCCCCGCCTCTCACAAAGATCTCTACTTGATAAAAGTTACTTTCTCAATAACCTTTCCCTCCCCCTCTCCTTCTCTCCCTCTCCCCCTCTCCCCCTCTCCCCCTCTCCCCCTCTCCCCCTCCCCCCTTTCCCTCTCTCCTTCCCCCTCTCCCTTTCCCTCTCCCTCTCCCTCCTCCCTCTGGCTCTCCTTCTAGCTCTCCCTCTCACCCCTCTCCCCTCCCCCCTCCCCCTCCCTCTCCCTTTCCCTCTCTTTTCCTCTCCCTCTCCCTCCCTCCCTCCCTCTCCCTCTCTACCTCCCCTCCCTCTCCTCCTCCCCTCCCCATCCTTCTCCCTCTCTCTCTTTCAATCCCTCCCATTCCCTATCCCTCTCCCCCTCTCTCCATCTCTTTCTCCTCTCCCTCTCTCCACCTCCCTCTCTCTCTCGCCCTCTCCCTACCTTGCTCCCTCTCCTTGTCCCTCTCCCTTTTTTCCTCACTTTCCCCCTCTCCCTCTCCTTCCTCCGCTCTCCCTCTCCCTCTCCCTCTCCCCTTCTCCCTCTTGTTCTCCCCCTCTCCCTGTGCCTCTCCCTCTCCCCCTCTTTTCCCACTTCCGTATTTTTAAGGAGACCCATTTTTTTGACCCCTTTTTTTTAGATTTTTTTTTTTTTTTTTTTCTTTTTTTTTTTTTTTTTTTTTTTTTTTTTTTTTTTTGTTTTTGTTGCTTTTGTTTGTTTTTATTTCCTGTCTCCCTCCCCTCCCCTCCCCTCGCCTCCCCTCCCCTCCCGCCCAACGCTCCCCTTTATTTTGTTATTTTATTTTAGGTATTTATTTATTTTTTCCTTTTTCTTTTTTGTCTTATATGAAAGCAGTCAGAAGTTCGACGAATCGCGGAATCTTTGAATCTTCCGAATCAGAAAAGACGAGATTCTCAAGGAATTTGCTTTCTTGGAAAGGTATTTGATATTTTATTTTATTTTTTTTCCCTTCGTGTGTTTTTCGTTCTTCCGTGTTTTTTTTTCTTTTTTCCTTTTATCCAAATATGTTATTTTTTGTGGTCTGTTCTTCTTCTTTTTGCTTTATTTTTTTGTTCCACACTATAATTGCTTTTCATCTTTTTTTCCCTCCAAGGTAGAAGACAACAAATTAAAAAAATAAATAAATCAATAAATAAATTAAAATTTATCCATTATTCTCCTTTTAACATTTTTATGGGGATTTTGAGGGACCAACAATTTAAAAAAAATACGTAAGGAGATATCGAGGTCCTTTTTTTAAACACTTTATCTTTTCCCAGAGTGAAGTGATTTGTTTCTGGTTAGAAATTATATTTATTAAATTTATTATATTTCTGTTTATTTATTTTTAACGTTTTGTGGACATTAGGTCATCATATTATTTCGTTGTTTCTAACCGAGTTTATACTCAAATGTAACAGTTTTTTTTTACATATTGTAAATTGTTTTTTTACAAATTATCTTTTTACAAATCATTTTTTTACAAATCGTCTTTTTACAAACCGATTTTGTGCAAGTTTTTTTACCAATCTTTTTAACAAATCATTTTGTTAGGAATCGTTTCTTTACAAATTATTTTTTTAAATCAATGAATCGTTTTTCAAACAAATTGTTTGTTTTTAGGTAAAATTTAACGAATTTGTGGCCCAACATCTTGGAGAACGGAACGGAAGAATCATGGAATCGGAAAGCGGTCAGATTTTGGGAATCCACAAAGGATTTTGGTTTCATACGATTGGTCAGAGACAAGGGTTAAGACTTTCGGGCGGTCCGTGGTAGGTTGTTTTTTTTTTTTTTTTTTTTTCCTTTTTTTTTTTTTTTTTCCTTCAGATTTTTTTTTCTGTTTTCACTTTTCTTTCCTTCTTTTGCATTTTTCTTGGGCAGAAATTGACAAAATTTTATATCGTACATTTCCTTCTTTCAAGGCTCCATTCTTTTTTTTCTCTTCTCTCCCTTATATTCTCACCTCCCCACCTACATTTTCCCCTTTTTATTATTCTTAAACTTTATATGAGAGCAAAATCTGCTGTTTTTTTTTCAAACAATTAAGTAATTTTTTTAATATTGTAGTCGTTGTCTTATCATTATTATTGTATTGTTTTTATTGTTATAATTATTGTTATTGTTGTTATTCCTATTTCTATTATTACTTATATTATTTTATTTATCTTGGATTCATATTTCTGATAAAATCATCATATATATATTTTTTAACATTTTGCTTTTTTGTTTATCAATAGAAAATTAAAACGTTAACGGACATGAGTCTCTTTTTCCACTTTTCCTTTTATTTTCTGACAAAGAATTAATAATGTTGAACCTTCGTTCTCTCTCCCTCCCTCCCTCCCACTCTCACCCTTCCCCCCCCTCTCCCTTGCCCCCCCTCTTTCACTCTCTCCCTTTCTCCCATTCTCCCTCTCCCTCTCCCTCCCTCTCCCTCTCCCTCTCCCTTCTCTCCCCTCCCTCCCTCTCCTCTCCCTCCCTCCCTCTCCCTCCCTCCCCCTCCCTCCCTCCCTCTCCCTCTCCCTCTCCCTCTCCCTCTCCCTCTCCCTCTAATTTTTCTCCCTTGTGAATTTTAGGTATGTTGTGGCGAAAGATATAAAAAATAACGTCGTTTTCGTTTCTCGAAATTATTATTCGCCGGAAAAAAGTCGTCGGAGATTTCTTGTTGGAAATTTTAATTGGGTTTGCCTCTCTCCGTCCGAATTTTCGACCGAAATTAAATGCAAGGTGGTACAAACAACCTTCAATATCTCAATTATTAACCATAAAAAAAAATGAAAAAAAACAAACTATAGGAAAACATGTATATATATAATAGTGTGTATAAATATACATTCTGTATGTTTATAGAAAACAAATCAAAACAAAACAGTAGTAGTAGTATATAAAACTTGAGTTTTCAAGGTTTTTAGATGTTTTGAGTAGTGTTGTGTCTCGCGAAAAATGATAAAACCGATACCAATAGTTATTGGTTATCGATCAGTGAGGGGCGCTGATATATTGCTCCGAGACCAACAAATTTCTTATCGGCGATAAGTGGAAAAAAATTCAGTACGCTATGTTATTGTACTTTATAATAAACTGTGTTGTATTTTTTACTGTATATAGCGTGTCATGCCACGTAAGACAATTCGTTCCTTACGTAGAACAAACCTTTCAGCTGTACGGTATGAACCGTATGATTCTTGCCGATAGTTATCAAACCGGTATTATCAAACTGGTGATAAAAACCCGATAATATCGGTTTTCCATCGCGATAACTCCGGTACCGATATATTGTGTCAATTTATCGATTATCGATTGGCCAAAAAAAGGGGCATATTGGTTATCGGCAAATGGCTACCGATGCACAACACTAGTTTTAGGGTTTTTAAGTTCTACAGGATGCTATGTTTCGTTTTTAGGGTTTATAGGATTTTCCAGTGTCTGTCGTCGTGTTGTTTTTAAGGTTTTTCCAGTTTTTTTTGGATGGGCTTTATGGTTTATGGTTTTTTTGTCCCATTTCTCTTTCTTCTTCTGACTCGAAAAATTGAACAGACTAATTGAGCTCATTTTAAAATTTCTGTTTCATTCAGGTTCGACACGGACCCAATTTTTATGATTGCTCCCTCGATTTTTGTGATTTTGAAGGAGAGAGACAAATGGTTTTGGCAAATTCAGAAAAAACTGCAAGTCAAAAAAGTCAAGAAAGTCGAGAAAGTCGAGAAAATGAAGAAAGTGGAAGAATGTCACCGGAAAATTTGAGGGCGATTGTAACTTTGCGAGAAGACGATCAGGGATTGGCCCCCGGTCAATATGCGGCTTTTTACGAAAAAGAAATGTGTTTGGGCTCCGGAGTTATTTTAGAAGCCTTGGGAAACGAAAATGTGGTCGGTGAAAATTTTGGAGGTGAAGTTATCGAAGTTCCTTCTCGTGAAGCTAAAGTAAAGGCATCGTTGCCTTGGGAAGAGGAGGGACCAAAAATTGGGAAAAAGAAGAAAAGGAGGGAGGAGAAGAGGGAGAAGGAGAGAATGGAAGAGGGAACGGAAGGGGAGAGGGAGGAGAGAAGGGAGGGCAAAATGAAGGGAATGGAGGAGGTAACGGGAGAGAGAAGGGTGGAGAAGGATTGTAAAAATCTTGAATTTTATGAACTTCGATTATGTACCGAAGTTTTTGTCGGTAAAAATAGTAAAGAGAGGGTGGAGAGCAACATAAAAGAAATGGAACAAAAAATTGTGACTTAGCATGAAAGAGGTTCAAGAAATTGTTTACGTGTTTACTGAGTGGTGTGTCGGCAAGTTTTTTTTTTTTTTTTTGGTTTTGGTTTTTTTTTTTTTTTGTTTTGGGTTTTTTTTTTTTTTTTTTCATGGTTGTTTGCGGTTGTTACTTTTTGCAAGTTTTTTCTTTTTTTTGATTGGTCGGAAGGTGTTTTAAGGACTAAAATTCACTTTGATTTCTTTTGATTGATTAAATAATAATAACCAGTTATTCTAGAATAATTACAATATCCTGTCTGGCCAAAATTGTTTTACATCTTACACTTCTTTTTTTTATGCGTGT
Organism: Zygnema cylindricum; assembly: GCA_037447655.1. Lineage (NCBI taxonomy): Eukaryota > Viridiplantae > Streptophyta > Zygnematophyceae > Zygnematales > Zygnemataceae > Zygnema > Zygnema cylindricum. The sequence goes on along the minus strand of JBBHKE010001371.1, from coordinate 118,350 downwards.
CTCAATAGAAAAAGAAAGGTATATTTAGGGAATGGAAACAGTGTATCACGTATATTGTACAATGATACTTTTGACGTTTTAAGTACACAGCTAGCTGATATTTACACCTGTGCATGTTTTTGTAGTTTTCTTGGTAATTTATTTTGTCTTTTATTGTTCTTCGTACAGCCAAACCAGACTTGATATTGGTATCTCCTTTCCATCTGATATCGAAAGCAAATCTGAAAGATACATGATAGAAAATAATATGAATAGAACAAAAATTCTACAATTATCAACAAGCATCTCTAATTTGTATATAATATACGGTGTAGTCGAGCAATCGTTTCAAAAATGGCGAATTGCTAATTTATACTGTGGACAATATTCACCATACTGGTGGCACGTCGGCTTTTTTCACTATGATTAACAAATAAAGAAATGGTAGAAGGCCAATAATGCGAGCATTTTGCAATTATTGCTTATCGACAAAAAAAAAAAAACATTTGGAAAAGCAAATCTACAGCTTCCCAAAATAGAATTGCTGAAATAAATATACAGCTGAAATAAAATTGCTTCTTTTTTTAAAGAGCTTGAAAATTCACGAATTGACAACATGGAAAAGAAACCACAATCCTACATGAGATCAAATTCTTCAAATTTCTGCTTAAAGTCATCGACCATTTTTGTCTCTTCTTGTTTTGTCAGCTTGCAAGCTTTCCAGTCCGCTCGTTCCGGCAGCCCCAAAATTTCCGCGACAACCTGAACTCAAAGGTCACAAAAATTACATAAAATTAGAAAAATTACAAAAATTAACAACACGGAAGTCTTTCTAGGTAAAAATATAATCAGTAACATACGATAACCATCAGAAAAATTAAGAAAAATATAAAATGGACAAAAGGAAAAAAAAGACAAAAAAAGTCCTCGGCACGATTCATTTTGACGACCCGTTTTTGAGCCACACCATTTTGCAATTAAGTTTTTAGCAACCATAACGAAGAACAAAATGAAAGAAAAAGACAGTCAAAGAGGGATACGAAAGAAAAATAAGTGTAACGGTTAAATAAATTAAATTGAGGCACCGAAATTCCAAACAAGAGTGTCTCCGTGTCTCCTTCGAGGGAAAACCACAAAATTATGTCCACAAAACCACCTTCAAATGGAGACAAATTGTACCGTATTGACCACACTATATTGTGTTCACATATTACTCCGCTGAAAATTTCATGCCGAGAAAAAGAAAAAACAAAAGACGAGATCCCATAAATACGCCTATCAACCACTTGAACTAGTCCAAACCATACTAATTGGTAGAGAGAGTAACAAGCCATTAATAACCTCCCCTCTTTCCCCCTCCCCAAAAAAAAACAAAAAAAAAGCAAAGAAAAAGGGTACAGAGGGCCTCCCACCCATGAACAACTTCTCACCTCTCTCCCAAACTGCAACGGAAACTTGTCTCCCGGAGTAATTCCGTACACCAGCCACCCGCCAGCTGGCATCTCCACAGTAAAATAGTTGCCGCCAAGAGAGACGCGCTTCACCGCATCCGCTACAGACTGGGGGCTACCTGGAGGGTGTCACGTCACACAGACACCTCATATCAGCACACTCTCCCTCCCTCTTGTCTTTTCCGGTCTCGTATTCTTCGTCCCAGTCTCTCTTTATCTCCACATATCCCTCTCCCTCTCCCCTCCCCCTCCCTCCCCCTCTCCCCCCCCTCCCCCTCCCCATTCCCTCCTCTCCCCCTCCCTCTCCCTCTCCCCCAGTAGCTTAAATCTCCCGTCTTGTCTTTCTAGGTGTAACTCTTCATGTCTCTCTACATCTGTCTCTCTCCATCTCTCTCTCGCCCCCTCTCTCTCTGTGTGTCTCGCACTCTCTCTCTCCCTGTCTCTCTCTTTCCGTCTCTCTCTTCCCGTCAGTCGCTTCAGAAGTCAGTTTGGAGTTTTCCTTCTCTTCCTTCTTCTCCCTCTTTTCTTCAAAAAACCCAAAAAATGATTTCATCTATAACTCAAATCCTCATGAAAAACCTCTCAAAAAAAAAAAAAAAAACAAATAAAAATAAAAATGATAATTTATGACTTTGCTGACCTGGCTCAATGAGCTGCAAGCTGAATCCTGCCTTCTGGGCAGCTTCTTGGAAAGTTCCCTCGATTCTCTCCACCTTCTCCTCAGGCACAGGAACGATCTGAAAAAAAAAAGGCCAGAAAGGATGGTTCCAGGAAAACCTTTTTCGACAATAAAAACCATCTGAAAATTCTGAAAAAAAAATGAAATTTCCTTTTTTTTCTTTTTAAACCTCTAAAATTAAGTAAGTGGAGGCACAAACTTTACAAAGACGTCCGGAAACTGCCAAAAACAATCTGTCAGAAAACTGACACAACCTCCTGCAGAAACTGAAAAAAAAAAAAGCACAAATAACTGCCACTACCTATGCAAATTCCCCAAATAAAAGGCAAAGCAAACTGCTAGTATAGATCCACCTTCAGCTCTCCCACTCAGCAAAATCTTCCCTCCCTCCCACTTTCCCTCCTTCCCTCTCTCCCAACCCTTTTCCTCCCTACCTCCCTCCCTCCCCCATTCCCTCTCCCTCAGCCTTTCCCTCCCTCTCTCTTTCCTCACTCTCCCTTCCCTCCCTCTCCCTTCCATCCCTCTCCCTTCGCTCCCTCTTCCTTCCCTCCCCCCCCTTCCCTCCCCCCCTCCCTCCCTCTCCCTCCTCCCCCCTACCTGCACATGTGCATGTGTCCCAGCTCTCAGCTGCATGTACCGCTCAAAAATCAGCGCACGTTTGCCCTCTTTTTCGTATACTTTTTTTAGTGCGTTTTTGTATTTCGTAATCTCGTCTAGGGCGTCCGAGGGAAGAGAGAGCATATTGGGGAAATGTTCGATAGGAAGAATCAGTACATGACTAGAAACTAAGGGACCTTTTGCTAATGCCACATAGCTGTGATCGGCTATAGACACTACCAGGTGGGACTCTACTTCAGGGGAGGAGAGACAGAACCAGCAAGGGGCAGGAGAGGGAGAAGGAGAGGGAGGGACAGAGTCGGTGGAGTGGCGAAATCTGGGAAAACAGAGGAGGGGAAGGGAAAGAGAGGGTTAGGATGGCGAGAGGGAGTGAGGAAAAGAAAAAAGTAGGGGAGGAGAGAAAGGAGAGAGAGAGAGGCGGACCACAATGCTACCACTTTGCATCAGGATGCATATTTGTGTCACACTAGTTACGATCACTATATTAGAGTTGGGCTATTTTAATGTCCACTTTATTTTTTATATGCAACGGCTCGTAATCTGAAAGATGTACTCAAAGCAGTAGCTTTTGCCTTAAATATGGTGATAGATCTCAGCCTTGAATTTTCTCAACTTCGATTATGTACCGAAGTTTTTGTCGGTAAAAATAGTAAAGACAGGGTGGAGAGCAACCTAAAAGAAATGGAACAAAAAAATGTGACTAAACATGAAAGAGGAGGTTCAAAAAATACGTGTACTGTAAGCCGTATAATATGTACAAGTTACACCATAAATGGCTATTAGTGTTGAAACTTTTTTGCCAGTTAAATTAACGTTTCTCTTTGCACACGTGTACCGTTTTTATTTGAAAAAGTTAAGAATTATCATTTCCTATTGTAAACTTTCGATTAATAATCCCACATGTGAGCACAGAGAAAGATGAGTTTAAAGGTTGAAATAAACTCAAATACTAATAGAAATAATAGTTACTAATAACAGAATGTGGTCTACATATTAGTTGTGTCAAGTGGTTAATTGTCATGTAGAATGGTTGTTGTATGTTGCTCACTGTAAAATGTTGCGTTGCAAAAGATGAAAGTTGTATGCATTATAATTTATAGCTTGTCAATTGTATGCAGTAATTTTTAAGGGTTGTGATAAATTAAGCTAAAGCTATAAGATCTAAGCGAGAAGTCATTATATTTGTATGATGTAGTAGTTCATAAAAGGTTAGTCCTAATTTTTTGACCGAGTGGCAAATTGTTTTCATAGTATGTAAACTATGGACTTTTTGTTATTAAAAACTCATTACATTTTACGCAAAAAATAGGCGGGATAGTACCAAATACAAAGGTAAGATTTGAATTTCCACCATAAATTCCACCAGATTGATCAATTCATTTAATGAAAAAAAAAATGAAAAGAAAGCAAAGTACTTAAATTCGCTCTCTCGGTCGCAAGACCCCTTTTTGAGCCAATCATAACAAACCCCTTTTGGAGCACTAGTGAGCAGTCCTTGGTTTGTCTTTTCCACTGCTACAGACGAACACCGATACCAAAACTCGTCCCCTCTCTCACATTTTCCCTTTTTAATAAAGTCGAAACAAGCCCCTTTACGCAAACTTTCCTCTCCCTTTGCCTCCACATGTTTACATTGACACCCGTCTCCTATTGAACAAGAGCCTTTACCTCTAAACTCAAAGCAAATCCTCTCTTCTCCTCCCCCGTCTCCCTCCCTCTTTCTCTTCGGTGGTGGCCCGGAATACCTCCAAAATTGTCCCTCTTGTCCTATTTCTTCCGATTCCACTTTCAATGCCCATGCCGGTACAGTGACAGGAGCCGCTTTCTCATTGGCCGAGTTAGGGTTAGGGTTAGGGTTGCTTCCATGCCATAGCTTTGTGACAGGTGTCACGTTTTCATAGGGAGATGGGGTAGATCCAGGAACAGGGACCGCCAGCTCATCAAGAGGTAACTGGAGGCAGGGGTAGGAGAGATAGCATGGAGAAATTTCTGCAAAGGGAAACAAAGGAAAGAGAGGGAGATGAATTGAAGAGGAGGAAGAACAAGAAGAAAGAGCAGGAGAAAACGAAAAAGAGGACCGACAAGAAGCACAAAAACGAGAGGGAGGATGCGATTTTTTATGGGTTGTCTTTCACAACAACGAATGGAAAATGTAAAAAAAACAATTCAACTTTAAAATTCATGATTATAGTTAGTACGGACAACACTAATCCTGGTGGCTGGTACCTTAAATTATATAAATAAATTTATGTGCTAAAGACTCGGCTCAATATTGCAACTTCCCATGATAGATCGTGGTAACTCATTTTCTACTATACTTGATTTCTTAGATAACTGTCAAATATCTTGCAGGAAAGTAACATACATAAAAGTACCTAGAAGTACCTTGGACACTCACACAAAACAGTTTTTAAACAAGTTATTGCATAGATAGTGTCAACTTCCTATTCTAGGAATAAGTTACGATATTTTGCCATATGAGATACTGTAGACGTTTTTGCCGTAGCACAATTTTCATATACAAATTACCACAACTTAAGATAACAAGTCGGAAATGAATAGGCACATGTCAAACAAAAACCAATCGAAAACCCAAAACACTTGGTACCAAAGCAGATCAAAAACAGTAATGAGAGAAAAATAAACTTTCTTGTCCTCCTACCTGTTTTTTGTCGTTTCCCACAGCCGCTAGTCCCAGAAACCGTGTGACATATGTCACATCTGGGTTAATATAGGGCTCCCTAGAGAAAAACACCCCCTCAGACCCTGCCACATGGTACCTGTACGCCGTTGGCCGAGAGAGATAGAAGGGGTAAAGACAGAGAGAACAGAGGGGAGAGTGAGGGGAAGAGGGAGGGGGAGAGAGAGAGAGAGAGAGAGAGAGAGAGAGAGAGAGAGAGAGAGAGAGAGAGAGAGAGAGAGAGAGAGAGAGAGAGAGAGAGAGAGAGGGAGAGAGAGAGAGAGAGAGAGAGAGAGAGAGAGAGAGGAGAGGGAGAGGGAAAGAGAGAGGGGAAGGGGAGTCACTAAAAAGATAACCTCAAAATGCAGCCCAGCTGCATCCTACCCCATGGAATACGATTATGCAAAGAGCTATGTTTTTGTCCTTACCTCGGTTTTGTCTCTTTGGCCAGCTCAGCAACCAATGTTGTCCCGACAGTCCTCGGATTGCTGACAGCTGGCAGGTTCTTTTTGTCTGATGTGCTCAAAACTCCTAAAGGCCACTCATTTGTGTGAAAATTAAAGTCAAGGAAAACATTTATCTCATCCCCATCCTCTTCTCACCCTCATCCTCATCTCATCTTAATCTCTTCTTTCCCTTCTTCCTTTCAGGGTTTTTCAAGAAAGAAAAGCATGCGGGCATAAATAGTGTGGCCGAGAAATGACTACGAAATGGTTTTACAACACTTGTCTTTAAGTGCAGGAAGGAATTCCTGGAAATGGAGGTGGTTATCCACTCTAATTAAGGTGAAACCACGAAGTCAGTAAGGTAACAATTTTGTATGCAGATAATGAAATAGTGGTGGAAAAAGAAAAGAAAAGGAAAAAAAGAACCCATGTGTCCCAAATTAGTTTGTGTAAATTTACTAAATTAACGTAAGGTGAAAGGCCAACGAGGTCCACACTAAATACCGTAAATATTGAAGAAAAAGATAAAAAAATGAAGCAAAGAAACCGGAAAAAAAAAAACGGAGCTAATCTACACGACATCCTTTCCATCCACCATTTTTCCCCATTTCTTCATACAAAAAAAAAGCGCGACCCGTTCCCATTCTTCTTAATTTAGTCACACCACCACTACTCCTCCCTCCCTCTCTCCTCTCCTCTACCTCCTGTCCCTCCCTCCCTTCTACATCCTCCCTATTAAAAATTTGATTCCTCATACTCTATTGGGGTAAAAAAGGATATGTGAGCAAAATATCCACTAAACCTATCCCTGCCGCCCGGTCCACCAGTCTCTCCACCTGCTCTCTCCACACCGTATTTAGTGTGGATGACTGCCGCCCTCCCAGATAAGCCACCTGGAGTCCTGCCATAGGAAGAGAGGGATGGGGAGGGAGAGCAAGGAGGAAAGGGAGGGAGCAAGGGATGGGGAGGGAGAGGATGATGGGGGAGGGAGAGGAAAGGGGGAGAAGAGGGAGGGAGGGAGGGAGGAGGGATGGGAGGGAGGGCACAGGAGGAATGGAGGGAGAGAGGGCAAGAGGGAAGAGGCATGTGGAAAGAGAGCACAGGAAGGTAGAGAGGAGAAGGGGAGACAGAAGGGAAAGTTGGGGAGAGAGGGCCAAGGTGGAGACAAAGGAGAGGGAGAGAAAAGGGGAGGGATATTGAGAAAGAGGATAGAAGGGGGAGAAGGGAGGAGAGGGTGGGGAAGTGGGGACGGGGAGGGAGAGCACATGCAGAGAGAAAGGGGAAGAAGAACGAGGACTGTGAGAAAGAGCGGATGAGAGGAGAGGAAGGGAGAGAGAGGGGGAGAGGAGGGAGGGAAGTGGAGATACCAATGGTCTGAGAAACCACATTTTGAGGTGGAGAGGGGGAGGGGGGACGAGAAAAAGTGGGCCAAGAGGGGAGGAAGAGGGCAGAAAGTGGGCGGAGTGTTGGAATGAAGATTGAAGGGAGAGGAGGGAGAGATTCACAAAAATAGAGCAAATAATGTATAAAAGGGAGGGAAAGCGAAGGGAGGACGTGTGGCAGAGAGAAGAAACATAAAAGGAAACATGAGACATAAAAGTTGAAATGGTTTAAATATCTAATATCTCACCGTTTATTTCCACCACTCCACTCCCTCGAAGCCATTGAAGATTCTGGCAAATCCGAGTACCCGGAAGGACAGATTCTTGTTGCTGATTGGCTCCTGCTTCCGGGTTTTCCTCTGCCTTAGAAAGTGACGTCAGCAAAGCTTCCTCCAAAACCTCCTTCGATCCTTCGCCATAGTCGCCGATGAAGAAGGTAGGAAGAGGGAAAGCCACGGCTCCAGAGATATAGTCTTTGAGCTCCATTTCGGTCTCGGAGGAGGACGGGAAGAATTGGCCGACACAAAGGAGGCAGTCAAATGGGCCATTAGATTTGCTGACCTGAGAGGTGAGGGAAATTGTGATGTCACATCATCATCTTAGTCAGACCATTGCTACAATGTCCATCGCTATCAGAGTGAACAGTTCTTATTTGAGTGAGTATTTTTTTTCCCAAAAATCGTGAAGTAGTGTTAATTAACACTATTTAGTTAAGTGGCCTATAATGACTTGCGTGGCAAAGCATAATTTAGTGTAGTTAAATCTAATAAACTGTTAACGTTAATAATTCACTAACTCTAATAGCGATCGGCGGTGTACCGCAACCTATTGTTGCACTATCTAATGACATTATGTGGTGGGAATCAAGGCATGATGACATCATGGTCAAAATGACATCAGCAACACGCTGAAGTCATGGTGTTGACACCATGACATCAGCATGTGTTGAAATCAGCACCATGACATGACATCAAATAACATCAGATGACATTACAAATGAAAAATGTAATCAGCATTACTTGATCGCCATGACCATGACATTCTCACACATCCACCTCAACAATACCACCATTTCATCGTCAACATCTAATCATCAACATCGCAACAACATCGTCCCATCATCACCGCTCTAAACATCACAGCATAAAAAACATCACAACTTGTGAACATCATCCTCACCATTCAGTAATCACCATCCTCCGTCACTATCACCTTTCCATCAAAATCTCATCATCATCGACATCATCACAAAATCATTTTTGTCATTGGAACATCGTCAGGACATGACATCACTGCATACCGTCACAATAGCCATTTCCATTTAATTTCGCATCCTCCTACTTCTTGACGCATGAAGGTGAAACTTTGTTATATTAGGCACTTTTTGTGGTTTAGAGAGGCTAAGGGTTCAGCGCATGACACATTCCTATAGCATGTCCAGGGCAAGCTATGTAGACACAAGCCCGAGAATATAAAAAAACCAAAAAAATAAAAATGTGTAAAATTGCGGCAAACAAAAGTGTCAAAACATGGTGATGTCAACATCACCAACACATGACATGCAATTTTGAAACCGTTTTGCATATCATGCATGCCAAAAAAAAAGAACATAACTGTGAGAAGTCAAGTACATTGATAAAAAAAAAACATTTTATTCCTCAGTTATTCGTCCGTAATACTTAATGTCAGATGAAAGTTTACTCCCATCTAACCCTAATTCACATCAATCCGTCAACCTGACACCCTCTCAGTGAGGTTTGGAGGAAAAAGCAAAGCCGTACCGCAAGAACACGTTTACAAAGCTGATGGATACGTCCTTGGACGTCTCCGCACAGCAGGACACGTGGCGCAGGAGGTTTCTCGGCAGCCGACATGGCTCCCGCCTTAATCCAAACAGGTCCACCTGGCAGGCGTCACATCAGCGGCCAGTCAAATCGACGTTTCGTACGGTAGTACCTCGTATAGCGTGACAAACATCGAAACGTCCGTTTTATGTAATGCCGTGATTCGCGGAATCGTAAATTCTTGCCCCCCGAGGTTCGGGTGATCTGAGGACCTCTGAGGTACCGGAGTGTCGTAGCTCGTACGGAAGGAAAACGGTGAAAAGGAACGGAAACTGAAAACCTGCGGGAGTTTTGTGCGATGTCCGTGAAAAAGTGCGAAAATCTCCTACGGGTGAAATTCCATCCTCTATTTAGTATTTACAGTGCTGCGATACGATTGCCTAATAAAGAGATATAGTTGCCGTGCTTTTCATTTTGAGTTAGGGTGCTTTTCATTTTGAGTTAGGGTGCTTTTGTTTTCCTTGTTGTTGCTTCCTTTTTTTTGTGTTCTCGTCGCTCTTTTTGTTTTTTATTGTTGTTTTTCAGTGTTGGTCATGCCACCCCTTTTGTACCCCCAGACTCAGATGGTTTACCATCGTGATTTTTTAATTTATCCTGCAACTGTCTAATAAAGATAAACTTTTATTGCAAACAGTACGACGGAAAAAACCATCAAGGTACAAAAGGGGTAAAAAAAATAAAATGTATATTTAAAGACCAGAAGAGCCTAAGGTAGAACAGCCAAGTAATTCAACGCTGACTAAAGTAGGACACCACCAAAACAAAACAAATATACCAAAGACTCCACACAAAGGGAAAACCTAAAGTACCTGACTACCCAACACTAACAAACTAAAGTTTTCACCCTCGAAGCCTGTGGATGTAGACTGGGATCCCTTGGTGCAAGATCTAGGAGGCCACGCCTGTGATTGTCCACCATGCTTTGTTGCAGAAAGTGCGGCTTACGCTCATTGAAGGGTTCAAAATTCAACAAGAATGCTCAGGGAAGGACTCCTTGGACCTCTATATTCACTTGTTTTTTAGCACCATTGCGGAGAAAATCGTCAAAAGACTTGTCTAATGTATCGACAAGGACACATTTAGATACCGAAGTTCAACTTTGGAGCTCTCCAAGTTTTGAATATTTATGTATATATTACAAAAGCTACGGCATGTACATCCCACAAGACTTTACTACAAGTTTGGAGTATGACTGTACATTGCCCATCGTTGTTAGTTACAGTGGTAATTTATCAACGTTTTTACTTTCTTGAAATTATCTGAAATAAACTATGTCTTACTAGGTGGTCCATTTTTTACTAATTAACTAAATAGTGTTACTAAAGTTTATGATTTCATGTCAAGCTAAGAAATCAACTCTAATAGCGACATCCGGTGTAATTTATGTTCATACAGTGCTGCCCAGAGTGATGCCCAGAGTGATGCCTGTGCTGCACGACACAACATCACTAGAGTTAACCGTCCTTATTTATTTGTTTATACTCTTAAGTTGTCGTTCTTGTTCGATTGAGTGCTTTCACTCAAAAATAATTAACGCTAATAACACTTTTTTTTTAGTGGCTTATAAGAAGCCAAGTGTGAAAACGTAATTTAGAGTACTAAATTATAATCAAATTTTAACGATAATAATTTACTATAGTAGCGACCGGCAATGTATCATAGTAGCAGTATTGCCAAAATCATTTACAAAAACAAAATAATGACATGTGGATTAATTCCCGAAGAACGCAAATAGAGCTATTTTGGTTTAAATAAGTTTTAAACACTTGTTACTCTGGAAAAAAAAGAATGGGCCCTACATAAAAACCACCCTCGTAGGTTTAGATTCAGTTACAATAACTAATCTCTAACCATAAAGAAATGAACTTTGGAGTCACTACATTTACGAGATTTGCCCACCTCAACAATGTTTTGCGTAGAATTGATCTACATGAAATACGATATGAAAAAGAGAATCTGGGGTTTCAACCTAAATGAAAGGCCGCTGTTGCCACATAGAGCGTATTTTACTCCCCCCTTTTGCAAAACCACAGATGTTGGGTTGACGTGCAAACCAAGGCCGTGAATCATTTAATTGCAATTAGACCCCGGTGTTTAATCGCTTAAACAATAGTCTTGTAACACTAACATTGTGTTGCTTTAACTCATACCTCGTCCCTTCCTCACATTTTTAGCAATATCATTTTCTTTCTGGTCACTAAAAGTCTTTAGGTTCTTCAAACTCTTCATTACGAAACAAAAAAAAATGTCAGAGAAAAGAAATTAGAAATGGTTGATTTCACATTAAAGAAAGTTATTAAAAATACCTAAAACCTTATATTGCAGTATAAAAAGATAAAACGGTGATGATCTAAAAAAAACACGCTGGAGTTAGTATTTATTATTTCCGAAGCAAACTGGTACGCTCTTTCGCTCTCCCTCTTATTATTAGATGGTGACAGAATGTAAATATTACAAAGTCCCACTAAGGATAACCTAGTTGATACCAAAAGACGATATTTCCAAACAAAACCATTCAACCATGGTTTCTTAACCATTTAACTAGGAGGAAGCCTCATTGTTTAACACAATGGACGTTTAAATTGTCAAACTGCAAAAGTGACAACATTGCCAGAACAAAAATTACACAAGATGTTAAAAACATGACCCTGACATATCCTCTTATGTGTCAAATGTATATCCCCATTACGTATGATGATAATACATTCACAGTTATGTTTGATAACAGTATTTTGACCTATATGTTACCAGCAAGTAGGAAAAACCCGATGATCGGTTATCTATCAAGTGCCAAAAGAAAAATCTAGAGAAATAAGATCCAGACACTAAGAAAGTCTACTGCATGGTGGCTTCCTTTCCAGTAGAAAACAACAGATCGTATACCCCACTTAGGATGTAAAATTAACTGCTACATATCACAAACTGAGGATGGAGCACGTTAAATTGAAACAAGGAACCACGAACTCTACTAAATTACCTATGTAATTCTGCCTACCATAATGTTTGGACACAAAAGCATCATATGTCGTGAAAATGCCAAGTCTAGGGCACAAGAATTAACTTTAAAAGCTCTGAACAAAGAGCTACCAGAGACAAAACTGAGCATGCATTGACCTACAATTTTTTTTGGAGCATTGGAATTCACAATAATATGGGTGACCAAAGTGTACCTTCACAAAGTGATAAAGGAAAAATAAATTTTCATGTTCAAACAATTCACTTGACAGGCGAAGGAAGATTAATGCATGAAAATTAAGCTGACATAGTACAAGGCCAATGCTGAACATATGCCCAGCTCCCAGCTGCCGTGCACACAGCATAAAGCTGATCAAGATCCAACATCAGCATGTTCAACTTGAGGTCAGAAACAAAAACACTGGGTTCAAGCAGAGTTGAAACTCTGCAACAGGACATTTTCTAATGGCAAGCAAAAACAAAAGTTGATGGATGATCCGTGGTAACCTGGCTAGCTGAGAAGACTGCATGCATTTTACCAGTTTCATGATGGAATGCGATTGCAGATGGCACTGAGCCTGCATATGTCCAAGTTTTAGCGTAAAATGCATCCATGTCCACTACAGGATGAAAGACCAGCCTTAGGAACACTATCGACATGCTTACATCCATTAAAACCTCATTATGCATTCAGGTAGCATAAGTCCAATCACTGAAAATTGTGAAAAATGTAACTATTCTTTGTACTAACTACATCAAATAGTCAATACAAAATTAACCATACAACAGATACGCAGCATACTGCAAATGCCGTTCCTTGAAATTATTTGCTTAATCGCCCATCCAGCAGAGTGGCAGAAACAAAAGATACATGAAACGTGATTAACCCTTGGAAGAGAATTGCAATACCTCACTTGCACACTGACTACAATATCAAATCTTCCATAGTAGATACGAATAGCAACAAGTTATTTATTAGCGTCCAAAATATTGTGGAGTAGACATGGATAACAACAAGTTATTTATTAACGTCCGGAATATTGTCTCAGAACACCAGCTGAAAAGCGTGCCTTGTGCTTGCTGTAGTTGGCAACAGGCCACATCAATAACCATGTGGATATAACATTCAAATATACAGGAGCCACTTTGATCACTACTGCAAAAGTCAATTTTCAAGTCTACATTCAGAAGTAAACTGCAGAGTTTACTGATTCCCTCAATCACCATGTTGCTTACACGGCAAGAACATCCACTCGATAATGGTACTTAGCCACCAGAACTGGAGGAAAGGCAGACAAGCGTCAATAGCCAGAGAAGTGGTTCTGGCCACATCAAAACCCAAGGATACAGAAGATGTCACTCCTCCTTTCGTGGATCAATCCATATAGACAACACGTCCACAAGAGCGCCGTCGAGGGTATTGGTAGCTTAGGGCAAGATGCAGGCGTTCAAAAGAGCTTATGCTTCATCACCACGTTCACGTTCACGCTCACGCTCACGGTCATATGCCGGGTCTTCATTGTAAGCTCCATATTTTTGCTTCATCTTTTCTGCCAATATGTGTGAACTTCTTGCTTCCATCTTCTCTTTCCTCTTCTCTGCAGCAGCTTGGTCCTTTGCCGAGTTCAACTGGACTTGCTGAGCTTCCAAATCCTCGTAGTAATCAATAAATCCACACTGTTGAATCAGGCAAGCCATAAGGAAGATAATCAATTGTACGCAGAAGACGATGAAGTAGAGAGCTCCCTCGGCACGTAACAAACTTTTAGCACTTGATCTTCTGATGTCATATTCGATGCCATCAAGTACTGTGTTTAGTCTCAGGAAAATGATCAAGAAAGATGCACACAGCCCTGCAGTTGAGAGAAGCATACAGAACAAGTGACAACCAAAACAGCCTCCTTGACCAGACGAAATCGCGCCAAACAAGCCTGAAATGGCTGTTACGATCCCTAGCGCTATGAAACCCCAGCCAGCAGGAAAAGTAGGGTTGTGTTTTATAATGAATAGCAATACAATAGAACCGGCTGCTCCTGCCAGCACCACCATATTCAGCACTCGGAGAAATCCGGTAGAGATGTGAGCCACATGGCCTTTCAAAGACCTTCCAGCCATTGTGAAAACTAGAAACACAAGTAAATAAAAACTTGGAAGGACTACCTCCACCTTCTATAAATGATCAATACTTTCCTCGTTCTTTTTTTTTTCAAGGCAACTAAACCGTTAGGGACTTATGAGATGCTATGTTTTAAAAGGTCTAGTTGCAGAAATATCCGTATTTGCAGTGAATTTTGAATATAGCCAGAAGGAGCGTCTGGTGTGATGTGGAAGCTACAAACATGATGCAGAATGACTATCAAATCATTGGCATGTTTGGGTACCGTCCATCTTAGAAACAAATGTGATGTATGCGAACGTTCGCGACTCGTACATCGTCCCATGGCTGAGCCGCAGATCTTATGTATGTCAAGTTCTGTGATGTTTCACATGGATTCTGATGTACGATAGGCATTGCAAATTTGTAATATATGTGGTCGGGATTGTGATGTAAGAAATTGTGTACAGATCGTACCGTACTACGCGTACACGTATTGCTGACAGAAACTTCTGAGTTTGTAACTGCGCCACTCACGGACGAACGTGTACTGGACACGATGTTGGTTATAAGGACAGTAGGACTTTTTCATCTTTTTATAGCATTCTGTTCACATGACAGTCAGCGCCAGACGCATTTCACGACCAGTCTACACGTGTATTTCTTTAACTTTTATTGTGAAAGTGCCGAGCAGGTGGAGCGGATGGTATAGTCATCACTCATCAGTTACCTACAGGATATTTTATCTCGGTTTCACTTTCAACAGAACATTGCCGCTTGCCCGCTTCTGTCATTTAGGGGAATTTTGAAATTGTTGCGTAGCGAACCGAATCAACATTGATGCACACCGATACAGTATCCATTTACTTATCGGCTATTGGCAGGTACACCGTGAATTGCTATTAGTGTCATAGTTCAAAAGTAGGCGTTTCTATTGTAGGTCTTTTGTCGGCGCCTTCATCGTAAGTTGTGTTATGGGCTTTTCATGTGATCGTCTTAAGTCGCTGCTTTGATCAGCGACCGTCCGATCGTCCAAATCTGACGATAGTCCTATCGTAAGTTGTGTTATAGGCTTTTCATGTGATCTTCGTAGATCGCTACTTTGATCAGCGACCGTCCGATCGTCCGAATCTGACGGTTTAAATAAAAAGTCGCTAAAAACTCACAGAAAAAAAAAACGTTTTTGTCCGTTTTTTTTTCAAATTTAGACATGACGTTTAATTCTCTATCGATCCATGTGCAACTCAACCCTGTTACTATTTTATTTCATTTTGCGGCCAATACAATATGGGTCTTAAGGGTATATTGTATTTTTTGCGTACAATAGGCATATTGTATGGGTGTACTTTCGCCTAATTTTGAACTATGATTAGTGTTAATGTTTTTTTTTTTGCCACTTAAAACATATTTTCTACGTACACACTTGTCGAATTGTATATCTGACGGTTGCGATTGCAAATTAAGGTTTCTAGCTTCCGAATGGCAATATCGAATTGAAAATCGGACAAGTGTGTACGGAGAAAATATGTTTTTAGTGGCGAAAATTTTATTAACACTAATAGTGATACACGGTGTACCGATCTCAAATGCTACTAAGTTTTCACCATTCGACATTTGCACTTCTTGTAAGGCTAAGAGGGCTTGTTTGCTATTGGCTTTAGGCAAGCGATTAGATTACCTTGTGACTTTTTAAGGTTTTGACGCCTCATCCTACTAATAGACATTTGAAGACAAAGAGCGTTTGTACCTCTTGCTTATTTTTGTATTTCCTCAAAGTTTGACAAGTGCATAACGCATATTTTTATCATTAACTTTTTCGATGAAGGCTTTTTCAAGTATTTAAAAGCGTTTTATAAGTTTTCAGGGAATATTAACGCATTAGTGATACTTGGGGTTTTTGGTGCGTTGACCTCAAGTTTTCAACATTTATCCTTTTTATGCATTGGCACTACGATTCATATAACAAACATCAGCCTTTTGCTTTTTATACGAGTGTATTACTTATTTTGCCACAAACTTACAACATACAACCGCTACTTATGTTGAACAAAAAGGTACGTGTGAGAAACTCAACTCCTTGTCTCTATTAGTGTATAAACTATTATTGGATAAGAGATTAACGTTAACACTATTAAGGGTATGTTGACTTAGTTTCCACTACCTTAGATCGTGTGATTAAAATTGTGTTGCATTTTCAACCAGGACGGAATTAGTAATTTCGGTGACAGAAATAATAATTGCATGCCCTCATGAACATTCACAAGTGAAATATTTAAAGCGAACAACAAATTGTTTACCGATAATAGTGACACATATCAAGGACATTTCTTTGTATTTTTTACGTACTTACTCATGTATGTGGCACCCAAAAGCCGATGGCTACTACATTATCCATCATTAATAGAGTTAATAACGCTAATACGGTCGCGACTTTTTGGCCGAAAATCATAAATATTGTCAATAACACTATTTAAGCGAGTGGTTTACAACCTCCACGCCTCCTTCCATTGTGTTTTCTATATATGTTAGCATCGCATTACGACTAATAAACCCTTAACGCTAATAACGATGGCAATGTAGTTTTCACTCATGTGGCACACATGTTTACATGTTTTCCGCACTTACTTTTACCATGGACTTATACCCTCTTACTTTCATGCCAAAGATGACAAAATATATCTAACGTATTACAATAAATATTAATCTGTTAAACTTTGCATTTCTTAACAATACGCTAGTTAGAAAGTAGCAATCATGAGAAAACCACACACGTCCTCTATTTAATATACATGACTTTGGTACTGACAATATTCAATAATCTCGCCAACACATATCCAAATTGTTATGTCGACGAATATCGTGACGCTCATCGATATGCAAAGCTGAATGCTGAATTGCTGACGATTCAACATGGCAGGAGTTTTTGGTTAATGTCGGTTCGGAAGGTCCCATTTGACTGTTTTTGAAATTCACGAATGTCTGACGTGATGTTAAACTGATCTTCCGTATGCATAACAATATGTCGCCCAAAATCCGAACCAAGTAAGTGCCACGTGTCACATCCGTAAAACCGAGCAACGGTGCGGCGACCGCCTGACCCGTAGTCGCGGACAACGGTTTCCACAATCCGTACATCAATTTTCAAATTTAGATACGCGATTTCCTTGAAATATTCTCTACACTAATACAGTCGACAAGTATGATGTCCAGTATGATGTTCCGTATGTCGTAGACAGTAAGTACATCACTTGTTATGATGTGCCTATGCATCCGTTTTAACTGATTGTTATGTCATCACGAGCATGTAAAAAAAAAATATTTTAGTAAAGCGACTCCAATCTTCTGATGCTCTATCGGCGGCAAATATAACTCGGATGCTCGTATAAATGTTACTATGTTACTGAAACATATGATTTATCGGGTTTAAGCATGTTATCACTTGTCGGTCAATGTTCAAACGTTTAAACGTTGTTGATCGATGAGGCTTTCAAATGGCTCACACAGTGAAGTATTTCCGTACAAAAAAATCAATGTTTTTGTATTACCTACTAGGATATACGTTGTGGCATCTTATAAACTGTACGGCATTGTAGTTCACCACTTATTCGAATGGAGAACGATACTGTCCACAGTTTACTCGAAAAAATAGTAGCTCCACATGTTATACCATTTTTAGTTTGGCAATTTTATAATTATCATCACCTAATTAATTAGTGTTACAGCAATCGACAGTTTACCTTTCAAGTTTGTCTGTTTTATTGCTTCTGACGTTAACCAAGTACTCTATTTAATTCTTAAATCTGTTTAAACCTCTTAAGATGTGAATTTCATAGGTTGCTAAAAGGAAATATAAATATGTAGACTCCTACTTTCCTTATGCCTTAAATCACTAGGGTTTAGCAATTATAAAACACCTCCAGTACCTTAGTGCAACCCAGCTATCGAATAAACCATTTTTT
The DNA here is from genome assembly GCA_037447655.1 of Zygnema cylindricum. Taxonomy (NCBI): domain Eukaryota; kingdom Viridiplantae; phylum Streptophyta; class Zygnematophyceae; order Zygnematales; family Zygnemataceae; genus Zygnema; species Zygnema cylindricum. The sequence goes on along the minus strand of JBBHKE010001371.1, from coordinate 100,262 downwards.
TTATGAAAACCACTTTGCATATCGCCACCATATGCTCAATTTCTTTTATGCTTTTAATTTTAATTCACATACATGAAAATAAGAAAAGCTCACCAACATTATGCATCGTTCAGACTGCAACGGAAAAAAAAAGGAACAAAATCTACCCTAGAATGACTCATGTGCTTGTAGAATTTGGTGCATACCGAATCACATACCGAGGAAATGCCTTATTGGAAAACCTAACTTCGTTTCATTACCGGCCCAAGAAATAACACAAAGTTGAGAGACCTAAAGGAGGATTTTGCTTAAATTTAGACGTTATAATAGAGAGCCAGAATAGACAGCATTGCTTGATAAGACGCCTTTTATCCCAAAAAACCCTAAAAAAACCTTAAAATATATCATAAGCCTCATTTCTTTGCTGCTTATTCTTTTTTTGTTTGGTATGACATGACTTGAAAACCAAACCAATCACAACAACAACAAAAGACACAATTTTTAATCCATTTTGAGGAAAAAAAAGAAAAAACAATGATTGTTTACTTTCTTAAACCTATATGAATGACATTGGTCACACTGATTCTAAATCCATTCTACTTTACAGAACTTCTTTACAAAATGATTTAAAACGTACAAACAGTTGAACAACTTTCTTGTAAAGAATCAACTAAGACTTTTGCTAACCGGAAACAGAAATTCTAAGCCAATATTTTCGAGAATTCTTAAAAAACATGAAGCTGAAACTTCACCACCGCAAAATCATTTGGAAATTTTGAAGTTGGTTGAAAGACGTAAAATTTTACAAGAATTTACCGCCAATATTGAGCCCATCTATGAATTGTTTCCACCATTTGTGGGAAAAGAGCACTGACCGACTCATTTATAAGAGACTGAAAGTATTGGACAGCCGCTTCATCGTCAAGATCTAATCTGAATTTACTTCGAAGCTGCAAAAAAAAAGAAAAAAAAAAAAAAACAAGACCGTAAACGATCGAGTTTTGCCATTTTTTGACTTTTGGCAAATGTAATGAATCGACCAGATATGTCCAACCAGGTTTCACATTCAGCAAACAAAACATTCGCCCTCCTATCCACATTCTACTCCCGTTCCCTCTCTTAGCTTCTTTACTCCTTTTCCGGCTTTTTTAGTCTTCTCTTCTACTGTGTTAATCTTGATTAGGGAATTAATAAAGTGCGTTCGTTTGTAATCCCAAACATAAACAAATACAGATGTAAACACCTATCCCAAAATACTGACAAAAAAAAAAGAGAAACCCATTCACAAACTACGTCTCTGTCCAGATAGACCCAGTTTTAAAGATTTGTATAAATACCCAACATTATAAGGATTACAGTATACCTTGGAAATGCCTTTTTGAGGATCTGATGCGATATCCGGAATATTTGCTCCCGCCATTAAGTGAAATAGGTTGAGGATGAGATTACTAGATTTCCTCAAAATATTGAACGCCTCGCAGCAATATGACTTAAACCGGCCGTAATGCAAACTGTTCCACCAAATCCACAAAATTAAATATTAATACTTTAAACCGACGGAAATCAAATTAACCTTCTCCAACCCATCGACCTTCTCGTCTCCAACCCGGAGTGTTCTTCTCCCCCTCTTGAACTCTTCCTAAAGATAACATTATTTCCGAAACCAACCTCGAAAATGCTTCAGACTATTCCTAATCTGGAGATCCAGTATCTCACCGTCTCTTTCCTCCTCACTCTCTCTCCCTTTCAGCCGCACCCAGCACCACCACCACAAACGTCTGGAGGTGGAAATGGTTTCGGATCTCTCCCAAGAATGAAACCAAAATCAATGTGGAAAAGACGCCCATCATCACAAAGTAAGAGATTATCCAAATGCCTGAAAATATCAAAAAACGAACACCCAAAATTTTTGCTGTAAATTCCACAAACCTTAACCTCTTTATAGCTCAAAACTAAGTACAACAAGGCCCTGTTTTACTTCTTATCTTACTATTTGTTTGACAATGTGATTTCACTTTAAGTCTATATGTCGTTTCGTCATGTTCCTATTTTTTTCATTTTCAACGTCATTAAATTTTACTATCGCTAACAGAATAAAATCAGGGTGTTCTTCTTCGTCTTTGCGCACAATACTTTCCATTAAAAAAAATTGATTTTGTGTTTGGAAATCTATTATCTTCGTTTCAAGAATTCAATAACATCTAGGTGAGAACAACGTTTTTCCTGATTGACAAGATAACCTACTCGTGTAATCTATTTAAAATTCAAAATTCAGTAAAGAAGTCGAATCGCATTTCGTTTCAGGTGTTGATCGTGTCGAATTGACATTTACCTGTCACCAACTCCTAATATATACATAATAACACAATAACCGGCACAACTTTTTACAAAAGTATCCAAACAATCTGCTGTGAGACCAAAAGGTCCGTGAGGATCAGGATGATGACGAGCGAGAAACCGTACAATTGTTCGATATTCAGCTAAAACCTGCAATTTCAGTAACAAGACGAAATATTGTCAATCTTATGAGGTATTAAAAGAGTCAATCTTCTGCAATATTAAAGAAATAATATATTTTGAGACAAAAAAAAGACAACCTTGCGGGTTACTATCTGTTTATAAGCACCCAATAATAGGTTGATATTACTATGATAACTCTAAAGACTGCAAAAAAAAAGGGTGCATTCTTTGAGATAATAGTTTGAGACGTTTGTCTCCTTCAATTTTCATGCAGTAAAACTGGGTCCACAGCATTCCCATATAAGGATTTCAACATAGAACTCAAAAACAAATAAACAAGTTTGGTCAACAATGTTTCGATTAAAAATTCAAAAGTTTTCTCCCCTCACCTGTGCCAAAGGCATGGATGGCACAAATTCCAGAAGGCCGTCATTGGCTCCTGTCGCTAATACTCGATAAGGAGTTAAGCGCAAATCAAGATTTTCTTTCTTCAAAAGTCGGTCCATTAGTGATACCATTTGGATAATCTATTCACCAAAGGTCAAAAATAAAAAGGCTTAGGAGAAAGACTTAGGATTAGAATCCGAGGTTAGTTAGAGTCAGAAACAAAATCAGAATCAGAATCAATCCAAAAAGAAACAGAACCAGAATCAGAATTAGCTTAAGAATACCCGTGTATGGAGAAGTGGTCTCGTAATCAAGCTACTTTAGAAATAGTATCCACTAATCAGGGAGAAAGAAGGAAGCAGTATACTAAGAAAGTGACATTCCATCCTCTTCTTTTGTTGACATTCTCTAACTTGTTTCTGTATCATTGGACCTTCAATATTGGTCTAAATGTCTAAAAGTGTCCTAACACCGTGAATTGCTTTTAGCCCTAATAACACTCATTCAGTGCCGGGTATTTTTGGCGTTAATAATACTGATTGCTTTTTTTTCTTAACTCTAATTTTGTGAGTGGTCCAACATAGTCCGCCTAGCTCAGACCTAAATAAGAATTAATAACACTAATATAAACCCCACATAAATATTATATGTTGTAAATTTCGTAAATCAATTCATGGTGTAGTCTCACAAGTGTAAAGTGAAAATGGAATTCTGTTAGGATTCCAGAAATACTGCCACCCTTTAGTTAGCAAAATCCACAGCAAAATCTAAGAATACCAAATACTAGTAATGAACAACTAATTTAAAAAGTTAAAAAAAAAACCTTACTTTCAGAAAATACCACATGGTCAAGTAAATAGACTCCCTAACGCAGTTAAATCTGCGAATTTCTCAACCCTTTTCTGATGACAAAGTGGAGACATCCTCCAGGATTCCATAGTGAAATAAAATACACTTCTATAATGGAAAATAACCTTCTCATACACTAAAAAATCGTAGTTTGTTAATGAAAAGCAGTATTTACATCCAGGGCAAAAGGGGAAAAAAGAAGTACCAACTGATCCTGCCGTAAGTCGTCGCCTTTTTTGTACATTACTGAGCATTTTTCACCTGTCTCTGTTAAAAAAGTGATGCGAAGAGGATTCAAAGCACTTTTAAAAACGGTTGATTCTTCCCCAATGACACCGACAACTTTCGTTCGAGGATTTAAAGGCAAAGGTAATGGCTACAAGACCACCAAAAAAGAAAGGAAAGAAAACAAAAAAATGTAACTATGTTAAACGTGCCTCTCTTTTCATATCTCAAAACAAGTTCAATGTTAAGAAACAGACAATACTGGAATGAGAAAATAAGGAACCTAACTTTTCTAACGAAAGAAATGCCAGCAGATGAGTTGCCAGAAAGTCATATAGTTATTCAAACGTAACATGAGAAAACAACCGTATAAAAGAATTTCCCCGTCAGAGAAAATTTCCCTTCTGAAAACTCTATTAAAAGATTATCAATAATATTTTGTCATTTTTTCCTCACATTTTCTTGACTAAAAAGTTCCGACATTCCACTGTTGAGTCCCAACATTTGCCGTAGTCTTTCCACTTTCTTACTCGCACCTCCTCTCACAGTTTTTAATTCCGTAGTAATAATTCCCAATTGAGCTGCGAGTCCAATTTGTCGATGCAAAGCATTGTACATTTTTTCACCCTCCGGTTTTCGCTGCATCCCTTCAACCGATTCAGTGAAAAACGAGCAAAAAAATACTTCAGACTCCAACCACGGAGGTAAATAATTGAAAAATTGCAAATATCAGATTTACAGGCATCCCTTTGACCAATTCATTGAAAAAAGGAAAAGAAAGACTTCAGAGTCTGACGAAGGAGGTCAAAATTACAAAAAAGAAACAGAAAATCCACATATCAACCCTTCGAAACCAGTTAAAACAGAAACACAACAAGTGTACAGAAAAACCAGAGAGACATTCAGAAACTGTTTTTCCTGTCACTACTGAATTCTAGATTCGACTTGCCATTTATTTTCGCTTTACTAAACAAGCCTTACAACCCTTCAGTTTCACTATGCATTTCCATATGAATATTGTTGACTGCCTAATAACTTTATTTCACCTCAGAATCAGTACCAACTACACTTCCTTCCTTCCCTTCCTACGTCAACAAACACACTATACCTCACTCCATAAAAAATCCGGTGTCTTATCTTACTACTCACAACCTTAAAATCCACGATATAAACACAACACACAATAATATCCCCTCCCTTCCAAGACCAAAACTCTCGACCCCTTTCCTCCACTGTCTTACCACTTACCAACACTTAACTGAACCTTGGATAAGAGTACCCCTACCAAGGTCAACTAAATTCTCTGTACAGTAGAACCTCAACAATACTGCCTAAAACAATAACCTCGATAGTTCAATACCTGCGCCCCGGCCTGAAGTTGAGCCCATAGTTAATTATGACTCTGCTTAATTCAATAACCTGTCTAATTCAACTCTCCCGAGAGTATTGTTTTAGAGAGGTTCTACTGTATCCCACGCCTCCACAGTTTTTCTATCCTTCCTCAACTCAAGTAGTGCCCCCTTTCCAAGGTCAACTAAAGTCTGTATCCCACTAACCCACTCATCAACATTTCCAAATCCTCCTCAACTAAAGTAGTGAACCTTTCCAAGGTCTTGTATTCCCCCCCCATCCCATTTTTCCAGCCTTTTAAACCGTTCAATCTTCCCAATTCCTCTTCACCTCCAACTATTGCTTGTACAGTCTTTTAACTATTAAACACTCCCAATCATCCTCACCACAAGTAAAAACTATATAATCTTTTGACTCTTTTAACTCCTTAACCCTCCAAATTCCTCCTCACCTCAACTAGAGCCTGTACAAAATTGTGATGTGTGACAGAATATCGAGCCGCATAAGTCTGGTCTTGCAGCTCCACCAGAAGGTACCAATGGAGAAGACACCCGAGCTCAAAATTGGCTGCCCCTCGACCCACAAGGAAAACCGCCAGTTTTGAAAAATCGGTTCTCTCGTACCGAAGGGCTTGAACCAATTGGAGCAAATAACATTGGAGTTCTTCATCGTCGGCTCGACCGAGGACAGAGACAGCGTAAGCACGGACCTGGAGGTATACGTTGGAACCAAAATTAGTGTGGTAAATGAGTTAGGGAACCAAATTTAGTGTGGTTAATGAATGGCGGATGTAGGAGATCGTTTCGGTTCAGAATTAGGAGGAGAGGGAGGGGCGGAGGGAAAGTGACACACACACACACAGAGAGAGAGAGAGAG
>JBBHKE010001371.1:53215-94126 GCA_037447655.1 Zygnema cylindricum | reverse complement strand
TTCCTACGTCAACAAACACACTATACCTCACTCCATAAAAAATCCGGTGTCTTATCTTACTACTCACAACCTTAAAATCCACGATATAAACACAACACACAATAATATCCCCTCCCTTCCAAGACCAAAACTCTCGACCCCTTTCCTCCACTGTCTTACCACTTACCAACACTTAACTGAACCTTGGATAAGAGTACCCCTACCAAGGTCAACTAAATTCTCTGTACAGTAGAACCTCAACAATACTGCCTAAAACAATAACCTCGATAGTTCAATACCTGCGCCCCGGCCTGAAGTTGAGCCCATAGTTAATTATGACTCTGCTTAATTCAATAACCTGTCTAATTAAACCCTCCCGAGAGTATTGTTTTAGAGAGGTTCTACTGTATCCCACGCCTCCACAGTTTTTCTATCCTTCCTCAACTCAAGTAGTGCCCCCTTTCCAAGGTCAACTAAAGTCTGTATCCCACTAACCCACTCATCAACATTTCCAAATCCTCCTCAACTAAAGTAGTGAACCTTTCCAAGGTCTTGTATTCCCCCCCCATCCCATTTTTCCAGCCTTTTAAACAGTTCAATCTTCCCAATTCCTCCTCACCTCCAAGTAGAGCTTGTACAGTCTTTTAACTATTAAACACTCCCAATCATCCTCACCACAAGTAAAAACTATATAATCTTTTGACTCTTTTAACTCCTTAACCCTCCAAATTCCTCCTCACCTCAACTAGAGCCTGTACAAAATTGTGATGTGTGACAGAATATCGAGCCGCATAAGTCTGGTCTTGAAGCTCCACCAGAAGGTACCAATGGAGAAGACACCCGAGCTCAAAATTGGCTGCCCCTCGACCCACAAGGAAAACCGCCAGTTTTGAAAAATCGGTTCTCTCGTACCGAAGGGCTTGAACCAATTGGAGCAAATAACATTGGAGTTCTTCATCGTCGGCTCGACCGAGGACAGAGACAGCGTAAGCACGGACCTGGAGGTATACGTTGGAACCAAAATTAGTGTGGTAAATGAGTTAGGGAACCAAATTTAGTGTGGTTAATGAATGGCGGATGTAGGAGATCGTTTCGGTTCAGAATTAGGAGGGGGAGGGGCGAGGGAAAGTGACAGAGAGAGAGAGAGAGAGAGAGAGAGAGAGAGAGAGAGAGTTACCTCTTCACTTGTGAATGCAGGACTTAGAAGCTCCAAAGCGTCTGCACTGTCGATGGGTGCCCATTTGTACATCAATTCTATTGCTTGTTTTGCATCCTGTCAAACCAAATCCAGCACAACAAAAAGATATTTACAATTAGGGTGAATTTTTCCAGTATGGTAAAAAAGTATGCATCATATTAGTCTTCATTATTTCATGTCTGGAGCGGCAAACGAGGCACTGTCCAAACCAAACCTTTTGAACAGACTGGGCAACAGTCCGTTTTTGCTATTAAAACTGATAAGGAGCAATTATTTTGGGTCTTCAGAAAAATTATATACATATGGAAAGTGTATTATTTGTGGATTGAAAACATCTTTTCCACACCTCTTTCCTTTTTCCTTTTTCCTATTTCCTATTTCCTATTTCCTATTTCCTATTTCCTATTTCTTTCTCCTTTATCCTCTCTCTTTTTCTTCTTTTCCTTTTCCCTCTTCCTTCTCTCTTTCACGTCGGTCGAGCAATTCACCTGTGCATCACTCCAATCCACACATCTCAGGAACTTGGTGAGAGCTCTCCGATCTGCTGTAAGAGAGAATCGAAATCGCCACAAAAGTTGCCAATCGCATGTCTCTATATAGTCAGTCCAGGGCCTTTGCAAAATATTCGCAATACCTCTGCGACAGACAAAAAATAGACCAGGAAACATTGTCAGCCAATTTGTATTTTTACAAAACATCACAAAATTGATACAAAATGTGAATTGTATGACTCAGATGTTTGTGGGTTTGCAGTGACAAAGCATAGATATTCAAGGAAGCCATTTGTTCTGTTTGAGAATATAAAAACAGTATACAAACATAATTTTTTCTGCTAACAAAAGGTACATGATCAGGAAATCCAGGAAACAATGTCAGAATGGAGAACAAGTGACTGTTGAACTTTTAAAGAGCAAAGCAATTGACGCAAAAAGAAAAGGTGGACTACAAATGCCCACAACATGTTTCAATTCGAGCAATTCAAAACCTCTAACCATTGATCACTTCATCGAGGAACATAGGAGGGTTGTAAAATTCTGAACTTAAATTTAAATGCAAAATTCTTTAATCATCGTATGAGCGATGTAAAAACAAAGCAGCATTCAGAAATTTTCTGGTTATGTGCATGTTAATGAACTCTAATGGAGACTCCACAGAAATCATCCCTTTTCCTCTCTCCCTTCCTGACTAATTAGACCCATAATCCTAACAATATAGCATAGTCAATTCATTTTGTTTTTATTGTTGCCTCGATACACACCAAATGAGAAACAGCGCCAGAACTTGAGGGACATACGTGAATAAACATACTTTCTCTCCTTTGAATTGGGCTTCAAATCGCGGTCAATGACTGTCCGGCTCAACATTCTCGCCAATTTGAGCTGCTTTTGTTCCGCCGGATTATGTGATTGTACTACTTCTGGATCCCAAACACGAACTAATTCATTGGAAGGTCCTAATGGGGTCTGTAAAACGGCATGTGCTCCTGGCTCCTGCAACCCTCCAATAACAACTTAAATAATTTGATTTTGAACTCACTTATTTTTCATGTGAGTTATAGTCCTCTGTTTTTATATACATGTGTGTGTGTGTGTGTGTGTGTGTGTGTGTGTGTACATATATATATAGATATATATGTGTGTATATATATAGATATATAAATGTGTATGTATATATTTATATATATATTAAAATTATATAAATATATAAACTGAATGTCAAAGTTCCGGCCTTATGTGCACAAAAAGATTCAGGCGTCTTTCGTTATCAAGATCTATTTGCCCACCTTGTCTATGTGCAAAAATAAAAATGATGACGATCTCGGAGAGGCAAGTAAATAAGCATGAAGTGAAAAAGCGTGAATAAAGAGGTTCTGGGAGCAGAAAAAGTAGCAGAAAAAGAAGCAGAAAATTGACCTGAAAGACCACTGGATGGTCAAAGGAGGGCAGCTCTATAACAAGCTGGAGGTAACGAGTGCCATTTTTACTATTCTCCTCCTCAATAATCTGGTCCATAGCTTTGAATGCCAGCCTGTCCAGCCAATCAGCCTTCGCCACCTCACCACAGTCATATTTGTTTTGCAACTTCTCAAGACGTTCCACTTCCCCTCGTTCGTGCTTGGGCAACTGCAAAATACAAGTTTTAACCCAAAAAATCTTATCGTGACAATCTTCACAAAGTAAAACTACATAACAATAGTAGATCGCTGTTTTTTAATTGTAAGACAGAGCTGAAACATAAACATTTTCTCTTAAATACCAAACCACAAAAGATGTCAATTGAGCCCAATGACTCTCGCTCCAAAAGTCATTGTTTGTTACCTTTTCTTCACAGCAAAATTAAGCAAAAATAGATATAGAACCATATTGGCTTGTCATCAAGCACCTCTGTATATCGCTATCCTTGAAAAACTAAAAGCCTTCACCAACCTTTCCGGCCTGTAAGTTCAATATGGTTGAACTTCAAAGCAGACAAAAAAAAATCGCCACTACTTTCAACGAGAACAAAACCTTCGTGCCAAAGTAGAACCAATACCTTTGCTTTTCAAAAACAGAACAAGAAACAAAAGCAATATCGCCGGTCAAACAATCAAGGCAGTGAATTTGAAATTGCTCACCTTCCCTGGTGTTGAAGAAGGTAGAGACCCATCGGCCACTTTCCCTGGCCACAATCGAAGCTTAAAATGCCCACACTTCAATTGCATATTCCGTGTGAACAGAGGCAAAGTACAGGCTCCTAATGCAACTTCGTGGCGTGGTTGAGCCACATCCCAAACCTGTTTCAAACCTCCCTTCCGACTGACCCATTACTTATTTTTTTCTGAAACAAGCAATTGAAGCATATTAAAAAAGAAGAGACATTTCCACTCTGTGCATTTCAAAGACCCAGGTTGCCAATGGTTCACCACTTATGATGTGGGTTTTGTTAGCAAGTTTGTAAGTGCGTTAAAAATAGAAACTTACACTAGGTTGGTATAAAATCTCTCAGGTTAGGTGTATCTCACACTAAGACATGTTTTGCGCGTAACTGATTTAGCTCATCAACTTGAGCCACTAACAGACCTAGTTGATTAATAGAGTAGACCATACTAAAGTTGGTGAACTGCAACATGCAATCTGAAAACGGACTACTCAAATCCTTTACTGCCCGGTTGCTATTTATAAAAAAAAATCAGAACCAAGGACAACATGGATAGCCAATATTTAGAAAAAAACATTACCGTTAATGCAAGCTGTGCGTTGACTGTGAGATCGCAGTACTTCACACTCATTGTTAGCCATTCACTCCATCGGCAACTCGTCTCAAAAGCCGCATGCCTGTCAGCCACCGTAAAAAAAGTAAAAAAGTTTCATGCAAAATACAAAGTTTTACAGCCAACGCAAAAAAAAAGTGGGTCTATACTTATCAAAAGTGTACGGCAATGTAGACAATTGTGAGAGTGTAACGATAGTGATCGCACATATGTTTGTAAATATTTATCAAAGGTGTAACTATATATATTTATGCAAATAATTTATGAAGCCAATCAGGATATAGAAAGAATTAGCATAGTATAACCTTTACACAGTTCATTTGAGGGACAAAATCTTATAAAACTGCTCTTACAGAATGTAACAGGTTATTCCTCGTTTCCTCCCTTAACTCAAGTGTATTCGACAGAAAAACTTGGAGGAATTCCAGAGGTGTCAAAATGGATCCCTGAATCAAACAATCATAATTTAACTTCTAACTATGTAGCAGGTATTGTAATAAAACCCAGAGTCAAACATTTGAAGTAAAATTTCCCCATTCTAATGTTTCCTTTCCATTACCATAGTCTGATCTTAATTGCTGTCAAGAAAATAAATCTTACCAAATAGCACATCTATTCACACATCGAAATGGAAGCATTCAGAGATTCAGTAATTTCATCCCCTGTTTAGCCGTGAATAACAATGGGCACACCTTTCAAATGATTAAACACACCTAGTCCTTGATGAGAGGCCAAATGGGACACCGTCGATATAAATAGCACACTCCACATATAATTCTGGTGTTGGATGCCATGTATCATATAGTGGGTCATCTGGAAGAGGTTCCAGTATGTCACCTGTGGAGGGATTTGCTGCAAATCAAAAATGCACAAACTGAATGTAAGCAATGCGATTGCTTGAGGACAGAAAGTCAATTCCTCTTCTTTAACCCAACAATAAAGTGTGACTGCAAGCTTATTCGCACATCAAAATGTGAACTTCAAGTTCTGCTAATTCATGCTTTACTTTCTCGTCTTCTTTCTTCTTCGCCTTTTGATAAATATCATCTGTACTGCAGACCGGATAGTTCTCACTGAATTCGTTGTAATGATCTAAATGAAAAATCCGTAAGTGACATGAACATCCCACAAATGAGGTCTGGAAGGCATGCAATCACAAGCATCTACATGTAAGAAAATATATAGACATTGTACCAGCATTTTACTTGAATCTTTGATTCATGCAACATTATGCTGGCCACTCAATGTAAAAAATGAAGCCTTCGGCACTCAAACAGATTGGTTTATCACGACAATATTTAAATGTGAGATATACATGTGGAAGGGAATTGTGCTGCTTAAAGCTGTGTTAGGAATAGCTAGAAAATGAACTTAAACGATGCTTCTCAAATCTTAAGCTTCACAAACAAAAGAAACCAATAACTGGCCACACTCCCTAAGATCCAGAAATCCTAAAAAAAAAAAAATCAATGGGGTCCACCAACATGTTTCAGTTTCTCAATTTCTGGACCGAGTTAGAGCCGATGAACTTTCAGTCCACAAGGATTGACCCATATATAACAATGAGAATAGGTCAAGTGCCCATCTACAATGGTTTCTATAATATCAACACACGTACATTAACCAAGCAACGTGAAAACTTCATTTAAAATAACATCTACCTTGAATACCAAGAACTCATTAAGAACAAAAATTCCTAATGCTTTTGATATCTCATTGCAATAAGCTAAAAAAACGCAAATCTTTTGTAAAATATGCAATGTTCAACACATCACTTCCTTGAAACAATTAACCAAACTCACAACTCAAAACTCATTTCGATGCAGCATAAACCATACAATTAGTTAAGTTTCTGCAAGTCTTTGGATATGTTGAATCTTTCAAAATGCGAATGTGTTATGCACCACCCTCAGTGCAATTGTAACCCAAAACTTTTCCAATTGAAGACTCTAGTTGTATGCTTTCAAAACCTCTAATTATTACGTGCATTTGCCATCGGATGTTTTCCTGTTGGTATAGACATAAAAAGCACAACCCTTCCTGTCTATCCATGGTAAGTGCAACCTCAACAATGTGTTTTTTGTTACTCGATAAGTTAAGAAACTAATTGAGGATGTGCTTCCACACTAATTCTACACATTGTACTATTGCATAGTTCAGTGGTCGAGATGTGTTCCACGCATCATTCAATAAATTTGTGTCAAGAACAGTATTGTAAACACTTTCCCTCGAATAAAATTTCCATTTCCAAAGTCCAACGGTCCAACTACAACTTTGGATAATTCAGAATTTCCGGCTGTCTTTCTCCAATTTTGCTTGATATTAAATTTGAGATAATCTCCATTTCCTTTACAATCGAAAGGTGTGTCATGTTGAGCTTACGTACTTCTAAAAATTCAGAAAACTTTCCTTTGTCTTAAAACTGATCAGCAAAAATTCAGCTTTCCAGGACACAGAGAGAGGGGCAAGAAAAGGGCAGAAGAGGGAGCAGAGTGACAGGACAAGCGGATGGAGGGGAGGAGAGGCCCACAAACAGACGCGCATAGAGAGAGGGGAAGCGGGGAGAGAAGGAAGAAGAGTAGGAAAAAGGGAGAGGACGACGGAGAGGGAAAGGGAGAGCGGCGCACTAAGATATGCAAACAAAAAAAAAAAAACTCACCAGTTGGAAGAGGCCCATGCAGGGATTCTAACTTGAAGTGTAGAGGACGAGCTATGTCACAGGAGAGAAAGAATTTCACTTCTGTACCACTCATCGCAAACCCTAAAATGACTGTCAACAACAAACACTTGCAATCAATTTTTCATCCAGAAAACTGGCTGCAAAAGTTGCAGTCAACAAGCTCAAAATTTTCTATTCGTGCTTTTTATTAACTCGTATTATTAACTCGTATTATTGCTCTTGATGAAATTAGGGTTCAATCATTTGGCATACGGTTTTGGTATTCTGTACTCCGTTGCTCAATCATTGTTTGCAAAATCTGAGAAGTCTATCCAGCAATAGCTTAGATAAAAGTACTATTTGCATTAAACAAAACTTTAAAAAAATAGGTCAACTAGCCATGTTTTGATATGATACATGAGTTAACATACAGCCATGAGAATTGAGCAATGTTTGAACCATTAGACGAATATACGGTACTGTAGCTGACACATTTAACGAATAAATCGGCAAGATGCGTGAACAGCCGACAAACCAAAACGTGTACGGAATACGTACGCCTCATAGCTTGTTCACAGCGACGTTATTTCGACGACCGCCACAAGGTGACGTTCGCGTAATGTACGGAATTCTGTGCACCGACAAATGTTTTTCGGCAATGTCGCCGGAACAGCTTTCCCAAAAGTTGACGTCGTTGGGAACGTATTTCATAGCCTATTCCCACCGGAAAAAAAATCACTTCCGCAACAGACGGACGTTCGAATAATGTACGGCTTTCCGAGCACCGACTTTGTAGATTTCGGAAGTTCTCGGAAAACCGTACAAACGACCTTCGAATCGTTATTAGCGTATAGAAATTATTAGTGTAAAGAAAAAATTAGCGTCATTCATTATAATTTAGTGCCAGGAGACGTGGCAGATTATGGTCCACGCCCTTAAATAGTGTAATTTATTATATTTAAGGTATCAATGTCAAAATTTTGGGGTGCCGATATAGCGTACATAAGGCTAATAACGATTCACGGTGTAGCAATGCGTTGAACTTTCATTCCGTTTGAATTTTGTGGCACTTGGTTTCGCGCCCAAGGGTGCGTCTCTGTGTGCTTAAGTAAGGGTTTTTTTTCTGTCAATTTCCTGTAAAACTTAGAGCCGTACCGCGTAAGTTTCAACCGTACGAAGGAATAGCAAATTTGTAGAGTACAATTTGCGTCATCCTCTACCTTAGGATGTACGAAAATTTGTCGTCTTGTGTTTTTCGACCCACTTCCACGACAAAAAACGTCATCTTCAACCTTACGTTTAAAACACATGCGCGATGTGTTTTAAAACTAGGTATATCCAATAAACAAATAGGAATATATATTTGCAAGTGCCGTAATTTTCGATAATTTTCATACGATTTTCGAGGACAAAGAAAAGTACAGAATTCGCTATGTTTTGTTCGTTTGCGTTCTCATACGACAAAGAAAAGTACATAATTGGTTTGGTTTTCAAAAAATTCCGAAACGGACAAAACCAGGTTTTGTCCGTTTCGGAATTTTTTTTTGCACGGGTCTCAAAATTCCGATGCCATTTCACTTCTACCGGATAGGAGACGCAAAGGCAAAGCACATCTTCTTCAACCGTGAATCGGCACAGGCTGGAATGCGGTACGTCTACAATGTCACGGTAAGACATGCGACGTCACAAGCAGTTCCAAAAAATAGCGTGCGACAACACGGATTGTAGACGCTGACACAGTCACAGGTATTGTCGACGTATACAATCGTCACAGCGTAAGTTACGATTTCGTCCTAACAGACCCGAAATCCGGGTCCGCCGGATATGCGCTAAAGAACAAAGAAAATTCTCTAAGTTTGAAGTACACAGAGATGCACCCCAAAATAACGACGTCATTGTGTACGTCGTCACGTAGACATTTTGAGGCTAAAAAAGTGCGATGAAACCTCGGTGTGCACGGTCTGCAAACCTTAAAAAATGATTATTCTTTTGTGTGAACAACCTATGATTGTTCTTACATACACTGCAGTACATCGCCAATCGCTATTAGCGTATTGAACACTAATTCGGTCCCGCTTTTTTTTTCTCAAATTCTCAAATGAAATTATCCATACTATTTAAAAAAACCCTAATTTCTAATTAGAGTAGACGATTCTTTCAAAATTTCCAAATTCCCAATTAGCGTTAATAACGGTAATTATTCCTATACGCTAAGAAGATTTCTACGTTAATAGTGATTGGCGGTGTACAGTACTCATACGTACGTAGAAGCACGTTTGTGTCGTACTTCTTATAGGACTAACTTTGTCATGCGTCCTTCTAACTTGCAAATTTTGTCGGCCTCATAGCCTGTTCCCACCGGAGAAAATTTCACTTCCGCAACAGACGGGCGTTCGAATAATGTTCGGATTTCCGAGAACCGACTTTTTTTGTTTTCATAATTTTTCGGAAAACCGTACAAACTAACTTCCTCAAAATATTGGGGGATATTGAAGTCGGGTCAAAGTAGCGTATTTTTGTGAAACAGGCCAACGGTAACCCGAAAAGCTGACGTAGCCAAAACAACATCCGAACAGCTATTTCATTGTAATCGCGCAAAAAAGCTGCAGGACTTTGAACGAGCGTCGTCGTTCTAATGACGTAAAAGCGTGTGATATGATTAGTAAGTTTGAAAATTTGCAGGTTTGTTTTCGCGCCTTTATTTGACGGCGTCAAAGCGTGAGACGTGTCACAAGACACCTTCAATGGGAGAAAAAACCCAAAGTTTAGGTGTGAACAAGACCCGATTTACGAGGAGTTTTCGGAAAATCATTGGAATGGGCAAAAAGTTACAAATGCTCCGGTGGGAACAGCTTATCACTCCACATCATAGTTAAAAAGTAGGTGAAAGTAGGCCCATATAATATGCCTATTGTTTGCAAAACATACAATATGGCCTTGAGACCCATATTGTATTCGGACCTATTCAGACCAATTAAAACAGTCGGACCAAAAAAAAATTATTTTAACCGTTAGATTCGGACGATCGAACGGTCGCTGATCAAAGTAGTGATATAGGAAGATCACATGAAAAGCCCATAACACAACTTACGATAAAGGCGCCGACCAAAGGCCTACCATAAAAACGCCTACTTTTGAACTATGCTCCACATGCAATCCGTGGATCTCATAACCAATTCCCATCCACTTCCGCATGCGAATGTAATTTCTATGGAGCACCGCACGTGTCAATAACTCACGCATTTGTTTGTGATTTTAATAATTTGACACTACAGTACATTACACCGCCAATCGCTATTAGCGTAGAAGTTTCTTTAGCGTATATAAATAATTAGCGTGGTTTACGCTAATTACGAATTCGAATTTTTTGAAAAAAAACATACATTCTAATTGTTTACTATTGCTAATTTGGGTCTTTGAAAAAAATAAATGTCAGTTGCAAACATGCTTACACTACACCGCCAATCGCTATTAGCGTAGTGTACGCTAATTCCGTCCCGTTTTTTTTTATTATTCTCCATTAGCGTTGTTCATTCTATTTTTTTCTTTACTCTATTTACGGTTTATTTTGTAGTACCGTACAAAACGGAAGTACGTCATCTTTTAAATAGTGTGGTGTACGGTCAGAGTTAGATTGTACAAAAACATACCTTTTTAGTGAAAAAGTATAATTCATTTTGTTTAGTAGCTGCGGACGCATGAGAATGTGCAGTCTAAAAAAGGGATCAAATCGGGTTGTCAAATATCACGTTCGCATAAATTCGTCCAACAATCACGTTTCGAATGTGTAAATGTACGATTTGTGTACGATTTGTCAGATTTTGTACAAATACCTATATTAGTGTAAGCATGTTTGCGACCGACATTTACTTTTTTCAAAGACCCAAATTATAATTATTAAACAATTAAAATGAATGTTTTTTTCAAAATTTTCAAATTCTTAATTAGCGTAAACCACGGTAATTATTCATATACGCTAATGGTACTTCTACGCTAATAGCGATTGGCGGTGTAGTATAGGTACTTGTACAAAATCTGACAAATCGTACGTTCACACGGTCGAAACGTGGTTGTTGGACGAATATGTGCGAACGTGATATTTGACCGCCCTATTTCATCCCCTTTTTAGAGCACATATTCTCATGCGTCCGCGGTTCCTAAAACTCATTAATTATACTTTTTCACTTTAAAAGGTACAATTTTGTACAGTCTGACACGTACCCTACACTACACTATTTAGACGACAACGTACTTTCGTTTTGTACGGTATTTGGAAAATAGCCCTAAATGGCATAAATAAAAAAATAGAATAAGCCACGCTATTTGAGAATGAAAAAAAAAGCGGGACGGAATTAGCGTACACTACGATGATAGCGATTGGCGGTGTAGTGACGTGAAACCGTGAGGTAACAAAGAATGAAAGAAGTAATTGGCGTCTGTTTGTGAAACCTCAAATCGTGATCTGTCCCGAGAGTCGTTGCCATTATAATCGGAATCTCATAAACATAAGCTTCCTCAGACAAGCGCAATAAAAGTCGCAATAATTTCCGTTATTATTGACTCTGTCTTAGGTACAAAGTCTGTCGTATTAAAGCACACCTTTTCAATTCACCAAGTTAGTCATATGGTGAAATTAAATCACCAGAAGATGAACTTACCAGAGACCCAGAGAGCAACGGCTATCAAATACTTGTACTTCTCTCATTTCAGCATGTTCAGAGTTCCAACAATCGAGGTTGATTGAAAAGGAGTTTTGCAAGATTCAGATGAATAAGTATAATGAACGGTGTGGGCCAGGGAAGGACAAACATCACATACAACTCCACAGTTTTTCTACTACAAGCATGTGCTAAATTACCTTTTTCTCAAATTCATTACCTCGATTTGTCGCACATTTGTCAAAAAAACATGTGAAGCAAAGCCAGTGCCGCTCTGGCTAGTATTCAATATGAAGAGAGACAATCATACATCTTGTTTGTCTCTCACATGCCGTGCAAGGTCTGGTAATGAGTGATGCATTTGCATTCGCCATACCAAAAGTTGGCTATTATTTTTTTCTTAATTCTGCAAGCCATGAAGTACTAGTGGTGCAACATATCAGGTCTTGAAATTGAACTCCTGAATACCTGTTTTTATGTATGGTTTCCATTTCAACTTTCTGGATTGCGAAGGATCTTCCGTTTAATGAACTTCAAGATATCAGCATAGTCCACAAATAGTGCACCACCACAATGTGAAACATAGCAACATTTATTTAGAAATTAAAATCGTTTAATAAAAATGTATGTTAAGGAACCTTCAATTCTGTCACACATTAGAAAACTAAATATCAAATTAAGCTTCTAAGTACAAACACACCACACATAACACACACTAAGTAACTAAATCTAATGCTAAAGCAATCGTAACATAATCTGAGATTAGTTCAAACTAGACTGCGTGTAACTAACTTCATATAACATTTAAGTAAATAATTAGTCTCCCAAGCTAATCAGATGGGAGTTAAACCAAACTAAACAACTAACAATAAAAATGACAGAACAAATTGAATATGTACAATCGTGACGTGACCTATATACAATGGTTGGAAAACCCTTATTTCCCAAGCGGCATCTGTCGCAAGGCTTCAATTGCGCATGTGCACAAGCAAACCCTAATCTACTCCTACACCTCCGTATCTCGTTTTCACTCTCTCCTATTAAGACCTCCTTCATACCCTGGAGCTACCTCTAATACAATCAAATAAAAATATTCAATCATACCCTGGAGCTACCTCTAATACAATCAAATAAAAATATTAAATCACAAACTCACACCGTATTTAATTAATTCCTAACCTAATGCCATAATCGCATGCCGTGGGCGATATTAACCACCCTCTCTCTGGTCGAGTTTGAAAGAATCTTGGTCCATTTTAAACCTAAATCGCCAAAATGGACGGGAACGAAACAATTTTAATTTCCTAAAAGCTGTTTTTCCGCGGTAAGGACACAGGAATCACTCTGAAGCTGCATTGCAGGATCAAGCTGCAATACGAGAGCTTGTTTTAGAGGAGTGTTCTTTGAGCCAGGAACGAGAGTTGCAGAAGGAATCTCCTCTTCAATATTGGAGGCCGGAATTTCAACTGTACAACGAAGATCCGGGGCTATTCCTACTTGGTCAATCTGATGGAGGTTGGGAGAGAGGTACTTCGCCACAGTAACAAATAACGCTGATCCGTCGTTGAGCTCAAAAACACTCTGCATTTTTTAAAAAGTGAACCAGCAAAAAAAGAATTCCACAGGTATAAATATTTACCATGAGGTTGACAGAATTTTAGGCACATAATTATAGAAACTGACGGTTAGGTGTAGTTTCTTTTAGATGGCAAGCATCCTCCCATCTACTTGCTGAACAACGGCTTTATACATGTTGAAAGCTAATTGTGACGTAGGAAGCAAAAGTAAAAAAGAAAACACAAAAGTGTAACCGAACTTGCCTGGATTTTGCCCTTCCCATAAGTATTTTCCCCTATGAGTGTCGCCCGACCATTATCATGTAGAGCTCCAGCGAGAATCTCACTGGCACTCGCACTTCCTTGATTTACCTGTAAACAGATCATAAAATTTAAGAACATTTGCACAAATTCTACAAAAATAAAACGAATCACAACTCACTTTATTAAGAAAACATTATTGAGGAAAGTCAACAAACAGCTCATTGGACTGGAAATGGTATATTCCATCGATCAAATCTGAAGGCGTGCCAAAAATTCTCTCAATGCCAAGACGACCAAACTGAGAAAAAAAAGGGGAGTGTGGAGATTGTTAATGTACCAGGACAGCCAAGGGCTGGTGAGTAAGGGCATGTCCATGTATCAAACTTATGTTCTGAAGGTTTCCAGCTCTATCAATAGTGTTGACAAGAGTATCATTTCCATCCAGCCAGATCTGTGCTACATCCAGACCCGCTTTTACCAATCCTCCCTGAAAAGCATAGGAAAAAGAAAAGAAAAAGAAAAAGCGAAAGAAAGAGAAAGAAACAAAATCAATTGGAATTGCAATTAATTTGGGACTGGTTGGTAAACAACAACATCAGGGTCAAGACCAAGCAAAGAGGAGAAGCTTCAGAAACCAGCAAACATCTTTTTCATGACATACTTGTACCCTTTTACAAACCATAGACCCTACTGTTAGACAGCCACAGTATGATGCAAGCCCATTTATTCACCACTTTGTCCCTTTCAGACTAAAATCCTGGGTCATTCATGCCAAAAGCACTCAAAAATCACCAGTTTCCTCATCACTTTTCTATGACCTTTACAGACTATTCATTTTTCAGCACTCAAATTTTGAGTAAGAAAGAATCGTGAACCATACAGGATTGTTTCGCAAGTCAAGAATGTAATTGCTCGCTCCTTCACTTTCCAATCGAGCAACAGCCTTTACCATGTCCGCGGCAGCATTCTGCATCCAGAAGGTTTTGTGTTACCTCCAGGTTAGTTACAGTTACTAATATGTCATTCCAAACACTATATATACATACAAATGAACAAAATTGTTTCTAAACAGCGAGGCTAAAAATCTCTTCATGCCCACCAACCTGTGAGAAAGCAGTGAGACGAATGTAGCCGGTCTGAATTTGTTGACCAGATTCATCCTCATGTTGTAGCATCATTGCAAATACCGGAGAAAGAGTGATAGTTTCTCGCTTCAAATGAACCTGCGACAAAATGAAAATTGTCGAAATGTTTACAAGACTGGGAGAGCGTATGCACTCTTCTTGGAATTTCATAATTTCCAGACTCAGCTCAAAGAAATTTCACAATGTGTTATATTGCTATAAGGGCATGTCAATAAATTGTTTTTCACGGTAACGATTTCCGTGTGTATCAATGTCACAAAAGAGTTTTGAAGGGTCATTCTGTTTTACAAACGGGTAGGTGATGAAGTAAGTCCAGAAATGAGCTCATCAATAAAAAGAGCAATAGCTTAATCAATTAATCCTTTAATCCAAAGGCGGGAGAGGGGGCATTGCCATTCATCATTTGATTTTCTACCGTTATAATACAAAAAACATGTACCAAACGAGAGGGGAAATGGGGTATGTTGTTTTTAGCTTTGCAAGTTAAGTTACAATGGTACTGTTTACACTCGAATGATGTGTTTATACTGAAAAAAACAGGCCCATAGATGCTTGATGATAAATGTTTTTTCTCTAAAAAATAGTTAAGCATTCAGAAGAACGTTTTGCTGAGTAATGATATAAAAAATTGTGGCCTTATTTCGAATGTAAGGCTTTTTGACTCACATGTGTTAACTCCCCGCCGTCTGTTGATGCTGCTTCATAAGAGCCCTCCTGCAAGGATTACAGTGGAACATTAGGCATACCGCAAATTAAATGCAAAAAAAGAAATCTCACAATCAGATCATACCCACATCCGACATTAATTGTAAACCTTGTAATGAGACAAGTTCATCTCAAGGCCAGACCTCACCTTAGAGGCGGATCTAAATCTAGTAGCAGATCCAAAATACTAGATGGACCCCACATTATATACTAACAGTAGCATACTCATCTGAATTATGACTAAACACGTGAAGATCTTCAGATCTCCCAACAGGTCCACCAGAAACTGAAACAAATCCTTTCGTCCTTTCATCCTCAAATTCAAAATAACTCTCAAGTCAAAAACCGTACCGCAGGACGTCTCACTGTCAAATTAACTTCAGTTCCTGCCCGTCCTCGAAGGCGTGTGGCTGCCTGCTCTCCAGTCAGGCCAGCCAAATCCTCGTCTGCAAATTTCAAATATAGAATGTATTGAGTTTTTGTCTTTAAACTTCTTTATATACTTCCTTTTATAGCAACAAAGTCAAAAGTAGGATCGTAATTTGATCCCATTTCCAGGTATTTGGTAATGCAGTGACTCTCCTTTACGCAACATAACTTAAGGAGATTTATGACAGACAGAATGAATGGTAACTGACTCAATTTCAGAATCAGATAAAAAATGCTGAGCTGGCTACTACAATTATAACCGATTCAAGAAAGGAATCATATGCACATGACAGTTCATAATTGATACCATCTCCATCGCATAAACTGTAAAGTCGAAAAGTTAATAGAACCCTTTAATCACGGGAAGTATGCTTACCATCTATCTGAACAAGTTCATCTCCTGAATGAATTCCAGCTCGTGCCGCAGGGCCACCTTCAATAGGTGTCAACACAATCTGCAATTCCCAATGGTTGTTACAACAAAGGAAATTGATCTCTATTTAGGCCTCACTAAATATGTCCTACACTACTTGCAGAAACCTTCATAATCAAAAGAAAATAAGAATTTAAACTGGCCATTTCCTCTTCTGTACTGCCTATAGAAAGTGAAGCAAACACGCAGGCAAATCCACTTACAGAGGTAGAGAGGCAATACAGAAAAAAATTAAAGTTTTCCTTACCAAGCGACCCGTATCTGGTTCTGAGCCAATAAGCAGGCCAACACCTTCAAGAGCACCATCATTGCTAATTCGGAAAGCCTGGTACTCCTGCCAAATTAAAAAAAAAAACTTATTAGCATCAACCTCTGACTGCAGCATTCTCATCTGGTAATCATTTTCGTCATACAATGATTGGGTGAATTCATTACATGGATAAGACTCCCGTCACGCATACAAAGCTACCTTCAAGTCGGCTTGGGCAGAAACTCTAAAACACTACCAGATCATCAACAAGAGCTACAGAAACAACAAAATGTCAATCTTCTCATCATCGCCATTGACTCACCTGAGGAGTAATTATGCGGGTAAATGGATCCCCGAGTGTTGCCAGCATTCCCCGGACTTTTGCATACACTTCATCACCGGACTGATAAGCAAGACTCTCCGCCAGACCAGAGCTCAGCTGCTCCTCCCAATCTGCATCCAAGATGTGCAGACAATTCAGATATACACACTTACAACATGAACGACAGATTCTGTGTCCAATGTAGGTACAAAGAAGGAAAAGCCAATGCATTGAACGAAGGAGAATTTTGGTCCACAACTGCTTGCAATTCTGAGAGCTAAAGCCATCCGATTTGATTCTGACTTAAATTTCACTAAGATTTTCTCGAGGCTGGAACTTTCTCTAAAAAGCTACGGAAACAAACTGACCTTGGTTGTTGAATGAAGAATCCCAGAATGTCTCCTCTACAATAGCCCATGCCTCAACAAGGGTCTTCTGTACACGGCTCACCTGCAATCAACAACTTCAGCTACTTGAATTAGTATGTAGTTTCAAAAGAAAGTCAGCCAAAAGAGGAAAAAAAAGGAGGAAAAAACATGACAACAGAATACATCTTTCCATCCAAGTCCCAGAAGGCATTCTAAATTGTCACCATTTTCACACACACAACCGACTTAGGATCACAAAACTGAAAATTTAAGAGGCATGTCTTTAAGTGCTTTGAACATTGTTTGGAAATCAGTAATAAACATCAGATCAATTCTCATTCCAGCAAACTGTAAACCTGCAAGAAATGAATTGAATGCAAGGCAAATTCCCTCAATCCATTCCCGGACTCCCTCCATAACATATAAAACTATTTGCCTGAAACCAAGCTGTAAAGAATCGCAAGATTTAAGATTTAGAATTAGTCAATAAAGTTCTTCCTACAGCAATTGCTTTCTATAATTGGTTATTCACAATTGGACTCCATATATAGCCAATTAAGTAGATACCTACCATCTAAAAACTCGCAATTAACAGATGAGATTTTCAACTCCGTTATAAATGAGTTAAAACTCTTCGAAGCCATTAATCTGTGAGTGATTGCAAAAAGACGAATGGAACTATAATTACCTCTGGAATTGAAGAGGATGGAAATGTGACAGTAAAGTTGCTGGTTTCTGAATCAGCCAATGCTGAGAAAGGAGAGGCTCCAAGAATGATTACTGAGCAAACTGTACCAGTAACTGCTGTCAAGGCAGTCTGTAAGAATCCTTCAAAATTTGACGCTAAACTGCCCGTTTTCGACGCAGATTCATCAATTTTTTTGTCAGTATTATCGTTTTGTGACCATTTGGAAATAATACGGCCGGAAGAGGAGGCTGGAATTCTTGTCAGTTTCGTCTTTGGAAGGGAAATTCGTTGAAAATTGAAACTCCGGAAAGACTCGATTCGAGAAGGAGAAGAGCAGAAGACATTGCTACTGGAGTTAGACACAAGAGAAGACGGAATAATATGAAGGTTTCTTGCGGCAGCCATAGAGGAGAGGAGAAGATAGAGAGGAAGTGAAGGAGAGTCAGAGAGAGAACCGAAGGCACACTTGGAAAGACTTAATTTGTGATCAAAAGCCAAGCACATAAATCTGAGAGGTTGGTAGTAAATAGAGTCGACATCGTCTAATTTTCAGCAAGAATAAGTTTGAAACGTGCGAAAATTTCGTGCGAAATGACCAAAATTAAAAATCCTCCGTATCGGAAATTCCACGCGACCGCAAGAAAACAGCCGCACGAAAGTTCCACTGTGTGGAATCTCCGCACGGTATGCTGATTTCGTGCGGATATCATACGATATGCATGCGGTTTTAGAACATAGGTTTGAACATGCATGCGAGTCTCGAACCGGGGACGGGGGGAGTCTCGGTCGCTGGGTGTCTTTGAGTTCTTGACAGCCATGTAAAATGATTTTCTTTCTAAACCGAACAGTGATTTTTTTTTTTTTTTTTTTTTTTTTTGAAACGGTTCTACAGTTTCCAAACTGATTGGTTGGTTCAAAATTCAAAAAAAATCACTGTTCCCTCCAAAAAAAAAATTGCTGTTCCTTCGTTTTTTTTCCCTTCTTTTTGCTGTTCAATTTTTTTATTTTTTTTTCAACTTTGGGCCTCGGGGTTTTCAGCATCAATAATGATTACAGAGCTACAGCCGTGAATCGCTATTAGTGTTAATGTTTTTTTCGTCTCTTAAAACATATTTTTCCCGTACACACCTGTCCGATTGTAGATCTGACGGTTGATATTGAAATTAAAGACTCTAAGCTTCCGATTGGCGGTCTCAAATTGAAAATTGGACATGTGTGTACGCAGAAAAAACGTTTTAAGTGGCGAAAAAATTATTAACCCTAATAGCGATTCAAGGTCTACTGTTCAGTACAGACTAGGTTTCTTACAAGTTTGCCCGGTTGGTAGGTTCAGTACAGTTCTTGGCTAGGGTGTTTTTTTTTTTTCTTCGGTGACCGAAAATTTGGTGCAGATAGTGCCGCGTCAGTAATTCACTAATTCCTGGCCGGCATTGGCACTCCACAAAACTTCACCAAGAGCACCGCCTTTTACGCTTTAATTACACGTGGCCACATAGTTGATGAATAGTTATAGGATCGACCACCGACATCTACCTTGATTTTCTTTTTGATTTTCGCGCCAGTCCCTTTTGTCGTGTTCGTCAATGCCGCTGGTCGCAGGTCGGTGAGCGGAAGACGGCCTTCATTGGTAAGAATTTGTCTTATTTTCCTTTTTGTTGTTTCCTTTTTTTAGGGTGTGTTTTTGTCGCTCTTTTTGTTTTTTTTGTTGTTTTTCAGTGTTGGTCATGCCACCCCTTTTGTACCCCCAGACTCAGATGGTTTACCATCGTGCTTTTTAATTTATTTTGCTATTCGTTATTTGTCTTATGTGGAAATAAGAGCGCTGAGTGGTCAAGCTACATTAAGAATCTTCTGATCACGTGGTTTCAGACACATCTCTCATTGGTTGGATTGCCGGGTCTGATACGCGACCGACGGACACAGAGACGAGCTGTTCAGACGGCCAGAAACCCAGTCCGGTGTTCACACATAGGTGCACTTGAATTGACTCATCATTTCCATGTGACTTGGCTATATTATTCTGACAGTAAAATTTTACGCTTGAATGCTGTTCACATGCTCACAACTAACGGTAATATGGGATATGAAAAGGGAATTGATTTTGGTTTTGCCGTATTGCCGTATTGTCTATTAGGGTATGTCCCCATGTGCATAAGTAAGGGTTTTTTTCTGTCGTTATCGTGTAAAACTTAGCGCCATACTGCCTAAGGGTGTGTCCCCATGTGCATAAGTAAGGGTTTTTTTCTGTCGTTTTCCTATAAAAATTAGCGCCGTACTGCCTAAGTTCCAACCGTACGAAGGAATCGCAAATTTGTAGAGTACAATATGCGTCACCCTCGAACTTAGGATGTACCAAAAATTGTCGTCTTGTGTTTTTCGACCCACTTCGACGACAAAAAACGTCATCTTCAACCTTATCTTTAAAACACAAGCGCGATGTGCTTTAAAACTAGGGATTTTATGTAAATAAATAGGAACACATATTCGCACGTGCCGTAATTTTTGAAGTATTTCACACGATTTTCAAAGACAAAGGAAAGTACGGAAGTCGCTATGTTTTGTCCGTTTGCATTTAGTACGACAAAAAAAATTACACAATTTGTTTGGTTTTGTCCGTTTTCGTCCAGTACGGATTTTTTTTTTGCAGGGGTCTCGAAATTCCGATGTCATTTGACGTCGACCGGACAGGAGACGCAAAGGCAAAGCGCAACTTCTTCGACCGTGAAACGGTACAGGGTGGAAGGCGGTACGTCTACAATGTCACAGTAAGACATGCGACGTCACACAAGCAGTTCCAAAAAATAACGTCCGACAACACAGATTGTAGACGTTGACAACCGTCACAGGTATTGTCGACGTATACAATCGTCACAAACGTAACTTACGATACGTTCTTACAAATAGGGACACTTGAAAAGCGGGTCTGTCGGATCCTCGCTAAAATACAAAGTAAATTCGCTAAGTTACAAGTACATGGGGACACACCCTAAGTTGCAACCGTAATAAGGAATCGCAAATTTGTAGAGTACAATTTACGTCATCCTCAAATTTAGGATGTATGAAAATTTGTCGTCTTGTGTTTTTCGGCCCACTTCCACGACAAAAAACGTCATCTTCAACCTTACGTTTAAAACACATGCGCGATGTGTTTTAAAACTAGGTATTTTTTATAAACAAATAGGAAAATATATTCGCACGTGCCGTAATTTTCGATAATTTTCATACGATTTACAAGGACAGATAAAAGTACAAAATTCGCTATGTTTTGTCCGTTTGCGTTCTCATACGACGAAGAAAAGTACACAATTTGTTTGGTTTTGTCCGTTTTCGTCCAGCTCGGATTTCTTTTTTGCAGCGGTCTTCAAATTCTGATGCCATTTCACGTCGACCGGATAGGAGACGCAAAGGCAAAGCACCTCGTCTTCAACCGTGAAACGGCACACGGTGGAAGGCGGTACGTCTATAATGTCACGGTAAGACATGCGACGTCACAAAGGAGTTCCAAAAAATAACGTGCGACGACATATTGTAGACGTTGAGAGCCGTCACAGACATTGTCGACGTATACAATCGTCACAAGCGTAAGCTACGATTTCGTCATTACAGACATAGGGACACTTGAAAACCGGGTCCGGCGGACCCGCGCTAAAATACAAAGTAATTTCGCTAAGTTACAAGTACATGGGGACATACCCTTACTCTATTCTTACAGTCGCATACGTCCATTTTGTCGTTCAAAATCCGTAAGATTCATAAACAGGTACAAGCATTTGTGAATAGCTGAAGTGTTGAACACTCCATATGCTTAAGAGAACGACAAATTTCGTACGTAAATGTACACTTTTAGGGCGGGCTTCTTGGAGTTTTGTCCACCGAAACACGAGGATAACTATGCGTCCGTACTGATTGTCGGTAGCACTATCTCTGACATGGCCTATTCACACGTAGAGTTTTGTGACGTTTCCTTGCGAATGTACGAGGGTAGGCAAAGGGCGGGCGCCGGGTGGCTGTCAGGTGGGAGTACGGCCAATCATTGCGAAATATTTTTTTTTTGTTCGTTGTTCAGTTTCCAATAAAAGGCATTGCGGGATGAGAGCCCCCCGGTCAGGGCACTTTTGGAAACAAAGTCGGTTCGGAGAGCAAAATGAGATGGTTCGCAAAAACAGTAGTCCCGATGCTGGGAGGAAATCGAACGGGCCAATATGCGTAGAGATATATGTTACACTCGACACTCGTTAGTAATAACTTAAAAGCATAGTTAAAAAGTAGGTGACAGTACACCCATACAATATGCCTATTGTACGTTAATTTTTCAATACTACCTTAAGACCCATATTGTATTGGCCTCAAAATGAAATAAAATAGTAACAGGGTTGAGTTACACATGGTTCGATAGAGAATTAAACGTCATGTCTAAATTTGAAAAAAAAAACGGACAAAAAAATCTTTTTATGTAAGTTTTGAGCGACTTTTTATTTAAACTGTCAGATTTAGACGATCTGACGGTCGTTGATGAAAGTAACGATCTAAAAAGATCACATGAAAAGCCCATAACACAACTTACAACAGGACTATCGTCAAATTCGTCCGCGGGTTTTTTTTTTCCCGACTTTTTTTCCAGCGCAATGTCATCCTACGCCGTGTCAGTTCGCTAACAAATTTTGTTCGGCGACGTGCGCTGTACTATGAGCATACGTCAAATTCGTACGCTCGTACAGGGGTGTGCACAGCACACACACATACAGTATGCCTACGTTGCGCGAGTTTTGTGACAAGCTTTGTGCGCCTACCAAAGGCCTACCATAAAAACGCCTACTTTTGAACTATTCTTAAAAGCCTAGTTGTTCAATACGCGCGTTTTTTTTCATTTTTTCCAGTTTCTTCGTATTGTACGTGACTTTTGAAAAATACGCAAAAAAACGTCTACTGTAAACTGAAACTGACAATTTACGGGAAATAATAAAAAAAATACTGTAACTATTAATTTTTTTACGGAAACTGTACGGTAGTTTACAAAAAAGATTCGATGCACGTATCCGTACTTTTTCTTCAGTAAATCAAACAGAATGTACATGGATTGTACGGGAAAATAATGTGACGTCAACAAATATTTCCAAAAAGAGACGTTGCGGTGTCACACTATTTGAGCGCCGTGAGTTCAAATTTTGTACGGGCGTCTTTTTCAAATTTCGAAAAGAAGTCGCCATTATTACTTGAACAGCTGAACGCGAAAAATCACAGAAGACGCCATTATCGACGCCACGTCAATAGTTGGTAAACTGTTAAATAAAGAAGATTTAGAGTAAAAATAGTTAAAAGACATGTATGTATTTTTTTTTTGTTCTAATGTGATTGTTTTTTTTTTTTATCAATGTGTTACGTCGTGCAATGTTTAATGATGAAAAATGGAATCTGCATATGGCGTGAACTTTGTTTTTTTAAGTTGCATGCTTTCGCAAGAGGTAGAGAGAGAAGGCAACAGCTGCCTGTTTGTGAAGGACAGGCAATTTTATTATAATAAACATGCATTTGGCAGGATTTGAACCTGCGCTGTGTACGTCGTATAGGATTCAACGGTAAAGCTGTCCTTAACCAGTTGATGTAGGTGTTTCGATACATAGAGTGTTGTTTTTAGGAACATTCAGTTTTGTACATGCATACGCGTATTTCTGTGCGCACGTAATTATTGAAATTACTGTGGAGGCTTGAACAGATTTGCGGATTGGGGGAGTAAGTGTACGAGTGAAAGTTATGTGACGTAAGGAACAAAATGAGTGGTGTGGAATGCTCTGGGAAATAGACGGCGGATCACGAAGCGATCCGATATCAAATGTTTGAAATATTTAAATTGTACGTCGGCCGTACAGAACCTAATGTGACGGGCGACAATTATAAAAAGTACGCGATGGTACAAAAGAATCTTTTTGGATAAGTATACTTCAATTTTGACGTGCGACATTTATGACGAAGTATGTGATTTCGGTACGGACAGGATTTGGATTGTACGGGTTATTTCGGCAAGTGGTTTGAGTTACACGTGGAGGGGGACGACGTCCGCCGATATTTTCAAGGAATCGCATTATTTTAATGACGTATTGTTAAGTGGACCGTACATATGCGATGTCGGTTCACTACGTGGATTTATCTGCAAGTGACTAAGCGAGTTGTCGCTTATGATGCATATTTTGCGGACGCGTCAGTGTAAATATTTGAATTAACATTTTCTTGTCTTATATGCATTAATATTTTAGTGTTGATTATTACAGTTTCTATTTAGGTGATCATTTAGGGTTTCGGTATTTTAATTTGTGTGTATGCTGTGTCGTAATTGCAAACAAGTGTACGCTTATGATTGGTCAACTCTCAGGTGTACACTTACGGTTAAGCTATTTGTCGTTGTAGATTATTATGGTTAAATAATATTTAGTGGAAGTTATGTTGTTTAATTTGACACGTAGCTATTTGTTGACAGCTCACAAATGTATATATAGATTTGAGCTTCATTAAGAAATCATCAATGCTGGTTAGTAAAGTGGGGACCAAAGATGTAGTATTTTAGGGTTGTCGATTAGGTCATGCACTTTGAATGATTATTTGATTATTTGATTATACTTTGATTATACTTTGATTATACTTTTGTTTATGTGTAATGCATTTGTTTGTTATTATTTATTTATGTTTTTTTATATATGTTTGATATGCATTGTTTATGCATTTGTCTTAGGGTTTGCTTATGTTGATTATTCCATCAAACCTTAGATGTTGTCCTAAGGTTTGTTTATGTTGATTTTTCCATCAAACCTTAGTTGTTGTATGTTAAATGGAGGATGCATTTCAAATGATTGTTCATTGGCTTATCTTCGCTTAGTTTTTTGCATGATAGTTTGGGTGGCTTCTGCGGTCTATTTTAGACCAAAGAACAACATAGAGATCGTGTAATAATAATAATAATAATATATATATATATATATATATTGTTTTTCACCGCTCTTTTAACGCAAAGCGTACAAACTGCAGTACATGTTCAATTCATTTTTTTTTAATATACGGATTTGTACGGAAAAAAAATCATTAACGTTTTTTATGATTTTTTCAAATCGACCTCTCCATTTTCTACGTATTATACGCGCGTTCGAAACGTGCGTAAAATACGTTTTGAACAACTATGCTTAAAATGAAACTACAAAACTATTTAATGTTAATAAAAATCGTTAGGTTCACTGTTGAGAACCGGAAGTCCGCGGATTTGACAATGTTTCGGTTCTCGTGGCGCGATTCCCTTTCGAGTATGGTTTCGCGATATATGTACTTTTTGTACTTTATGTACCGCGACTTAGTTTGGAACATAGTTCAAAAGTAGGTGAAAGTAGGCCCATACAATACGCCTTATTGTACGCAAAACATACAATATGACCTTACGACCCATATTGTATTGGTCGCAAAATGAAAAAAAACTAGTAACAGGGTTGGTTGCACATCGATCGATAGAGAATTAAACGTCATGTCTAAATTTTGACAAACATTCGGACATTTTGTTTTTTGTGAGTTTTGAGGTATTTTTTATTTAAAACGTCAGATTTGGACGATCGGATGGTCGCTGATCAAAGTAGCAATCTAAGAAGATCACATGAAAAGCCCATAACACAACTTACGATAAGACTATCTTTCATGTTAGCGTCTGCAATTTTGAAGGCCACACTAAATAAAGCCACATATAATCTACTCTTTTTTTTTTATTTTTTTTCCGTGGTTCATTCACGGTATAAATTTTGTTTGGTTGCCCGTCCGCGTTTTTTTTTTCCGGGTTTTCTTTCCCGCGGAATGTCATCCTACGCCGTGTTAGTTCGCTAAAAAAGTTCGTCCGGCGGCGTGCGCTATACTATGATCATACGTCATATTCGTACGTTCGTACAAGAGTGTGCACAACGCACACACATACAGTATGCCTACTTCGCGAGTTTTGTGCCAAGTTTTGTGCCAATTTTGTGCGCCTACCAAAGGCCTACCATAAAAACGCCTACTTTTGAACTATGGGTTGGAGTGAATAGGTTGCATAACTGAAGTATACACATTTGGAGTTTCGTGCGAGTATGGCGCACGAAATACTAATGCTAGGCAAAGGTCGCAAAAGTCAAAATTTTACATAACCGAAACCGACCGTTCCTTTTTTCATAATATGAGTATCCGATTCCCGGCCGGGATATGTCACGCTCCAAAATTGTTAACCGTTAACCGACCGACGTTTACAAAAATAAAAGTTAACCGAAACTTGATTTCTCGCGACTAATCGTACTCGCCGTAACCGAAAAAATACAAAATTACAACGCTCATTGTTATTAGCGTTAAGCATCTAGTACTCTTAATGAAAAATTATGATTAATAACACTATTTAATACAAGGAGACGTGGCAGGTTGTAATCCACGTCTTTAAATAGTAAATACTATAAATTGTAGCGACTTATTAACACTAATAACAACGAGCGATGTAGTGGTACATCTCCCTTTGCCTGTGACTCTTAGTCTTAATCATTATAATTTTGCGTGTAACTCTTATATTAATGTTTAAACTCTTATGTTAATGTTTTTTCTCTCGCAAATCTATTTTTTTCGCTACATGTTTTGGATGGTTTTTATTTCGACTACGTTACTATGCTATGAATTATGCAAAAAAAGTAAAGTTTTTATTATGTATGCTTAAAAAAAAAAAATTGCTTTTCACATGGAAAATGAATTAGCAAAAAACACATTGTGATAGGGAAAAAAAACAAAAAATATTTTGTAGTATCAAATATAGAAATAGCCAAATAACAACCTCGTTCTATTTTTTACTATGTTATACAAATTCTCGACCTCAAACTTAAAAACTACACAAAACTTATAAATCAAAATTTGGTATACATACTTCGCTTTGGTAATTTGATAAGAATAAGCATTCCGGTTTAAAAAAGAAGGAAGATAACACTAGAAAAATTGTGAAATATAACAAACAATTTAAAGGAAAAAAAAAACAATATAACTAAAAACTAAAAAAATAACAATAACTAGAAAACAAAACAAAATAAAAAACTATGCATTTAAAAGATCCCAGTTGGATCTAACGCACAAAATATCACTAACAACTGAAGCCACTAGTGAGCTCCTCTTCCTTGTTATCGTGTTCTCGGGATCCGAATAATTGCATTCGGACATGGAGGTAGAAGTCGAAATAGCTAGAACATATATAGCAACACCGGCTATAATAGGAAATCCTCCATCTTTCACACGTACATTTGATATTTTTTGTCCACCATTCAAGTAGGTTAAAGTTTAATCTTTCATCATTGGTTAATTTTAAATCAATATAACCTTTCATTTCGTCGTTAATGACCGTTTTTTTTGTCGATGGTAGTAAGAACCTCACTTTCGTCATCGCTCTAACCAAAAGAATTGTGGAAACCGTCTTTACTTTGCGATGTTTTTCATTTTTTTGTGATACGTTGAGTCCAACCGAAATCAGCGTCATCACCAAGGTCGTTTGCGAGTTCTCAAAGTTTGACCCTTGCGCTTTCAATTTCGGTTTTCGATAGCCCAATTGTTTTAAGCTTTTGTGTTTGCCGGGGATCTAAGAGAGCCTCGACAATATGATACTCATGAAGGCCCCACTTCAGTACTGCAAATTTCACAAAATGTTGTTTAAATTTTTGCAAGTTTGGGGAATTGGCGGAGCATTCTTTTTCACCGTCATTGCAAGATGTTTTTCTTATCTTACAATGGTTACGGAGAGACGATAGTTCAAACAAAACCAAATGTAAAATTGGTTCTTTAAATTTTTCCAACTTTATGGCCGCTTCTTGAAACCTTTCAAAAAATCGCATAAGTTCGGTAAGGTGAGTCTTATCAATACAACCAAAAATTATCAAATTATTTTTTGCTTGAGCAATTGGTCCTATCTCATTAACTGAATCGTCTTTTGAATGCAACTTTTTTTCGGTCACCGTTTTTGCCTCCATTTTTGAAAGAAACTTACGAATAAGTCCTCTTTAATTATCCATGTCAGCCAAATCTCAACATGTGCGAGTGTTGATTGTTGAAGTACCGTTTGTTGACTTGCATTGATAAACTATGAAACATATATTACAAGCCACAAAACCTGCCCCCTTTACCATGTATTTGTTTGATGTTTTAACTTCATAGACATGTTCAATTTTTTTCCAACAATTTGAAGTGGCCCTGCTTTCTTTCACTATGTTATATGGAGCAATTTCACCATTTTTAAATTTTCGAAAATCGTTTTGGATTGTAGTTTTAAGAGAAGCGAGGATGTTTTTCTCCATTTTGGTGTATGAATAAGTTTTGTTGGAATTGTGGTCGAGTTTCTCTAACTTAAATAGTAATTCAATTTATCGATTTATTGTGTGAAACATGTGAGTAAGCCAATAATTAGGGTTTGTCGTGGGAAATTGACGTAATAATTTGATTTTCACTGATTTATTAACCAATAAATACTACATGCCGCATGACATTCACATAATAATAAGATATATTTGTGGAAACACGGTACAAAATGTATAATTAGCACTTTGCAATAATGTACGACGTATGAATAAGCGAATAAGTACGATTTGTCGCGTTCCCTAAGATTTGCGAAACTAACACTGTTACTACCGTGTCAGATTTACGACGCTAATCATGATGTCACGTACTTCCACGATACCAAAGAGTACAAAGTACAATAATGTTGGATTGTACGGATAGTACAATTTTTTTTTTGTTCTGTTTCGTTTTTTGGTTAACAGAGCGTAACCGACTTTTTTTTTTCTGGTGAATCAACCGCCTGGCCCCCAAAATTTTGCAACCGAATCCGTTCCGGATCCGCCCCGGGCAGTCGGTTAACGGTCGGTCACGCTTTCGGTTGACCGTTTACGACCTGTGAGTATATATTAGTGTACTGTACTGTGCTGCAGTTTCCACAACCGTAACGCAATGTCGCGTCTTCACAATCCGACTTGTAGGAAGAAAATATAATACACCGACAATCACTATTAACGTAGAAGTATCACTATTAACGTATTTTTAGTGTATAGGAATAATACCAGTGATTTACGCTAATTAGGATTTAAAAAAAAAAAAAAACATACATTCTAATTGTTTACTGATGCTAATTTGGGCCTATGAAAAAAAAAATGTCGGTCGCAAACATGCTTACACTAGTATAGGTATTTGTACAAATTATGAACAATCGTACACAAATCGTTCGTTCACACAGTCGAAACGTGGTTGTTGGACGAATATGTGCCAATGTCATATTTGACAACCCGTTTTCATCCCTTTTTCGACTGCACATTCTCATGCGTCCGAGACAATTTTGTACGGTCTGACACTTATCGTACACCACACTTTTTAAATGACTACATACACTCGTTTTTACGCTAATTGGACAAAAAACCTTAAAAGGTTTAACAGAAAAAGCATAATAACTTATGCTATTTAATAATTTGGAAAAAAATAGCGGGACCAAATTAGCGTTCAATATGCTAATAGCGATTGATGTACTGTACTGTACCGAAGTTAGAGGTTGCAAAAGTCATAATTTTACATAGCCGAAACCGACCTTTTTTTTTTTCAAAATTTGAGTAACCGACGCCCGACTGGGTTATGTGACGCTCCAAAATTGTTAACCGTTAACCGACCCGCGTTTACGAAAATAAAAGTTAACCAAAACTTGATTTCTCGCGACTAACCGTACCCGCCCGTAAGGGAAAAAGTAAAAAAAAAAAATCTTAGTTTTTCACTATCTACGAATAAGCCAATAATTACGATTTGTCGCGTTCCCTAAGATTTGCGAAATGAAGTGTTACATCCGTGTCAGATTTGCGACGCTAATCATCATGTCACGTACTTCCACGATACCAAAGAGTACGAAGTACAATAATGTTGGATTGTACGGAGAGCATAAAATTTTCATTTATTTTTTGTTTTTTGCTTGACCGGCCGTAGCCGGTTTTTTTTTTTTTTTTTGGAGAATCAACCGACCGCGACCGCCCGACCCCAAAATTTGGCAACCGAATCCGTTGTGGATCCGGCGCGGGCGGTCCGTTAACTGTCGGTCACGGTTTCGGTTGGCCGTTTGCGGCCTCTGATGTTGGGTAACGAGGGCCCCTTGTTGATATTCGATATGCACTTAAATTTGGGTATGTTATAATCGATACATCGAAGATCTTAAAATCGCGATATTTCTACGATATGTCGGCAAATATCACGATATACTTCAATCGCGATATATCGAAGTGACGCTAGGTCATTCTTTTCTTAACCACCCATGGCGCAGCCAGTAGAAAGATTTTTCGTAATTCCATACTGGAATTGTACGTACACCCACCTTTTACCAAATATATCGCGATATAATATGCTGGTCTAGGTGCGATACATTTAGGCCTTTGACTGATCGATAATCGATTTATCAAATATCAAACTTATCGCTATTTGATTTGACCCGATACCCAACATTACGAAATACATCTCTTATTTCACTTTGTGTTTCAAAGGAGAAAGAACGCCATTCTTTGTGCTCCTTCGTTTTCCTTCATGCCTTGCTCATTAAGGAGCCGCATATGTATTTTGCAAGTAGTGCACGTCACGTTAGATAGGGAGTACTTTAAGAGCAGCAAAGTAATTGCAAAAATTATCCTTGCATTAGCTTTGGATCATCACTTTAGTCGTTTGGATCACTGCATACAAAGGAGTGAGGAGAGTAAGTGTAAAGACAAATTGTCTCGTAGGAAAAAGGTTTCAGCAACATTTGTAAAAATCCCCCTTTTTGACAGATTATTTTATATATTCGTGTATTTCCAATGTGGGTTCTTTATTGATAGATCTTTTATAAAATAAAATTGAGCATAATAACATTGCCGAAAATATTATAGTATGTAATGTTGGTTGTACAACTACATAAATATCTTGATGGGACTTCACCATTATACTCTTTTGGTTTTTTTAGTATTTAAGTGTTTTTTTTATATATATATTTTTTTACCCCCTTTGTACTTCGATGGTTTTTTTCATCATACTCAACGCGATAAAGTTTTATTATTTCTAAAGAATTTCCTAAAACATTTAAACCATACGATAGCAAGCTAGGTGGTCGTGGATTGTTAGTAGTGTTGAGTATTGGTAGACATTATATAGTATTATATTTTTCTCTTATATCGGATAAGAATTTGTTGACTCGGCGATGTATCGAGACCCCCCACCCTTTGATAACCGATAGCTATCAGCATCGATTTTATCGCAATATACATTTTCACGATACACAACACTAATGGTTAGACATCGGCCTAAGAGGCGTTTGAAATTCTATGGGCTCCATTGCCCACAAAATTTGCATATTAAAAAGAAGCTAATATATATAGTGCCGACTCCCAGTTGATATAAACCCAAATGAATGATCCCTTGATAATCAAAACCCCAATACAACTTCACCCCTGTGAAGATAAGACCTTGTGTGTGCTCAGTTCCACCACATAATGCAAAGCTAGAATATGTGTTTTGGACAGTATTCCCCACTTTGACTTTCCCTCTGAATAAGTGCCACCCTAACACGCAAAAACCTCTGACGGACTACACCCATATGTAGCCTAGACTCCCCTGAGTTCGCAGCAAAAAGAATCACTGAATTTGCTCACCCGAGCATTAAGTTATGGCTGGTCAAAGATGACCTTTATAGTTACAAGCTCTTAGAGAGGTACCTAAATATCACTAAGTCTGGTCTGCCTACTCACCACTACCTACTACTAAACCCTAGTCCAATAGAACACTATATAGTACAAGGAAGTCTATCAGAGTACTTATTGTACGACGACATGGTCTTCAAGGCGACATCTGTGAAATTCCGGAGCCAGCGGTTCCTCCTCCCATCTTCTCCTGTATCAAATAATGTGGCGCAACGTGGCACCGCGCGACGCTTATCTCCAAATGCCGCCAAAGCTCACTTCAGCGTCGCGGCCAATGGCGTCGTCCCGATAAACATATTTTACACGGTTCAGATTCGCGTACATGCACGAATTGCTCCTTTGGTTAGTTTGCTGTTATTTAGCTGTTACGTTAATGTTTATATATTCATGAAACCCGTAGCGTGTATCGTTTCGTCCAAATCCTTGATCCGACACAATCATTTTGGTACAAACTACGAATTAGCCTATCCTCTTTTAGACAGCCATTGCTCTAGCTCTCTCTTTGCTCTTCAGTGACTGCAACAAGTATGGGGACCCGAGAGAGTTGAGCGAGAAGCAAGTTGCCTTTGCTGACTTACTCTATTTATTTTTCCAATACCGACCTAGAAAATACATATATTTCAACAACGTTCACGACCAAATAGAAACAAGAAAGATGTGTAACTGAAAATGACTAATGAACCCACATCTATTTTGGTGCGTCTTTATGTGCCAAAGTAAGGATTTTCTCTTGTCGTTTTCCTGTAAAAATTAGAGCCGTACCGCGTAAGTTTCAACCGTACAAAGAAATAGAAAAAAAAAGAAGTGCATTTTGCGTCATCATCGCATTTAGGATGTACTACATGTTGTCGACTTGTGTTCTTCGACCCACGGCCACGCCAAAAAACGCCATATTCAAACTTCCTTTAAAAAGCAGGGACGATGTGTTTTAAAACAAAGTATTTTCGAAAAACAAATAGGAACACGTATTCGCAATTGTAAATTTTCTTACAAAAAATTTAAACGAATTTAAACGACGGCGAAAGGTACACTATTCGTTATATTTTTGTCCGTTTGCGTTCAGGTACGACGAGGCAAAGTACACAAATTTGTTTGGTTTTTTCCGTTTGCGCCTGGTACCGTTTTTATTTTGCCCGGGGTATCAAGATTCCGATGCTATTTCACGTCTAGGGACGAGCGACGCAAAGGCAAAGCGCATCTTCTTCGACCGTGAAAAGGCACAGACTGGAAGGCGGTACGTATACATTGTCACGAAAACTCATGCTACGTCACACGCAATTAAAAAAAATAACTTGCAACATCACAGATTGTAGATGTTGACAACCGTCGCGCGTATTGTCAACGTATACAATCGTCACACCTTTAAGTTACTATTTCGTTGTTACACTTAGGGGCACTTGAAATCCGGGTCCACCGGATCTACACTAAAAAACAAAGTAAATTTTGTAAGTTTGAAGTACATAGAGGCACACCCATAGGGAATGTTCCCATGTGCTCAAGTAAGGATTTTTTTCCGTGGTTTTCATAGAAAAAGGGACTTCCAACGATAAAATAATACGTCGTACGAAAAATGGGCAAAAACACAAGTACATTTTACGACATATTGGAACTTGAAAGGTACGACAATTTGGCGTTATTATCATC
Source organism: Zygnema cylindricum (assembly GCA_037447655.1). Classification (NCBI taxonomy): domain Eukaryota; kingdom Viridiplantae; phylum Streptophyta; class Zygnematophyceae; order Zygnematales; family Zygnemataceae; genus Zygnema; species Zygnema cylindricum. The sequence goes on along the minus strand of JBBHKE010001371.1, from coordinate 60,869 downwards.
ACGACCCACTTCCAACTCATCTTCACACTTGCACTGGAATCAAATCACAACCTGATTTTTATCAAAATAATACCCTATTGACGAATAGAAAAACGGGATTGCACGCGTCAAACGATTTCAAAAATTTTGAACGACGCGGAGCACACTGTATTTTTTCCCCTGCTCGTCACGCGCATGTCCGTACAAAAATGACGAGCATGTGCGGAAAAAATCGTTGGGGTCTCGGACATTTACTTTCATTCATGGGTCCTTCGCAAAATTTTGCGCGTCTTCGTCTCTCCCCCTCACTCTCACTCGACAGCTCCTCTTTCTCTCTTATTTACACGAGATGCAGCAATAATAGTATCAAATGACAGATTTTGTTTATTTTTTTTATATATTTTTGGTCTGAGTTTGATGGCATATCGAATGATGAAATATATGAAAACGAAATCGGGAAGCCATGGCGGAAAATCTACATACTTATTACGTCACATGGTAGCATGACTGCGCTATGTCACAAAACCCTAAACATCTACAATGTCACAAAGACCTCGACGTCTACATACGTCGCCGTTTTTGTATAAGTCACCAATTTTATGAAGTTCCGTAGTCGTCTACATTTCGTTTCGCAGACTATCGCACATTTCGTAGACTTCTACAACTGTTATATATTTGAAGTAATGAAGGCGCAAGTATTGATTGACATAGGCACACTTTGAAAAGTACACCCTAAAGTATGCGTTATAATAAAAAATAACGTTTCAAAGTTTCAGTTACACGGGAACACGCCCTTAGGGTGCGTCTCTATGTACTTCAAACTTCGAGAATTTTCTTTGTTTTTTAGCGGAGACCCGGCGGACCCGGATTTTTGGTGTCCCTATGTGTACCAAACGAAGTTGTCACTTTAAGGCGTGGCGATTGTATACGTCGACAATGCCCGTGATGGCTGTCGACAACGTATAATCTGTGATAACGCACCAAATCGTACAAAAAATTCCATTAAAACGTCGCGAGAATGCGAGTTTGCGTGAGAGAGGCGGCCTTTGCGACTTGCTGGGGCGCCATCAGAGATTTCTCAGGATTTTGTCAAATGGCATCGGAATTTTCAAACCCCTGTAATGGAGAAGTCCGTACCAAATGAAAAGCGACAAGTTACAACAAATTGTGTACCTTTCGCCATCTCTTAATTTTTTTTTTAAATTTTGTAAAAAAAATTACATGTTTGTTTTAAAACACATCAGTCTTGTATTTCAAAGAAAAGTTTGAAGATGACGTTTTTTGGCGTGGCCGTGGGTCGAAGAACATATGACGACAACATTTAGTACATCCTAAATTTGATGATGACGCAAAATGCACTTTTTTTTTTTTTTTTTTTTTTTTTGTACTGTTGAAACTTAGGCGGTACGACTCTAAGTTTTACCGGAATACGACAGAAAAATACCTTACTTTGGCACACAAAGACGCACCATAGTTCAAAAGAAGGTGTTTTATGGTAGGCCTTTGGTAGGTGCAAGTTGTGTTATGGGCTTTTCATTGATCTTCATAGATCGCTACTTTGATCGCTACTTTGATCAACGACCGTCCGATGACGTTTAATTCTCTATCGAACGACGTGCAACTCAACCCTTTTACTTTTTTTTTCATTTTGCGACCAATACAGTATGGGTCTTGAGGTCACATTGTATGTTTTGCGTACAATAGGCATAATGAATTGGCCTACTTTCACCTACTTTTGAACTACGAGACGCCCCTTACTCTCTTAGTCTCCGTTATTCGATGAAACCAAACTGGGATCCACCGGATGATATTATGTACGTTACGCAATGCCACTGTAGTGATTAATACAGTGTTTCGGTAATTTTCTCATCGCGATATTGACGATGGTAAATACACCTCGAATTGCTATTAGTGTTAGTGTTTTTTTTCGTCTCTTAAAACAACTTTTCTCCGCACGCACATGTGGAATTGTGGATCTGACGGTTGTGATTGAAAGCCAAGATCTCAACTTCCTATTGGCGGTCTCAAATTGAACATCGGACAAAGATGTACGGATAAAATATGTTTTAGCTGGAAATAAAAACGTTAACACTAATAGCGGTACACTGTGTACTATCGATTACGAAGGGGCAAGGAGCGAGGATATATCGTGTGGTGAGGAATAAACTGTTGTCACTGTAAAATATCTACATATAGTATTATTCTATATCCTATATTACTGAAGTTTGCTTATTCGTCGCGTTTCCCAATCCGACGCGTACTTTGAAACACGAATCTACAGTATAATAATCGAAAACGTGGACTACGCGACACAGAAATAACAGTTATTCCGCGACAATATTAAGGGGTCACTATGGACCGTCCGATCCACCTTTTCTTGACGGGATAATCGAAATCATTTTCATTTATTTTTGCGACTACGCAAAATTCGAAAAGGACATGCCCAGTGAGAGTAAAGTACACCTTGAAGCGAATTTGACCACAATCGCGTCCCACTTGACGCGAATCTGACAACAGAGGCAAATGTGACGTCATCAATTCGGTTGCATTCAAGCGCGAAGCCTCGCCACAAAACGTGGCGACGTATCGCAAAGATGTGACACATTTGTAAGGAGCAGGACTGCAAACACTCCCGATAAACCCTTGTAAACGATCGCGGGAATGAAATATCTGTATATCGTACCATTATATTTACTATTTAGTATTTACTATGCGTCACGGTAACCGTTGTCTAAATATCGATTGCATATATCGCCTAGTTGCAAGTTAGAATAAGTACACTCGATTCTTGGCAAGAGGCAATTTATCAAATGTGAAGTTTGAAATTGTCAAATTACCACGTGGCAGACTCTATTGTCCTCTGGACACCGCGAATCGTTATTAGTGTCAAAGTCACTAATTTGGGTTCTTAAAATTTTGATTTTTTTTTTCAAATAGGATACATGATTTTATTTTTCCATTGACGTTAATTAAGGTACCTTACAAAATAAAGGAAAGCCCGAAAGTACAATAAAATATAAATAGTGTGGTGTACGGTCGATGTCAGACCGTATAATGAATTAAATCAAACGCGCACGCATAGGAACGTGCGCTAAAAAAATCGGGATTAGTCTGACACGTAAATTAGTATAACATGTACGGGTATTTTCAATTCGCGACGGCGTACGATTTCTAATATTTTGTCGAATACATATATTAATCTATATAATTGTACGGAGAATATTCCATTTTTGTTGTTCCCAAATTAGCATAAACGTCAAAATTAGAATACGCCTTTTTTTTGAAAAAAATCAAATTCTTAATTAGCATCAATTACGGTAAATTTTCTTCAACGCTATTTAAACTTTGACACTAACAACGATTCGCGGTGTAGTGTGGCCATTGGTCGTTTGGTTTTCATCAACGTCAGATACACGAGTAGATACAGCACGGAAACTTAAAAGCGATGTATCCAGTAGACGTTAATTCTACGTTTCACAAAGCCTATGAATTCAAGCGATATGCAAATCCCAGTAGCGGGATATTTTGAACATAACATCAAACGTACGATTTTTTGACGCGACAGCATATGTCGTTGGTACGGCTTGCACCTCGCCTGAATGCCATAAACATGTTTCCTTGCGAGCGCCCTCAGTTTATACCATAGTTCAAAAGCAGGTGAAAGCAGGCCCATACAATATGCTTATCACAACACAACTTAACGATAGGACTATCTGCATAGTTGTTCATAGCAGTTAGTGCGAACGTTTCAATCGTGACGAATTATACGTAACGAACGCATTGAACCTTTTGAACAAATCGTAAATAATCGTTAATGAATTTTCATCCGTACAATTTCGTACAATTAAAACAAAAAAGAATTAACATGTAGCGCAATTTGTAAGTTTCCCGTTAAATGAGCGCTAACGTATAATAGATGTCTAAATATATATGACACCCCACATCTTTATACAAACCCCCCCATCGATTGGCAGAGAAGCAGTGAAAACGAAAATTGCCACAACTCTAACGTGCCAGGGTTCGAACCTCCGCAAGTGCATATTTTTATAAAATTCCGTGTGTCTGAGCCTATCTGACACGCAGCCATGGCCGCCTTCTCTCTGCCTTCTCTCTCTATCTATCAGACAGCACACGACTGCAAAAAAATAAAGTACAGACCATGTAAAAATGACATTTTTCACATAAGTCATTTCACGACTTAAAAAAACGCGCGCGAAAATAGTGTAACGTTTCAACGTCTCTTTTCGAAAATGTGCGTACATTTTCGATGAAGAGACGTATAGGTTCCGTGATATTGCTGTTCAATTCACTGAACAGCAAGTACCAATAACTACGACGTGTATTTTCCTCGAATTCCGTACATTTTCGTAAAAAAACTGTATGTATTACGGAAATTATTGTACTTTTCCCATAATTTATCAGTTTCAGTTTACAGTAGAAATTTGTTTGTCCGTTTGCTTATGTCGTCCACTTGTGGGCGTCTACAAATGTCATTTTGTAGACGTAAGCGACTGCTTATGTCGTTCACGTGTGGGCGTCAACAAATGACAGTTGGCGTCGACAATTGTCCCAGTATGTCAGGAGCTCTTTGCGGCGTACAAAGTTCGCAGTTTGTTCCGAGATCGTTGGCGTCTACAAATGTCAGCAGTTTGTTGGCGTCTACAAATGTCAGCAGTTTGTCGGCGTCTACAGTTGTCGCAAGTATTGGCGACGTGTACAACTGCCACATATTAAAAATAATGAACGCGCAAGTAACGATTGACATAGGCACACTTTGAAAAGTACACCGTAAAATCAGCGCTAAATTCCAAAATAACGTTTCAAAATATCGCTTACATGGGGACACGCCCTCAGTTTATGTGACGTGCATCTCAGTGCGGTCTACTGGATTTTTCCCGGGGTCAAAAGAAAAATACTGAACCGAAAATAATTTGGACAATTCTAGTTACGTTTACTATTTCCCGTCAGATTCTGACAAATATTTACGGTCAATGTTTTAGCTGTCCAGAGTAACTAAAGCTGTACTTAATGACGTGTGCGCCAGCAGGTATAGAAAACATCACATCACATGCCAAAATCCAGCTGTGAAAAGTGCACTGGAAATTAGAATCTTTACCGTACAATTGTTATAGTACCAGCTGTACAGGGGAAGGTAGTCCGGAAATCAATGCGGTACTGTGCCAAGCACGTTCGTCGACGTAAAAGGTGTAAAATCGTATGAAAAAGATTTTATAATTTATCATCATTTTTCATCGCACGAAATGACAGCACGAATGTTCAGTCATTTTCCGATGTTTCCATGAACGGCTACAGCAAGGAGAAATGCAATAACGTTATTAGAAAATTTGTCTTTACCTGTCAGCCAAGCCAACCAGGCACGACATTCACACAGGCTCGGAAGCGTTGACATATAGAGTGACATCCCTGATTAGCTGAAATGCTACCTAACAAATCACACCCGAAATTAAATTTTGAGGACTTCAATTCATAGTTTCAAAAGTAGACGTTTTTAATTTTTTATGGTAGGCCTTTGGTCGGCGCCTTTATCGTAAGTTGTGTTATGGGCTTTTCATGTGATCTTCTTAGATCACTACTTTGATCAAAGAGCGTCCGATCGTCCGAATCGACGGCGGAAACAATTTTTTTTGGTTCGAATGTTTTAATTGGTCCAATTTTTGGTCCGAATGTTTTGATTGGTCCGAATAGTTCTCAATACAGTATGGATCTTAAGGTCATATTGTATGTTTTGCATACAATATGCATATTGTATGGGCCTACTTTCACCTACTTTTGAACTATGCTTCAATTGTGCAGCGCGACAAGTCCAAACATAGATTTTATTTTCGACTCAATAATATCTCCGCCACCACACCAATGACAGATGGCCGCGGTCATTCCGTACGTACGGAATTTGCATGAACCCTGAAAAGTCTCTCCACTCTCGTCCCCTCTACTTGACTTTCTCACATGAGTGATCGTCCACTTGCTCCTGCTACACTGTCAAATACATGCACTTTTGCAGTTTCCCTTTCACTCTCCCTTCTCCTTTCCTCTCCCTTCCTCTCCCTTCCTAATCTCCCTCACTCTCGCGTCCTCTCTCTCCTTCGCTCGTCCTCTCTTCTTTTCGAAGCTTCTCGCTGGCATGGACGCACTCGGGCGGCCGCCCGTGAAACGGAAAGCCGGTGAGCTAAACTCTTCACGTGCGGAAGGGCTAAAAGTACGGCCTATGTGGCTCCACGTGTCGCTGTCTGAACGGTATCTGCTGCTGGAAGACACTGATACAGGGGACGTTCTTTTGCCGCTCATTTATATGAAGGTAAAGTTATATTTTATGTTGTTGCCAGAAACCCTAAAAAATGTGAGATTCTCTGACTAAGATTAACGACAAACAGTGATTTGAAAAAGTAAGCTTTCTTCTAAATTTTACAAATTTCTCCAAAATTATCAGCTGTCAAGCTGAATGCAAACATTAGAATCTTCTAAACTTAGGTTATAGACTGTTCACTAACCCTAAATATGTTGAAATGTTATTTTAGGTGAAACAGCAGATAACCCTAGGTTTTGTTCATCGTTCAAAAGTAGGTGAAAGTAGGCCCATACAATATGCCTATTGTATGCAAAACATACAATATGACCTTAAGACCCATATTGTATTCGGACCTATTCAGACCAATCAAAACATTCGGACCAAAAATTGGACCAATTAAAACATTTGGACCAAATTTTTTTATTTACACCGTCAGATTCGGACGATTGGACGGTTGCTGATCAAAGTAGCGATCTAAGAAGATCGCATGAAAAGCCCATAACACAACTTACGATAAAGGCGCTGACCAAAGGCCTACCATAAAAACGGCTACTTTTGAACTATGGTTTTGTTCGATTCATCATATCATTTCTAAAGAAGAACTCTGAAAATATCTAGAAACCAAAAAAAATGGAAAACAAGCTTTTGAAAACCATTGTGAACGATCTCTAAGGAAATCCTAAATTAACCCTAATCATGATAAAAGCAAACCAAATGCAGCTCTTGATGTCGTTCAATTATTTTTAATGAAAACTAACATTGAAAACTAAAATCAAGAAAACTCAAAAGCTGTAAATTTTTAAAGTTTTTATTGCATTCCAGTTATCAAAACCTAAATATGTAAAAGCCATTCACGTCCTATATTTTGGCTATAATAGAAGCGGGTATATTTTTGCAGACTATGTTCGAGGCAAACTACAGTCGCAAATTGAGCAGTTTGAAGCATCGTCTTGTCACACTTCCGGAGCCAATGGCAGGAGCCAGAGGGCCACGTGGCTTTGTCTACTGGCAGTGGGCGTTTGAAAGTCCACATGAAGTCAAAGTGTTGGTGCGCAAAATGTTGGGGGAAGAAAATACGCCTCAGGGGCATCTTCGCCTCATTCTGCTTCCCATTGTTTTTAACGCCATGGCTCAAAAATCAAAGATGAGACAAGTAAGAAAAGATTCCTGGTTTCTTGTTTCTGTTGCCGATTGTGTTCTTTTGTTTCCTCGCCCTCTCCCTCTCCCTCTCTCCCTCTCTCTGTCTCCCGACTCTTTTACTGTCTGCACGCTTAGGATTTTTAATCGAAAGGTTGTGATGAGAAGGTAAGGCTCTTTTCGTTCTCGGAATGGAAGAGTAGTGTTGGAAAGCTAATTTTTAGGATTCGC
>JBBHKE010001371.1:0-53205 GCA_037447655.1 Zygnema cylindricum | reverse complement strand
CCCTCCCCCTCCCCCTCCTACCGGCCCCTGTAGTCTCATGGACGAGGGACAGATTCTTGGGGGGGAGCTTTCTGGCAGTCTCCCTTTTTCCGGGAGCTTTATGGGGCGGTGAGGGCCTCCAGCTATTGGCCACTTGTCAAGCTCCCCCCCTCCGAGGACGAGGCGGTCACACCTACAGCTGGCAGTGGGGGCGAGGGAGACCAGAGGGGAGAGGACACGTGGCAGCAGGCAGGTAGAGGAGGCAGGCAACCGGATAGTCCGTGGAGTAGTGGTGGGGGAGGGGGAGGGGGAGGGGGAGGAGGAGGTGGAGGGGAGGGAGGAGTAACGGGAAGCTTGCGAAAGGGAGCTCTTTTTCAGGAGGGAGAGCAGGTTACGGAGGCATGGCAGGAGGAGGAGGGAGAGAGAGGAGGAGGGCTGTCGCCCACATTGGATCTGATGGGGAAAGCTGGGTTTGGTTTAAATGTGGATACGGGGATTGGTCGAGGGACGGGGGAGCATGAGAGAAGACCAGTTTTGTTTCACGGTCCCTTTGACATTGAGAAAACTATGGCGAAATATTGCCTCTCCTATGATGCTCATGAGGCTGGAGACAGTAGGTAGGTTCAGAATAATGGCGGTTTTCCCCATTTTTTCCTGTTTTCTCCCGTTTTTCCCGTTTCCCCCCGTTTTTCCTGTTTTTTGCCTGTATTTTGCTCGGTTGTAACGCTACAATTGTCCGGTTTTGAAATCATCGGAATCGGAAAGACGAATGTGGTCTCGTCGTCGATTCTGATGCTTATTTTTGCTAAGTATGGGTGTTTTTAGGCTATTATCTTATGCTTTTTTTTTGTCGTTTTCGTTATTGTTTCCAATTTGCTTGTTGCAGGAAAAGTAGTAGAACAGTGGAACCTACTCTAGTAACGAGTCCCATGGAGGAAGAACCAGCTGTGACAGATGCTAGTCTGGACATGTTGAGAGAACAGGTAAATTTTTATTTTGTTTAGTAATTGGTTTTGTTAGTATGGAAGATTCGTTCCCTTCTGTTTACTGTAATTAGTGTACCAGTAATAATTAGTGGCTGACTGAGTCTCAAAGAAGTTTTGTAAAGTCAATGGGAGCACAAAAGCCTGGAAAAATGTTTTACGGAGTGTTCCGTACTAAAATGTCTGTTTTTAAGGGTTTTTTAGGAGTACACCTTTTTGGAATTACTACACTAAATTATGTACCACCACGTGGCTCGTTATGAGCCACTTACTTTTACATTATGTTATGATTTTGGGTAAAAAAAAACACCCACACAACAGATGACAAACAGTTTTGTGATGCGGTACGAATTCAATGCGTAACACTAGGGATAGACGATAGAAAAACTAGAAGACAAAGGAAAGATAAGAGGACCAAGATTTTTCTTTTTTTGAAAAGGGCAAAAGACAGCATTTCGTCGATTTGGTGATTACGATATAGGTTTTATAAATTAGAAGACAGAAAGATAATGAACCAAGAAAAAGACACCATTTCCTGAGTCGAGCTGTTGAATACGATATTGTTTTTTGTCCAACTTGAATACAATGTACATTTTGCCCTTTTTTAATAGCTTGTAAGTTTTGCCCGGTGTGAGAATGATATAGATTTTGTCCTTTTTGAGTACGATGCAAACTGTCCTTTTTAAATATGATTTAGTTTTTTCCTTTTGCAGGGAGCTCGGATAGAGGCTGACATGGCTCAACTGAGAGGAGAATGCAAGCGCCACATGGCGGCAGTAGGAGAACAGCTTCAGGGAGTCAAAGCTTGTTTGACCGTACTTGTAGCCAGGTTAGATTGCTGACGTGGCACCAATCTGGATGACGGTTGTCAGAGGATGAGTTGGTTGATAGTGGGTGGGAGTTAATCTGGATAACACGCTAATTTTGGTTTGAATTTTTTTGCGGTAATAGCCGATGGATATTAATGTGGACTATGGAGAATTCACAACCCTACTATTTGTGGACGAAAATAAGCGTCTGTGTGTACCTCTTTTTTGGTAAAGGAATTTTAAATGGAGTTTTGGGAGTTGAAATGGAGTTTTATACTACATTCCTGTTCATTATCATTTGTCTATCCACACAAATTATGGTGGTTAAAATCACATAATTTAACATAGACATTGACATAAACATACACGTATAACATAGATCACAAACATAAAGATCAATATAGACATAAATAGAAAATGAAAAGAAAATAAGTTGGGCATTAGTGTTTCTTCTGATGGGCAGGTTGGCGGAGGCAGGAGCTTTACAGGGAGTAGGCATGCGGGTACCGGAGAGAGACAGAGAACGAGAGGGAGAGAGGGAGAGGGAGATGGAGAGGGAGAGGGAGATAGAGAGAGAGATGGAAAGGGAGAGGGAAATGGAGAGAGAGAGGGAGAGGGAGAGGGAGAGGGAAAGAACACATTATGGACGAGAAAATGGAGTGAGACAAGGAGAGGCCAATGGGGGAATGACACCTGGAAAGCACATGGCCGATACAGAGTTAGCTTTAAGGACGGCTGATACCGGAGAAGAGAAGACCAACTGGAATTCTGGGAATACTCTTTCTATGTTTGCAGTAAGTTCAATTTAGGCTCCCTTATAGAACTTTTTCTAGATTTAGAACTTTTCTGGGTTAGATGTAGAATTTTATGCAGGTTCGTTATAAAGGTTGTTATAGGCCGGTGTAGATCTCTTTCTTATGGTTTAGTATGTGAGTTTTTTTTTATGTTCGGTATACATTTTCTTGTCGGTTCTTCTTAGAGATTTTATTTAGGTTTGGATTTTTGGCTCATGGTAGGTTTTATACAAATAAAAAATCTTATAAAAAAACAAACTCAAGCTAGTACAGGTAAATTCCTTTATAAGTTGCATCTTAAGTTATGAGATTTCCAATTTATGTGTCTTCAGGTGTAATAACCTAGCGAAAAAATAAAAATTCCAGTTATTCAAGTTATTAGAAGGTTTGGTTCAGTATGACTTGGTGAGGTTTTCACTAGGTTTTTGGGTTAGGATCGGTTTCTTTTTTAACCCCTCTCTCTCTCTCTCTCTCTCTCTCTCTCTCTCTCTCTCTCTCTCTCTCCCTCTCTCTCTCTCTCTCTCTCTCTCTCTCTCTCTCTCTCTCTCTCTCTCTCTCTCTCTCTCTCTTCTCTCTCTCTCCCTCTCTCTCCCTCGCCTCTCTCCCTCTCGCTCTCCCTATCTCTTCCCCCCCGCTCTCCCATGGATTTAGTTGATGGGGTGAGAGAAGACGGTGGCAAAATAACTTATTAGGTTAAGTACTGACTTGAAGGCAAGGGTGAATTGGACAGGGAAGAGCGGTTGAGTGTGTAAGGGAGGGAGGAGAGGTACAGGGAAGCGTGATGCAGCAGCTCATGCCGGACGGCCCGGGAGACTTACGAAGCTCTGGCACCAGCAGTAATGGGGTGAGTAATGGGGTAGGAGTGTTGGTGTGAGGAAAGAAAAGGTAAAGGAGAGAGTGGAAGGTAGAGGGAAAGGGAGGGGGAGGGAGTGGGAGAGCGGGAGGGGGAGGGGAGGGGGAGGATGTTGATCCGTATCCTCTAAACCGAGGATAATAGTAGTGTTCTCTAAACCGAGGATACCAGAAGTATTCTCTAAACCGTGGATACTATTTGTATGCTCTAAACCGAGGATACTATTTGTATGCTCTAAACCGAGGATTCTATTTGTATCCTCTAAACCGAGGATGTTAGAAGTATTCTCTAAACCGAGGATTATTTGCATCCTTTAAACCAAGGATACCACAGCCAAGCTTACCCTTGTCGTCTCATCCAACAGGTCACTTTGACCTAAAAACGCTGTCAGACTCCTACCAACCATCTTCTCAAATTTGGCAATATCCAAGTTTTTGCAAGCAGATATCATCATGCAAAGTTCCATACAAAATAGGCAAAGAGGCATAAAGGTACCCCTTGATGAAAAGCACCTTTAAGCCTGATATGAAACCTATACAAACTAAATATTTGTTAATTACAATGTGAAGACCATGTCTCTTATTTAAATCCCTTAACCGTCGAAAGAACGAACGCCTCAGTACATCCTGGAAAAATGGTATCCTCTAACAAAAATGTCTCACCTATTTATCTCCTACTAAGTGCACACATCCACTTCACACACCTATTTGGGTTGATGCAACCACGTACTATCCTCTATTCCAACCAAACACCTTACATTGACTATTCACCCGCTAAGAAAAGAATAAGAAATCGAACATGAGAGGTTCCATCCTATACTACAGTCCCTTCGGACAATCTCAGACTTGTCTGTATGCTTACAGCCTGAGGTATTGCCCTCATCCGATTTCTGCTCATCCGACGGCCCTCGTAACAATTCTGTATCAACCAGAATTCCCTCTGATTTGTGGTTTGTGATTTGTGATTTGACATTTTCGTTAAATTGTGGCTTTGGGATGATGGGTTGGATCGCAGGGGGGGATGGATGCGATGAGATACCATCCACATGCTCTATGGTCATCCATAGGTCCTGGGAGGCCGACAGGAGACGCGACAGAGCAAGGATCAGAAAGCTCTGATCGAGGGCGACAGGTGTCATGGTCATCAGCAGCTCCCGGGTCAAGTTTTTCGAACATGTTTTGCATACAATAGCAATGTAAGTTTGTTATTTTTTTTAGAGATGCAATATTCGGTCGACACTTAGGGTTATGTTTAAAAGCAGAAACAGGCTGTAACATAGGTGGAAAAGCCTGGAAATGAGCAGATTGCCTTTGTGTGAGAATGATGGAGAATTGTAGGGTTTTGAGTGTTTTTTACTCGTACCACTTAAAAAGCCTTCTCATTCAACATAAAAAAAAAAAAAAACAAAAGGAGATCACAAACCTGATTTGTTGGGTGTGTCCATTTGTATTTTGTCTGTTTCCCAGCACTGCTTTTTTCAAGTCTTATACGCGTTTTAGGGTTTTGTAGAATTATTTTAAGATCTGTTGATTTTAGGTTTTGGTGGAAAATGTTATAATTTTTTTTTTCCTGATTCGTGGATATTGCCCATCCAATAATCCGAAAGTAGGTGTATGTATGAGAATCTTTTTGGGATATACTATTTCTATTTCCCATCTAATAATCCGATATAAGGTGTATGTATACTTATCGCAGGAAAAGTGTGATGGTTAGGGAAAGTTTTTAAAGTAAATCACTATTTTAAGGTATCTTAAGGTTTTATTCTTTTCTTAGAGGTCGGCCCGGCTTGGTATTTAGTTCGATTTATAGAAGTAAAGGGGGAAGACACTCTCTAGGAATCTAATAAAGAATACTTTATTTTCTTTTTTTTACAAGTGAAATAAGTAATTTTTTCGTTGTAAACGTTTCTTGTTACGAAGACGTGGATATAAATCGCTCTCAGTTTTTGCAAGTTTTTTTATACGGTTGGTATTTATGTTGATTTTTGTTAACAGTTTGGCATTCTTTTGTTACTCTATGGAGGCAAAAGTTTTAAGTTTTAATCAAGGATTCTGGGATAAGCACTATTTTTGTTTCAAGATATTCCTATCTTTTGCTTCTTTTGTTTGTTGTTTTTACGTTGGTTGTTTTTTTCCCGAGTCTTTCATTATTTCATCGTTTTTGTCCTTTTCTTTCTTTTGGAGTATTTTTATCTATTTTGTTTGTCTATTTGAGTGTCCTTTTATTTCGTTTCGGCTTTTCATTTTTTTTTTTGTTCCTGTGTTCTTGATGATTTTTTACCATCGGGCTCTCTTAATGAAAAAGTTTGACATGCTTTTACTTGTCCTTGTCACATTTCAAACGTGACAGTGACGGTTACAGATATTTTATCATCTCCTCACCTTTGAAGTGCAACGTGAAAGAGATGGAGTTATATTAATGTTTTTGGAAACCTTGTTAAATTGGGTTGAAGAGAGGACAAGTTACAAATATGTACATATTTTATGACCGTGTCTATGGGTGACAAGTGGTCACGTTTTTGCATACTACATTTCGAAAATAACTAAATTACACAAAGATAAACAAAAGTCGCTAGTAATAGTAACAGTGCCTTGGGAAATAGATCTTTGCTTTTGGGATATATGATATTATTTTAGATGGCGAGGTACTCGAGGTATGATAGTGTTGCATTTTGATGCTATCCTCTTGATTTTGAGTGGGACACATTCAAGATGAGAGTGACTACTGGTGCTCATGAATTAAATTACCTTCCAGTTACTATTTTGATATAATAACTGTCATTCATTGAAAAAACGCTAGATGGGATCCCATCTGGGTGTGCATTGGAGTATAAGGGGAAATAAATGTTACAAAAAAACTCTAGGGCAAAGCAACAAACTTGATATTATCGTAGAGGAGAAATGTAGTGAAATACACACCTTGAAAACTGGAGCTTAATCGGAGAACTGAAACAGACACAAGGAAACAATGTAAAGCCTGATAATCTCACCTACTCTTTTACTATCCCAAAGCAAATAATGCTGCAGGAAACCTTATTACGAAGTGAAGCCTTACACCATTTCTTTTAGGAATTTGAAATCTTTAGTTAGAAGCGAGAATCTAATGCTGTACTCACAAAGTCACAGGTGTGTTTTTTGTACATTGCCGTTTTACTCTTCTCTATATTCCCTAACGCCCCTCAAACAGAAGGCCAGGATAGTAACCAGCTAGCTTTTAGTCACGTTTTCTGTTCATCCATTTGATCGCGTTTCTTTGCCTTTCGGTCAATACTACCTCATGTTTCATCTTACCACCATGTTGCCTTCTACTCCACTCCAGTACACTGATGGCTTGCCATTGGTTGTTTTTAGGGTGATTGTTCTAGCGAACTTTATGAACTTTATTTAAAAGATTGGCAGTAAACCATCTGAGCGCTCAGGAACGCTCAGAAGGAAGGATTAAAGACAAAATGAAAAGCGAAAATGTCGCTCGGATGAAACAACAAAAAACAACGAATACAGAGAACAGTAGGCAAACAAAGATAGACGGGGGAAGGATATACAAATTATTAAAAACCATAAAAACCTACCAAACGAAGCCAAAAAGGGGCACAATCCCGTAGGGCTCACCGAGGGAGGTTTGGAGCACAACAGCGATCCATAGCCGCAATAGCAAATCAAAGGTGGGCAAAAACTTTCAAGTATTGTGCACAAACAGACGTTCACAATAAAAGGTTGTGAGGATAGAATGTGGAGGGAACCAGGACAACTCCCAAAAGAGCATCGACACAAGTACAAAGGAACTGTTCAAAGCAACGTTGAAGCATCCAAATATTGCCATCAGAATAGAAACTTGCAAAGAGAAGAGAGAGGCAGAAAAGAAAAGAGGGAAACGAGATAGAGAAAAGGCAGAAAAGGGAAAGAAAAAGAAAGGGAGAGAGTAAGAAAGGAGAGAGAAAAAGAGAGAGAGAAAGAGAAAGAGAAAGAAAGAGAGAGAGAAAAAGAAAAGAGTAAAAAGAGAAAAGAGAAAAGAGAAACTAGAAAAGAGAAGAGAAGAAAAGAGAAAAGAGAAAAGAGAAAAGAGAAAATAGAAAATAGAAAAGAGAAAAGAGAAAATAGAAAAGAGAAAAGAGACGAGAGACAAGAGACGAGCGACAAGAGACGAGCGACAAGAGACGAGAGACAAGAGACGAGAGACGAGAGTAAAGAGAAGGAAACGAGAATGGAACAGCATCTAGGTATATAATCCCACTCGATGCTCCTAGCAGCATCTCTCCCTACCACTCCACCACGTCGAGCTGTCTGAGGCTGATCACTGCCTCCAAAAATACCTCCGGCAGCATCAAGCAGAGATAACAATGGATTACCATGGGCTCAAAAGGTAATTTCCTTTCATTTGCAAAAAAAACAATGATCGTCTATCTTTTTGTCATAAAGCTTATTTTACCATTTTATGCGCTTTCCAATTTATGAACGCAAAAAACTACACGGGACCAGGCTCTCATATCTACATGAAAACCTGATCAAAATGTTTCTAATACTATGTAGAGACCAGTAATTTGACGAAGATGGTCTTTCAGGTTATTGTTTTTCTTCTCAACTAACCGAACTTCACTCAAAAACCAATAAAAGTCATTATTTATCACAAGCTTTTTGCAAAAAATACACCTACCAAGCCCGAGCTCTATACTTTTTCAACATCTTTTACGTTGACTTATAAACCTACACAAAATCACCGATCCTATTTTAACTTTTACGAGATCATGATTGCCGCGCCCTTCTATTACAACATGGAAATCATGGCTAAAAAAATCATGTACCTACTTTTTCATCAACATCAGATGACTTCCCATGTGACTGTTAATATTCCCAATAATCTTCCATCATACACTAAATGTGGTCCCGGTTGTCTACAAAATGACCCGATTTTTTCCTTTTCCATAACTTTTTCTTCCACTTTTACAAGAAATCAGCAACAGCTTGCTCCAATTGCTTCACTTTCAATATGAGAAGATCACGATCCATCTGAAGCCTGGCAATATAATCCTCTCTTTGATCTTCATGCCATATTAAATCTTCAATTAGGCGTTGAACTTCATTATTGTTTTCCTTCTCCTCAGCCACACCAAGGACTTGCTCCACAAAATGACGAAGCTGAAAAGTACATCCAAACGTTTTCATTTCCAAGTTTAGCATTTTGGAATGCCCATTTTTATGTTTTTTTTCTCATATTTAGGATTTTAAGCGAGACTCGATGTAGCTGTGTAGTCGTCCCAAAAAAAAAAATGGTTTGTAGGCATATCGTGCTAGTAAGTAAAAGATTGAGTAGGTCCTCGTAAAAATATACTATAGTGAAGTATTTCTAATTTTGAACAAAGATACACTTTACAGGCCAAACTTCTGGAGATGCTGAATAAAAAAATGACAACAATTGGACAAATGAGAAGGAAAAGGGCCATATAAACCTAGAAATACTCTGACCCTTAGTGACGATGCTCTCACCTTATGAGATGATTCTTTCAAGTTCGTTATTGTCGTAGTCGCTTCAAACGTCGATGTCGACACTTTTTTCTTACTTTGCCCTTGTTGCAATCGAGTCACTTGAAGACGAATCTCTCCTCCAGCAACCTCCTTAAGAGCATACCATCTGCAAATCTCTTCAACATCAGTTAAGATTGTCATTCTTATCCATACGAGAGCATGGGTTTCTACTTGCATGAGATGTTCTTCAAAACATAGGTAGAGAGACCATATAACTTCAACTTTCAATAACATAACAAGAAGATAACATAGAACATCAACGTTAATGGTCCATAAAAAAACTTAGTAAAGCTCTTTACTCCTTGTACTCAGTAAAGCTTATTGGCACATTGTCTAACTTTCACGTAGAAATTAAGCTTCTGTATCCTCAATGATATGCATCATTGCAATCATATTTTTTTTTTCCATCATAAGAAATTTTCCAAAGACAAATACAGACCTGTCCTGTGTCTCATTGGGAGGAAAGCTACGAGGGTCGATTTCAACATGGCCTATCGATTGTGTCGTGACAAGGGAACGGTGGTCTTTCACATGGAGGAGTATGGGTCCGGGGCTCAAAGAGAATTCAAATGTTTGACTCCATTGAGGAGACTGGCTGCGCTGCACAACCTGCTCTTCATGTATTGACCGGCCAGAGGGAGAGGGAGAGGGAGAGGGAGAGAAGCATGTAAGCAATATAAAGCTCAGAGCCTTGAATCCAGTCAGAGAAAGTCGGAGTTAAGCTTTATCTGCATACAGTAACTTCAATTTTGGACGTACAGAAACCCTATAGCTTATTTGTGGGCAAAGAACTGGTCTGGAAGTCAAAAGGTAAAATGGAGAGACATTGCATAGTGAAGAAAGCTTTAACAATGAGGTAAAAATTAACAAACCATGCCAGAAACAGTATAAAGTTTTATAAAGTTTGGGAATTCACCAATGAAACATCAAGAAATGTGGCTGGGTACATATGCAAAATTCTTAAATTTGTTATGTGTGTGCCCTTCCATTTGGTCAGAGGGAATATCAAAACCTTTATTGAATTAGATACACAAACGAAAGAATAGCAATACTTGACTAGTACCGCATCAAAACTGGCTTTAGTGTTTGAAAACCTACCCATGGTCCAGAAACTTCAGGTTTCAGAGAAAAGAGTTGCTCAGCAAAATATGGAATACGTTTACTAGCTCACATTGTTCAGATTTTAGAGATTGAGACAGCTTGCTGCTGTAAAATTTTCCACAAATTGTCGACACCATAACTTGTGATTTTGCTACTTTTGCATACAAATGTACTCTTCTTATCTTCTCATTTCAACTTCACATGGAAATCATGATTACAATGACAATACCAGAATTAGCGGGGGAAAATGCACTTTTTGCATGAGTTACGGAGTGTGTTTGTGATTCTTGTTTCAAAGCTCTGAGAACAGGTGGCTTGCCGAATGTTTTCTGGAGCTGCTAAAAGCAATACCGAAGAAACAACTTTATATTTTAATGTCTTTTAACTTTTACATAACTTAATCCTAAAATGTCACAAAATTACCGGAGGTATTTGACCCACCTTTGTTTTTTGTTTGCTAGTGCCATAACGCAAGCTGACATAAGCGTCCAGGTCTCCATTGCGATCTGCACTCCTCAAATTTCGAGCCTCCACCACTACCAGACGAAGCTTTTCACTTGGAGAAGCATTGTCTTCTGATTGTCCATCATTAACATGAACATAGTTTAACTGCAAGCTCACAACCCACATGTAGAATGCATTAGTTCAGACCCTTCTTGAACAACAATGAAAAGAAAAACATTTTTTTTGGTTTTTGCTTTTCCCGTTTTTGACGAAGCTTTCTCCTAGCTTGGGTTCATTTTCCCCCCATCGATATTTTAGCAATTACTTCACATTAAAGCGGTTTGTGGTGACAAATAATAGGTGTTCAATGTCGTTCATTATTCAATGCCGTTGTAGATTGTATTATTCATGGGAGAATACGACAAGCACTTTGATTTCCAGCGTTTATTATCCTTGCTGCCAGTTCTTCAACACAAAGGGAAAACCCTTTCTCAACTCCATGAGTGATATTGTTTCCATTCAAAAACAAAAATATGTGAACAATGAGCCTGCTGACATAACAAGCGGATGAAGCACATAAAAATAATTCGTTGCAGAGGAGTACATGTACTAAGGACAAATACAAAGAGGTATGAAAAGTAAGTATTTTAGAGTGTCTCACCGGAACAATGGCACGATCATTGGGCTTGTTATCCAGCACACCTCTCTCCCCTCTCTTCCATTTCCCTACTTCTGCTCGAATCCATACTTCGCCTTGATTCGCATTTTCTAATGGCAATCGCAACTCTCTGGGGCTTCCTTCTACTAAACTCTGCAAACTCAACAAATCTTAGTGATAAGCAATAGTTGTGTAGAAATTGTACATCACACTACCATTAGTGCAGTCCTTAGTGACTATATGAGTCAATTTAATCTATTGACGAAAATTTCCAGCGATGAATACTTTGATATGAACCATGACTTCATGTGACAGCACCTGATCAAGGAGATTTTTACTAACATTGATCTCGATTAACACTGGTCAGATAATTACAAACTTGATAGCAAAAAACAGGGAATAGGAGTGACCCGTGAAGTAGAATGCAGCACTTTCAATCATAACCCAGCCACAGGGTCCAAAATGCACTTCAAAAAGCTTATTGATTTCTCTTCCTGTTTAAATAATAGATCCCATAGAAGCTGCTAATAAGTATATATATATATATATATATATATATATATATATATATATATATATATATATATATATATATATATATATATATATATATATATATATATATATATATATATAGATAACATACATGATTAGTGTATAAATAACATACTTGGGGGTTGATCCGAGCAGTTCCGAGACTACGATGTTGCCATGTGGCAGCATCATAGCAGCTAAACCGCAGTTGTGTCTCTCCCTTGACCTCCGCAAAATTGAACTCCTCTCGCCATACGGGGTTCACATCACTAACTGCACGTGTCCTTCTTGAGTTCTGCATCACCAAGCATGCTTATGCTATCTCTTTAATTTATCTTTTTTTTTTCTTTCTTTTTTTGCATCTATCATGGGCATGAGATTCTAAGACTTGCAACCGTAAGTTCACTTTTACGCCAATAACTTCTAAACAAAAGCATAGTCTGTATGTGTTTTCAGTTTTCTAGATCAGGTCCTCAAGCTTACACTTTCTGATTATCAGAAGAACATCTGTTTTGAGAGGAATCCCTATTTCATCCACAAGTGAGAGTTTGCGCTCTCTATGAAAATACACCCAGCAAAAAGGAGTACAGAGGAGGAGGGAGGAGGGATGGAGGGAGGAGGGAGGGATATAGGGAGAGCTGCAGTTGCTTATGTGTGGTTATATTCTAGTCATGCAATAGGGGACCAGTGTTTCATGGAAAGTTCTCATGCAATAGTCCTCGAGGGAGATACAGTAGCCAGCCCCCCATGAAAAATATTATGGTAGAAAGTATTATTGGGCATCTATTTCAAAAAAGGTAAGTCCAAAATATGGTAGAAAGTATTATTGGACATCTATCTCAAAAAAGATAAGTCCCAAATGTGGTAGAAAGTAGTGCCGCCTTTAGCCCTCACCTTACCATACTGGAGCCTGAGATAGGGTTTCATATGAGGTTTAGCCCCAGCCTCCCCAAGATCTCTCCCTTCCAAAATTGTCACTCGTAATGTGAGCCCTGTGAGGGGTCTCAAAGGAGGCCATAGCCACCCAAAAGGACTAGGAGGTATAACGGAATTAGATGGAGACAATGTTTCATTATTATCACGTGCAAAAATCCACTCTTCGAGAGTGAGTTGTACGGTAATCTGCAAAACGGCCACAGTTAAACATTTATGAACTGTTATTCCATTTCAAAAGTGACAGCCTTCTTTAGATACATCAGCTAGAAATGAAGGTGAAGACAATGAGATTAAGACAAACACAGATCCAGAATATCAATAGACAGAGCAATAAATTTCAGAGAATGTACATTTCAACAACACAGAAGTCTAGATTACTTGGGTTACAACAGAAACAACTTGCAAAATACTAAATGAGCTCTACTTTAGCCATGGTACATCTAAAAAAAAAAACGATTTTGCTGTGAAAGTGTCAACCCTGAGTTGCTAAGGCTACACCGTGAATCGCTATTAGCATTAAGAAATATAGTGCAGGGGTTATTTGAGTCCTATTAACTTTAATTTAGATTCGAGACGCTTTCAAAAAATGATGCACATTGAGGACTATTCCATGATACTCAATATGGGGCATTACTTTGGCCCTCGATGCGATATTTTACTGGCTTCTAGTGCAATAATTGAATCGAGCACAATAATTGTTACACAGCCGCTAAATTACATTGAAACTTCACACTTTGCCAAGATGTCGCCGTCCAAATACAAATGGACCCAAAGGAAGAAAAGTTTATCAAAGGTTCGCAAGATTTTGCAAATCAGACTGATTGTGACGCTAAGGACACATTATTACGAGTCCACTACAGGTATGCCACACGAGTACAATTGCCACCCAATATTGCCGTTGCCCGCCTTTTTCAGGTTCACATTATTTTAATGTGTACAGGAGTTACAAGCCGTACAGAATATACATTATTGAAACATTGCGATTTTTGCAGCAAATTTGCAAAAAGAAATATTGCGATATATGGCAGCAACATCGTATCAAATGGAACATTCCACGCGATACAATATCGCGATACAGAGATTAAGACGCCTCGATACATACAGCAAATATATCGTATTGCGAATTTCTGTAAGAAATTCGATACGATGTACAAACAATACTTGCAACAGCTTACCAAATTAGCGTTAAGAAAAATCCTAGTACCTTAACATTATTTTATGTTCCAGGACCCAAAAAAACCGGGACCAAATAAATTTTGTTAACACTATTAGGGATTCACATTATAGTCTTCAAAGACTCAACAAATTCAATAAAATGACGTACAGTTCCAGAAGGTGCGTGCTGTAAGGGAACTGTAAGGTTCACAGGAAGGCCGGGCCTCTCGCCTCTCGAGGCGACCACCTTCTCTTGGGAGCTTACTGCCCAGTAAAAAACAGAATCATCTTCTCCATATTTAACCTGCAGTTACAATGTCACTAACCGGACATGCAGGTCAGACTTGGGCAAGCAAAAGATGAACTATCAAATAGTTGACAAGATGAAACAATGCCCTTTACATAGTCAAACGAACTAATGCTGAACCCGGCCTTTGGGCATTCATTAAACATAAAATGTTTCAACTCGAGGATCGCCATTGAATTCATTCAAGAAAAAATTGGGATGCTTCAAAAGGCAGTCCAGAAGCCCACTTAAATCAACAGCCAAGGTAGCTTATCATGGTCAAGACCAGCATCACTACAATTGTTTCTGGCAATGGCGCTCTACAATGCTCAAGCAAGAGTAGGAAAACCCAATAAAAGCACATTTTCAATGACTATTTAAAGAGCAGCCTTTGGGTGAATGAGTAGTCTTTCACTCCTTTATAGCAAACAATAGCCGTCACTGTTTGCCCAAAGAGTTGTACGGCCATAAACCATACATGTAGGCAATGAAGTAAGTTGAATCAGATCAATCAGGATGTACTAAAGCAGGCACTTAGAAGGTAAGAACACACATGCAAATACTGGCTTTACTGGCCAGTAATCACAGTACTTGTACAGAAAATTGTCCAGTTTGTACATTTTCTGTACAATTACTGGGATTACGGTCATTAACGCCAGTAATCCCCCGTGTGTAATTACCTTGTTATACAGCCATGTACAGGAGCTGTCTTATGCTAATTAAAAAAGATATTTAGCAGATGCAATCAAGAGCAGAGAATGACAAGATTAAATGAATCATGCAAAATCACGCCGTGACCCACCTTGATGTTACAACTGCCGAGAAATTGGCAAGCAATTCCATCTTCCTTCCTCTCATAAATAGCAAGTTGGAGCAATCCTTCACTGTCATGCATGATAAGATTCACTGAATCGCCCCATTCTGGATTCGCCCCTTGTAAAACCGCAAGTTGGGTCTGTCTATGGACTCCCTCAAATGATATCTCCACAAATGTGGGCCCAATCACTCTTCCAGTCTCCAAATATTGTCCAGATGGGCCTTGAGCCTCGCTAGGTTTTGAAAAGGGGTGACTGAGATTGCTTGCGGAGACAACAGTCGCAGTAAGGAAACCACCGACACAAGTCTTATTCAGATTCACAGGGAGAAGAGTCCACAGATGGTGACCATGTGATCCTGTGGCCAGATAGAGAGAGTCACTCAAGAGGTGTTCCTGCAAAGAAACAGATAAAAAGTTGGGCAGGAGTTCATCGAAATATAGAATTGATGGAATGGGAAATAAAAAAGTCATGTTCAGACAAAAGCCAAGTCAGACTAAAACGTGAGTAGATGTAGTTGTGCAAAAGAGGAAGGATTTTGAATACGTTTCAATGTCAATTAATTGTATACATAAGATGGCGTGAGCCATAGTCATAACTAATTTTGTCATCGGTCACGAGGCTATTGTCAAAGAAGAGCATACCAGCCACAATCGAATTCCCGTTGCTTCTACAGGTAAGCTGTGACTGTTGGGTGAAAGCGCCATAGAAATGTTGACATCTGGCATACTGACAAAGCTGTAAAGCAGTCCCTGGCCATCCAGGATGGGCAGAATGCGAAGCTGCAGTCACAAAAAAAAAAAAACAAGTTTTTAATCTCCTTTGCATATTTTTTATATCGTTCTTGATTCCGTAACGGTTCTTGCAAAAACTGGACCACCAATAGATATCTGTCCCCTTGAAGTAGCAGTTCCTTCTTGTCACATTGAGAACAACAACATTTTAAGGCCTCTAAGCAAAAGAAATGACAAGCAGTGTTCTCATAAATAAGATTCCAAAGACCTCAAAGCCTCTTTTCACTCACATCTCCTTGAACTTGAACCTCACTAATGATAACATCGGCCATTTCGCCGAGAAAGGAGCCCCCAAGTTGCACAGAGAGCCTGACATGTAGCCCATTGCTCACCCATCGCAATCCCGTATTGAGGACCTCCTGAATAATTATACAAAGCCCAAAGGAGTAATTTAGAAGCAAGAAAAACTTAACATTTCTCAGAAACTTCGTTGAAGCCTTATGAATAGCATGCCAGACCCAACTGTTTAGCATACACAATCTAATACGTCAATCTCGTCAATTATGCTTCATTTTCCAAAGCTTACAGTAACATAGAAAAGTTTAAACAAGGGAATAATTGAGTTTGCAGAGCTGAATGCATAAAACCACAGAAAGCGGAGTTCAGTTGATATTATCGCAGCACAGCCTTCAAGTCCCAGGTTTCAGTCATGGTAAAAGAGAGCTATGGGGCTACTCTCCAAACCTGTCCAGCTGCGTCGGTCGACCAAAAGGTACGGCCCAACCCTATTTCTGGTGCAACATTGCCAAGAGTGGCATCCTTCATCTCTATCCCTCTCTGCAAAACTCACAAAGTACCTTTAGACTTACAATGCTTTCAAGATTACGGTCATTTCAACAAATGCAGACTTGGTGAAGTTTCTACACCATTCTTCTATGACATCATACAGTGATGTTTTACTATTATGTCAACTAAAATCATAAGTTGTAATCACAACTTTGGCCATTTCATCAAATGCAAACTTCAGGGTAAAAAATATTTGAGCATCTTTCATGGGGCCAGCTAAAGAAGAAGGCTCACAATGCTCTGGGGCTTGTCGCTCCTGGTATTTTTCTGCAACCATTATCCGGCAGCGCCTCCCCCCCTCCTATTCCCTTTCTTAACTCAGATAGTCCCTATCCAAAATCCCTAGGAGAGAGCGTAATAGCATGAGAGTAATAAAAAAGGATATCATTAACAAACCACTAATGAAGAAGGTCTGTTAATTGAAATATCCATATTGCGAAGACGAGCCTAGTCCAGCCTAAGTCAACTTCTGCGAGGAGCATCATAACATGGAAATTTTCAGACGCCATACATGCACGATGAAATTGTTTGAGATATTGTAATGGCCAACGAGCATGTGAGCAGCCTCATTCAACACTAAATTACCGCACATATTAAAGAGGTTTCTGAAATCACTACAAACTCCAGTCTACAACTGCTGGTATACCATGCTGCTTTATTTAAAATTAACATTCAAGTTGCAGGCCATTATATAAGAAGTAATTTTTTTTTTGCAAAATAAGTGCAAAGAAGAAAAGCAAGAAAGCTTTGCTTTTTTACTAGAGGGAAATCCTATGAAAGTTGTACGAGAACAAAAAAAATTGGTTGCCGGTCCCGTAATTCATGTAAATGGGTACAATCCACGTCGAGAGGCAGCGTTCCCAAAGTCTAAAACTAGGACAAATATCCACCATTGTACTCAACAGTAAATGAACATGAAAAGCATGTCTAGACTGGAAACAATTTGTTGCCACACACCTCCAACATCGAAAATGATACCGCAAGTTATGCCACCAAAACCAGGCAAAATGTTCTGTTAAAGAAGTTGCAAACTGAGAACTGATGATTTGTACAATTCTAGCTTGAGTTCAGTAAATCCAATCCACAAGAAAAGCCAACAAATATAATTTCCACTTTTTTCCAATTGCAATTAAAGTACCTCGGCCAATAGTTGGAGCTGTTTTAAAAGCCGGGGCTCCCCCACATTGGGCCACAATTTGCAAATTAATTTGCTTAACCACTCCGTTGCTTCCTTCCCCGTGACTGGCTGCTCCCACATTGAAAATAATCCTGCCTTTTATTTCGCTGTGGAACATTGCAAATTCAGTTCATAATGTTTAAAGTACAACTTGAACTGCAACAAGACCACCCATTCTCCAACAGCATTTTCCTAGGGTAGAAGCTATAACGTGAATTGTAACGTTAATACTTTTTTAGAATTACCTACACTACATTATGTTATGCCACGTGGGTCATTATCGGCCACTTAATAGCGTTATTAACACCAATTTATGATTTTGGGTCAAAAAAACACTAGCTCAAATTAGAGTGATTAACTCTAAAAGGCGAGACAGTGTAGTAAATTCAAAATTTGCGTTTTCTTCAATTTTTTGGCTTCACGCCATTGACATGTAACTTGAGCCAGAAATGTATTATCCACATTCTGTTTATGACAGACATACACACATTAAAAGGTGCCGGTCTTATGGAATTATCCATTGTAATATATCAGTTCCTATTTATCAAATGAAAGAATAGCGGAGGATTTTGTTTTTCTAACACTTGTGAAGGTGATGGTGTTATGCATTTTTCCATGATGAAATATCATTTCCTGCTTATCATCACATGAAGGAACAGGGAGAGACCTTGTTTTTCAAAAATTTCGTTTCATCAACAGAAGGAACAGTGGAAGACCTTGTTTTTCAAAACTTGCTTATCATCAAATGAAGGAATAGTGGGAGACCTTGTTTTTCAAAACTTGCTGTTCCCAGTGAGCACTAAGGAGACGTCTTTGTTGATCGAGGTCCGCCTGTATTCCCTGTTTTGCATGCTGTGTAAACAAGCAAAAAAACAAACAAACAAACAAAAATGGCCGTCAAGGATCAGCGCCAGAAATTCTCATGGAGTAAAAGTCCTTTGGAGATGAAACAACAAGTTGCCACAACAAAAATAAGACACTTGAAATTTGATGAAAAATCAACAAAATTAAAACATTTTTGTACCAAAATGAGCATTGTCTGTAGTATAGCTTCACAAATTTTCTATGTAATTTATGAATCTGTTTCTATATGATTCAAACAAAAAGCTTGTCTGACCTACTCAACATTGATCAAAATATAAAGAATTGATTCATTAGAACTACAAAACTTTTCGAAGTTCACATGATATCTTGGCGGCATAATAACTAGCTTATAGCAGTGATAAGAAACTATTAAAAAAACTGAAATTAGGTTAAACTTAAACGCAGAACAAGTATACTTGAAACTATAGTTCAAATGTGCAAAAACAATTGGAAACACTGTATGTGGTTTCCTCATACTATGCGCATACTATATATAAAGTTGGTGGAAACTATATGTAGCGTTTCCAATTTTAACTTTTAGACTATAGTTGAAACAAATCGTACCAAAGAAGTGATCCAAAAAGTAGCCCCGATCAATGCCCAGCTGTATGCCACATGTCCAAGCCAGCGGTCCAGAATCCACGCTAGAATCATTATGAAAGCTACAAAAGCCAGCAGTTTCCCATTGCTAGCCATGGATTTGTCGGTTGCGCGTCTGACGTGTACAATACCGCAGACATAATCAGAATCCAGAGCATTTAAAGAGAACCTTTTCGTCATCATGGAAAGAAAGTAATGTCTACAACACTGTCTAAAAGGGAATAAGCTTGAACCTTCTGTTTGACGTTTCTTTGTTAGAAAAAAGAAAACATAAGAGGAGGATGGGGGAACACTTGAAGGTAAGGAAAACTGCAGAAGCCAGGAATGTGGAATGGGGGGTGGGATTTACCGTCCGGCTACCGTACCTGCTGTCTGCTAAGATTCTCGTCTATTACCGTCAGAAGTTCTACAAAATGTCCGTCAGACAAGACGGGAGCGCGGGTCTCTGACGGAAAAGTGGTCATTCACAATACACCGCCAATCGTTATTAGCGTGTAAGTTTTTTTAGCGTGTACGAATAATTAGCGTGGTTTACGTTAATTGGGAATTTGAAAATTTTCGAAGAAATCATCTATTCTAATTAGGAATTAGGGTTTTTTTAAATAGTGTGGATAATTCTATTTGAGAATAATAAAAAAAAAAGCGGGACGGAATTAGC
Organism: Zygnema cylindricum; assembly: GCA_037447655.1. NCBI lineage: Eukaryota > Viridiplantae > Streptophyta > Zygnematophyceae > Zygnematales > Zygnemataceae > Zygnema > Zygnema cylindricum. The sequence continues at coordinate 33,460 of JBBHKE010001371.1, read as the reverse complement.
GTACACAACGCTAATAACGATTGGCGGTGTACAGTACTGTACTGTAGTGCCGAACAGCGTTACATTTTCGCCGACTGCGATTGCGCAAGATTCAGTTATGGAGCAGCACTGCAGCAGTAATGTACAATACTGTACTGGAAAAGAAGTCGCACCAAAAAATCTGCCGGAAGATTAGGTGCGTTTCTAGTTTTGTACGAAAATGCAGGAAGTGCCTGTACCTTTTGCTTGCGACACCTTTTTCATACAAATATGCACAAACTCACACTCTCACAGCCCGCGAGCGATTTATGGATATGTGGACGGCTGAGGGTTCTTTTTTCGTTACTTTTTTTTTGTCGCTCGTCTATTGAATATCGAGATCGATACGGAAATGGATGAGTGCCAGAGGTTGCAAACGGTCAACCGAAACCGTGACCGACCGTTAACCGACCGCCCGCGCCGGATCCGGAACGGATTCGGTTGCCAAATTTTGGGGGTCGGGCGGTTACGGTCGGTTGACTCACCAGGAAAAAAAAAAACGGTTAGTTACGGTCGGTCAAACAAAAAACCAAAAAAATGAAAATTTTGTACTTTTTTTTTCCAACATTATTGTTCTTTGTACTTTTGGTATCGTGGAAGTACGTGGCATCATGATTAGCGTCGCAAATCTGACACGGTACTGAAGTAAGCTATTTATTTCGAAAATCTTAGAGAACGCGACAAAACGTCTCAAATCTGACACGGTCGTACAATATTCATTTCGCAAATCTTAGGCAACGCGACAAAGCGTCGCAAATCTGACACAGTAGTACACTATTCATTTCGCAAATCTTAGGGAACGTGACAAATCGTCACAAATCTGACACGGTAGTAACACTATTCATTTCGTAAATCTTAGGGAACGCGACAAATCGTAATTATTGGCTTATTCCGTCGTACATTGATTAATTTTGTACTTTTCAGGTTACGGGCGGGCACGGTCGGTTGATTTTTTTTTTCGTAAACGATGGTCGGTTAACGGTTAACAATTTTGGAGCGTGACAAAACTCGGTCGGGCGTCGGTTACTCAAATTTTGAAAAAAAAAAAACGGTCGGTTTCGGGTATGATTTTTTTTGACTTTTGCGACCTCTGATGAGTGCTGTAATGCTGTATTGCTGTATTGCCTATGCCCTATGGAGGGTCGAAAATATTTCCGTATCGAATGTCGAGAGGATGTCTTCGATATACAACACTACACCGCGCATCGTTATTAGTGTCAAAGTTTAAATAGTGTGTAAGTAAATATACCGTCATTGACGCTAATTAATAATTTGAACATTAAAAAAAAAAAGGTTTATTCTAATTTCAGTGTAAACGCTAATTTGGAACAACAAAAATGGAAAATTTTCTGTACGATTATATACATTATTATATGTATTCGTACAAAATATAAAAAATCGTACACCGTAGTGAAATTTAAATATCCGTACATGTCAGACTCATTTACATGTCAGACCAATCCTGTTTTTTTAGCGCACGCTCCTATGCGAACGCGTCCGATTTAATTCATTTTTTGTAAAATTTTCAACTAAAAAGGTACATTTATGTACGGTCTGACATCAACCGTACACCACACTGTTTACATATTAATGTACTTTCGTCCTGTACGCTAATTTGTACGAAACCTCAATTAACGTCAAGGAAAAATTAAAATCACGTATACTATTTTTGGAAAAAAATCAAAATTTTAAGAACCCAAATTAGTGACCTTGACACTAATAACGATGCGCGGTGTACTCTACACCGCGCATCGTTATTAGTGTCAAAGTTTAAATAGTGTGTAAGTAAATATACCGTCATTGACGCTAATTAAGAATTTGAAAATTAAAAAAAAAAGGTTTATTCTAATTTCAGTATTAGCGCTAATTTGGAACAGCAAAAATGGAAAACTTTCTGTACGATTATATACATTATTATATGTATTCGTACAAAATATAAAAAAATCGTACACCGTAGTGAAATTTATATATCCGTACATGTCAGACTAATTTACGTGTCAGACCAATCCCATTTTTTTAGCGCACGTTCCTATGCGTACGCGTCCGATTTAATTCATTTTTTGTAAAATTTTCACTTGAAAGGTTTGATCCGCCAGTTTCGTTGCTCCATGTGCACTTTTCAAATTCGATGCGATACGCTGTACCGAATAGCTGACGCGAAACGAATTCGAAATAGACAGGCAGACAAACAGGCATATACCCCGATTATATTCATCAATGTTGTGATGATGTCAATTACACACCGTGTATTAAAAACGACGAAACCATCCAAGAATTGTTAAAACTGTTTCAGCGGCTCAACCGCTCAATCGCGCAACCGCTTTTCTGTTTGCTGTCGCGTACATTGAAATTTGGGTCGTCATATTTGTTGTTCATTATGAGAAGCTCATTTTTACGGGTACTACGACAATATCGTATTGTACTGAACTGTTCTGTTCTGAACTGAATCGAGCGTTTTTAGGTGTGAAGGTCGCGTGTGAGGGGGTCCACGTCGCCCTGCACTCCTTTCACTCCAATTTCGCTTTACGACGCCTCGCGCCGCGCGGCGCGTCGCAAGTATAAATATGTTTAGGGTTTTTTTCTTATTCGTGTTTTTTTTTATAAAAAAAAAACCCGAACCAATAACCCTATGACCCTAAAAATCCGCGGTACCCGGGCGGTATTTTGCAAGTGTGCAGGTCTCGGCGCATTTCGCCTCGTGTAGGAGACCTGCACACCCTGCACACCACGGGCGAGCCGACTAAGAAACCTTACCTGTACCGTCGACTAATGGAATTGTAATTATGGAGCACGTGTTATACTCTGACAATGCTTTGTCATACGAATTGATGATTGACAGACGCATCAACAGTACAAATGTACAATCTACTTTCTGTTTTGTATTTCTGTACGAACTGGAGTACAGTACTTTCTGCGTTCTCTACAAGTAAGGGTACGTCCCCATGTGTTAAAGTATCTACTTTTCTTTGTCTTTTTGCCCTAAAATTCAGGGAACTTTGACAAAATCTTTAGCCGTACGATAAAATCATGTTTACCAAAGTACAATGAACGTCAATTCATACTTTGAATGTACGGCATTTTTGTCGTCACGTGAACGCATTTTGGCGTTTTCCCCTTTTCCACCCCCGGGCAAGAGAATCCAGCACATAAAAAAACTTCATCCAAAATTACCTCGAGGGGGTGATTTTAGTTAAAGTACCGCCCAAACAGCGAATGAAAAACGACCCACGCACGCGCCACACAAGAGCGAAATTTTTTGGACGAGGGAGAGTCCTCGCTATTTTTCTCCGTGCCCGTCACGCGTATGTACGGAAAAAAATCTGCAGGGGTCTCGGACCTCCACTTTCATTCATGGGTCCCTTTGGATGATTTTTCGCCGTCGTCGCCTCTCTCCTCTCCCTCTCACACTATCACTCTTATCTCACACTTTGTAGAATGAGACACGACAATACTGGTATAAAATGAAATATCTTTTAAAAATATTATTTTTAAAAAAATTTAAGTTTTTTTTTGATGGCAAGTCGAGTGAAAAAAGTAGAGAAAACGAAATCGGGAAACCATGGCGGAAAGTTATTGAATCAGTGACGTCGACGTTGTCACAAGTGAGCATGACGTCACAATGTCACCAAACCCTAAACATCTACAATTTCACAAAAATCTAGACGTCTACCACTGTCGCTGTTTTTGTTGGCGTCACTACAGTAATCGTCGGAAGTTTTGTAGTCGGCTTCAATCGTCACAGGTTGTACCTACGTCTACAACCGTCACATTTCAAAGTACCGATTTCATTTTCGCACATAGGGACGCTCTTCAAAGTAGTACGGAAAATCTTCACTACAGATCCAAAGGAAGCTAATCTAGATAGTGCCGACTCCAAGTTAATATAAACCCAAATGATTGACCCCTTGACAATCAGAACCCCATTACAGCTTCACCCCTGTGAAATAAGACTTTCTGTGTGCTCAGTTCTACCACAGAATGCAAAGTTAAAATATGAGATTAGGATAACATTCCCCACTTTGACTTTCCCTTAGAAATGTAGCCACCCAGGCAGGCAAAAACCGTGACCGACTACACCCCTGTGTAGCGTGGACTCCCCTGAGTCCGCAGCAACAAGAATCACTGAATTTGGTCAACTGAATTGATTGTTATGGCTGGCCAAAGTTTGCCATTTATACAAGGTGCTCTCTGGGAGAGGCAGCTACCTACCACAAATATTCTAAGTCCTAAAACCCCTCTCTAAGCCCCCCTAGTACTAAAGTACGAACCAATGACAAGACTGTAAAGTACATAAAGGTACAAGTGCCGCTGTACCTTTTGTACGGCCATGGTACGACATGGCTAAAAAGTCAACACATGTCCTATCCGGATTTGCTCTTGTAATCCCCGGAATTCCTGCTTCCAAATATTATCTCTCCACGTGGCGCCAAGTCATGCCACGTCAGAAAAACGGTACCGTACAAGAAAGTACAGGTGCCGGAGTACTTTTTGTACGAAGAGTGTACGAAATCGCCAAAGTGCGACATTTATCACTTTCGGATTTGTTTTCTGTCGTTCCGGAAATTCCGTATGCCCGTACGATGTTGCCACGTGTCATCCGAAGTGGCGGCGTCTGCAAACTGCCAAATTGTCTTTTCTGCAATGTCGGCGCTAACCACGACCGTCCGATTTACATCGTCATTTAAAACGGACCGTCGAAATAAATGTCCGTACTATTTATTTCGTCCGGTGCTAAAAGTACAGCTGTTTCTATGCCCTGAATACCGTAATCCAGTTAAATAGAATTCCCAACGTGTAACTATATAAATATCTATCAATCCCTATATGTCCTAGCACTAGTCGTAGACTAAATGGACAAAGCTAACGTCTGCGGGGTGGTTGACGGCCGGTAGATACCAGGATCAATTCTTGGGTCCGTCAAATGCCTTTTTAGTAAACATATCTATTGTCTACTCCTATCTCTCTGAAAAGCTTAGGCAGCCATGGCTCTAGCTCCCTCTCCAGCCTTCAGTGACTACGACAAGTGTGGAGTCTTGGAGAAGGGAGTCAGGGGCAGACTGCCTCTACTCTTTTCTATCTAATAAAGACCTAGAAAATACCCAAATTTCAACACTCATTCACTGGCACGACCTGATGGAAGGGTGTTACAATTATCACTGCCAGTAAACGTGATCGTACAATTACTGGGAATGCCTGATGGAAGGTTACCCTCAGTTAAGTATGGAGCAGCAGTAATGTACAATAGTCTGTACCGGAAGGGAAGTCGCACGAAAAAATCTGTCGGAAGATTGGGTGCGTTTATAATTCTGTACGGAAATGCAGGACGGGCGTGTACCTTTTGCTTGCGTCACCTTTTTTATACAAATATGCACAAACTCACAGCCAACGAGCGATTTATGGATATGTGGACGGCTGAGGGGTTATTTTGTTCGCTACTTTTTTTTGTCGCTCGTCTATCGAATATCGAGACGGTTAGTCGCGAGAAATCGAGTTTCGGTTAACTTTTATTTTCGTAAACGCCGGTCGGTTAACGTTTAACAATTTTGGAGCGTGATATAACCCGGTCGGGCGTCGGTTACTCAGATTTTGAAAAAAAAAGAACGGTCGGTTTCGGTTATGTAAAATTTTGACTTTTGCGATGTCCTAAGCGCGAACAATTTTGTTCCGCCAGTTTCGTCGCTCCATGTGCACTTTTCAAGTTCGATGCGATACGCCGTACCGAATGGCCGACGCGAAACGAATTCGAAATAGACAAACAGGCATACCCCGATGAAATTCATCAATGTTGTGATGTTGTCAATTTCACCGTGTCTTAAAAACGATGAAACCATCCAAGAATTGTTAAAACTGTTTCAGCGGCTCAACCGCTCAATCGCTCAACCGCTTTTCTGTTTGCTGTCGCGTACATTGAAATTTGGGTCGTCATATTCGTTATTGACTATGAGAAGCTCATTTTTACGGGTACTGTACTGTTTTGTTGTGAACTGTACCGTCGACCGATGGAATTGCAATTACGGAACACGTGTAATACTCTGACAAAGTAACAATGCTTTGTCATATGAATTGACGATTGACAGACGCATCAACAGTACAAATGTACAATCTACTTTCTGTTTTGTATTTCTGTACAAACTGGAGTACAATACTGTACTGTACTTTTCTGCGTTCTTTGCAAGTAATGGAAGTCTACAGACGGAGCAAATTTCAACCGCGCAATTTGCAACGTTTAAACGGTTGAACAATACTACAGAAACTGTGCTCTTCGAACTTGAATCTTTACGCCTACTGATTCAATTATTAAATATTGATTTATTTTCCTGTAAGCAAGTAGCAGCACCAACTGAGTAGCTACCTCCTATATGTCATTTACACCTCAAAATTTGTGAATAATCCATGGATTGACGTAAGAAAATATTTCCACACCGCCAGTCTCTGCATAATAATATGGAGGAAGGATTGGAAACCAACCTACAAACCTTCAAAAACCTCAAGATAGTTAATAAATAGTGATGCCGTTCTCATTTGTATCATCTTTTTTGGACTAATTTGTACTTCTTCATGCTCATTTTTTGAAGGCTATGGATGGGCCTAGGGAGCGCCCTCTTGTTAGTAAAGTACCGTCAGACGAAAGGATTAATGGAAAAACTCAAGGTTACAATAGAGCTGGAAAAGTTGTCAAAATAACAGGAGATGCTGAGACTTCTCCTCCAAGTGCAAGCAAAAGTTTAGCAAGACAGTCAAGGTTTACCTTTAAGCGCAATGTTTTTTGGATTCGGAGAACATTCTTATTGATTTTTGTAGTTGTTACATTGTGGTTTTTGTTTTCCAATTGTTATTTGCAGAGAGGTAAAGATACCGTGTCAAAATTAAATACAGGCCAACTGGACCAAAGAGTCAAAGATGAGACTTCTGGACATATGGAAAATGAGAGTGGGATGATACAAGCTTTAAACCAAGATTTAAATCAAGATTTAAACAAAGATTTTCACACCACTCTCTCTAGGGAACTTAGGTCAGATGATCATGGAGCACTGAAAACCAACGTTAACGAAAAAGCAATTGATGAAGTTGAGTCCAATTTGAGGAATGTATCTTCTCTCCAAGACTCCATAAAGCCCGGAGCTCTTGGAAAATGGGTAGGGCCCTTTGATGACATTGTACTCAAATCTTGGAGAGTCGTAGAGACAGAGGACTTCAAGAGAGGCTTGATAATAAAGAAAACTCAAGAGGAGGAGGAGGAGGACAATAAACTCGTCGCGAAAGGATACGCCGTGATGAAACAGAGCAAGGCAGATTTCCCACTGGTGTCTATGGATAGCATTTTAGAGGGACTCGGCGGTAGTCCAGTTGTTCGGTCTTGTCGAAAACCCGGTTTTTTCTCCAATACTGTGAACAGTCTTAGTGTTTTGGTTGTAATGCATGAGGCTTCTCTTACTGGAGCTCCCCTTGCGACTGCCGAGCTTGCTGGAGAGTTGGTAGGATGTGGAGCCAAGGTATTAGCGGTGGTATTGAATAGAAAGGGCGGTTTAATACCTGAATTGGTGAGGAGAGGAATAAAAGTTGCGTCAGGGAAGGGGGAAGAGACCTGGGAAGCGGCAGCTGAAGCTGATTTGGTTGTGGTGGGATCGGCTGCTTGCGTTTCTTGGATAGGTGAGATTTGATTGGTCTCCCATGGAAGGAGGGAGGGAAAGACACGTGGTATACAGGAATGGCTGAGGGCACTTATTGTTCCGTATTCATGAACTGCTGCGGTGCTCCAATCATGGCTATATTGAAAGCGGCCATATTAAAAACAGCATTATTGAAAACAGGCCATATTTTAATTAGACATTTTTAAAATATGGCCATATTGAAAACGGCCAAGTCCTTGACTACGGCGGGTTGGTGTTATTGGTGCAGCCCCATTCTTATCGCTTTATCCAGAACGAGCTAATCGTTTACTGTGGTGGCTAATGGAGAATCGGCGCGAATATTTTGACTTAGCGAAGCCTGAGCTCCCAAAGGTTGGTAGCGCGGTCTTTATTGCAGATTCTCAATCAGCTTTATGGCATGACTGGAGCAAGGAAGAAAGCGTGGTATTGCCTTCACGAACGGCTGTGATTTCTCTGTCTATTGGAGAAGACTTAGCCAGAATTGCTGGTGTTGCAGAGTCAATGACAGAGGAAGAGGTTAGGAGAGCTGAGGAATTCCGTCGTACTATGCGTGAAATGGCGAGAAAACGGATGGGTTTGGAGAAACATGACATGCTTGCATTGATGCTCAGCTCTATTACGGCCAGTAAGGGACAGATATATGCTGTCCAGGCAGTTTTAGATGTAGTGTCCATGCAAGGAAAGGACGGTCCAGTTGAAACAGGGAGAAGATTGCTAAGAGTTAAAGACAAGTGGGACGCCAGCTCAGAGCAAGTCAAGTGGAATTTGGAGGAATGGAGGAAGTTAGAAGAAGAAGTAAAAAAGGAGGCTCCGGAAGATTTGACTGAATTCAGCAAGATGCTTGGTAGGCTTCCGAAGGAAGTAAAAGGTATAAGAGGGGGAGAGCGAGTTTTAGCTGAAGTGCAATTGGAGACAGAAAGTATGCATGCACAGGAGGAAGTACGAGGGAAGGTAAAGTTGCTGGTTGGCTCCATGTATTCAAAGAGTAACAAGGAAGAATATGTGGATCGCATTCATACACTGATGGCAACATATGACAGTGTTGCATTGGAGGCAGTGATGTGGACGAATTCTACTCTCAAGGTCGCCCCCTTGTATGCTGCCGCAGACGTCTATATTATGAATGCCCAGGTACGGATTTTGTCTGAAATTTCATGCTATCTGTTTGTGGTAACTACATTGTCTAACATTATTAGTGTTAAGCATATTTCGGGCAGTCAAAAGTACTTTTTCTCCCTGCACACATTTTCAATTTTTAATTGTGAAATCATGTTCAAAAGGTAAGGCCGTTCAATTGCCTGCCTCAAAAAGAAAATTCAATGGCTGAACGTATGGCCTTCAAATGCCTTCAACTGCCGGAATAATGTTTAACGTTAATAGCTATGGGCAGTGTACAGTACACCGCGAATCGTAATTAGAGCAATGAAAAAATTAGAGTACAAAAACTAAAAAAAAAATTAAAGTAATTAACGCTAATTTATGTGATAGAGCTGTTTCAACTATGAAGTTTACTCTAATTTATTTAAGTACTCTAATTTGGCACGCTAATATCCTCTACTGTAAATAAGGTATTCGTACAGAATTTGGCAAAACGTACAGTTTATCGTCACTATGACGTTTGCACTACGCGGTTTGTTAAAACGCAGTTACATGATAACGGCTTGTATTAAATCATTATTTGTACTTTTTTACTTAATAAAGTACAATTTTGCACGGTCGGAGGTCGTCCGTATTCCACACTATTTAAAACGAACCTATATTAGAATTAAAAACGCTAATTAAACTTTACCTTAAATAGAATAATGAAAAAATTAGAATAATTTACTCTATTTCATGTGATAGAAGTCGAAATTTCGAGCGACCGAATTAGAGTAATTTACTCTAATTACGATTCGCGGTGTACCTTCAAAGTCAAAGGTTTGGAATGGCATGCTGAAGTTGATAAGTGTGTTAATACATTGATGAGTCAGCACAGGGGCAACATAATGCAACACTATCGTCCCATTCTTCCACCTATCCCAAAAGCAATTAACTTGCCTTCGACGCTCTTAAAAATTATTTTTAATTTTATGCTCCTAAAGACGTGTTCAAAATCTGATGCTCTTAAAATTCGATCCTCTTAAAAACCTATTTTGAATTTGATGCTTTGTTTTGCTTTGAAGGTTCTTAGAAAAATGACAGAAAGCTCTCGAAAGCGGATGAAAGTCATAGAAAACCATTAAAAATTAGGCTCAGTGTATGGACATTTTAAAATAATATATATTCTTTTGCCAAGATTATAGGGATCCTTTGTCTTGGCTGGAAAAAACCCATTTATTCAACAATCAGTCAACACTAATTGCTTACGGCTTGTCCCTTTTTGCTGATCTTGGTGAATGTTGGTTGTCTTGGGATAAAGCAGGGTATTGGCGAAACTTTTGGACGTGTTACAGTAGAAGCCATGGCCTTCGGATTGCCGGTCAGTCTCAGTTATACCTTGACTTATAAATGCCTGGAAATTCCGCTCATTTTACTTCACTGACCATCAGTCGGGCCGGCCGGTCGATCGGTCGGTCAGTCTGGCCATCAGTTACACTCCCTGTTGAAGTGCTGGGAGGCGTGGTCGGTTGTAGTCCACATACTGAATAGTGTTATTCACGCTATTTTGTGATTTTTGGTAAAGAAAACCGCATTAAATTAGTCTTACTTTTAGTGTTGCACCGTAAAAGACTTCTCAACTCAACCATCTTTCTCTTTATGTTTCAAAGGAAGTTTTTGCGACTTATTCAAGAATGCTATTATTCTTACTATTTAGTTTTAACAATGTCGGGAGCGCTACACTTCCCATTGCCATTAGCATCAACAACACTAATTCGAGTGCATGATTTTTGGGCCCAAAGTCATAAATTATAGTTAATTATGCGGTTTGTTGTGGCCCATGGTGAGCCACGTTGCAAAATATAATTAGCGTAGTTAATCCTACATCGGCTTTAACACTAATGATCCCCCAACACTAATAGCAATGTAAGGTGTTCCTTGTGGCAGGTACTGGGAACCAATGTGGGAGGAACAGCAGAAATTATCCTTCCAGGAGTTACTGGTCTTTTGCATCCCGTTGGAAAAAAAGGAATTGTACCTCTCGTTGAGCATCTGAAGCAAATGCTGAATGACACTGACAAGAAACTGAGTATGAGCCAGATGGGAAAGGCAAGAGTGAAAGAGAAGTATCTCGACACACCCATGTATCGGAATCTAGCTATTGAGTTCCAATGGTTGTTGGAAAGAGCATGAAGACAAACACAGGTTGTAGAGGAGTAAGGAATTTGAGCACATTTCATGAATGGGAGACTAGAAATTTTATCCACGTATGTTGTAAAGCAGTTCTTGCCCAACCGTTGATTGTATATTCCCTTATTGAAATCTAAACAGCTGTTAATTTAGTGTCACTCCATTTAAAATTTAATTGGATATACTGCCACCACCCTAGCGTTTCTTATACTTCTGAGTTTCAAATCTCAGTAGTATCTTAGTTTTAGTGACAATAAAAGACGAGCAACAAGACGTATAAGGGAACCTCCGGTGTTAAACATTCCTTTCAATTTCCGCCTCAACAGTAGTTAAAAATAGTCATAGATCCTGCACCTGTCTCTATAATTGGTAGTTGAAAGATATTTCCTTTCAGAATCTTATAGATTAGAAGTGCTTTGTTGTTTACTTCATCTTTTTTAAAAAAAAAATCAAGACAGTTTTGTATAACTTCATTCCAACAATATTTTTAATTTAAATAGACTCTAAAGGATTACACTGTGTGTACAACAAAATGTCCGGACAAAAAACAAATGTAGAGGCCTGAAAATCAGCTCCATTCCGAAAAAAAAAAAAAAAAATTGGCAAGTTTCTATTGCCTAATACCTCTGTCCTACGTCCTGTACACAATCTGTTCTATGGTACAAAACATGACAAACTTCTTGGCTTCTGCAACAGCTTCAAACGCTCATCAATTGAAGCAAAATATTTGACACCTGAAAATAAATGATACTTTTTCGTTTGGTTGCACTTGGTTGCCCTCAATAGCCTCCAGCTCATGAAGTAACTAGACTATTGAAGTTTACCCTAATTTTGGAGTTCAATTGTACAATTCATAGTGTCTTCTGAGTAATTTTATGTACAGTTCACCCTAAAATTGTTACAATTCCCACTCAACATCGGAGCAAATTTCTTCAATGTTGTTAACTTATCAGCTTTTCCTTTCAAACCACCTTACTGGAAGTTCCAAGCCAATAAGGCCCCAGAAAAATTTTAAAGTGGTTGAGTCAGCAGTCGCCCGAATGATGGAGCCGATAGAAACCCAAATGAATGCCTACAAAGAAAAACAAAAAACGGGATACAGAGTTCATTGAATGTTGGGCCAGTATATACAAATCCATATTACATCGGGTGATGGTTTTGCAGAAAATAATGCATTCAATGGTTTGTATTAGTATGAGGTAAAACAAAATGGAGGAAGAGGAAGCTTTAAGAAATTGATGCAAGTGTGCACGACTATTGTCCTTTTCCGTGCATGTGGCAATAAGACAAGTTCGTGGTCAAATATGACAAGATAAGATCATAATCAAATATGAATCTATTCCCTCGTTTTCAATGTATCCTCTTCAGGAAGGAAAAACAAGGATGGGTAAGCAAATGTTCTATCAAGTTTTCAAAGAAAAGAGACTGGACTTCACCCGAAATTTACTTGCTAAACAATCTTAGCATGCAGATGAATTGTTCATTACAAACATACATCTTCTACAAAGATGGATAACACTTAGATAACGAAAACTCCGGGAACAAACTGGAGAATATCAGCCAAATCTCACCTTCTTCGCAGAGACTCCTGTCAAGTTAGTAATTTGAAGATCCTTCAATTTACCTCCCAGTACCATGTCATAGAATACTAGTTTTGCTCCAGGTTCCCCTTCTCCAAAAGTTACATACGTTTTCTCACTTAAGTGAACCGTGAAGTTACCGTCTTCATCCATTTCATAATCTGATGTCAAGAGGTTTAATGGCAAACAAAAGTTAATTAACCTCGAACTCAAATTCTCCGAAATTTTCACCCAGCGTTACTTTATCCTACCCACAGGGAGTCTTCACTTTGAACCGAAACGATAAATTTTACTTCGCAAATAAACAAAAATTGGATGATGCATAAATGACAAACACTTGTCACGAAATCGCAAATATCATATCCTTTCTCCATCATACTTCTCTAACTCCTATAACATCATTGGTGTACAAGCAATTGAACTTATATATTTAATGCGGTATTAGTTCATCATCAGTGCGATCTTCAGTAAGTACGCCGTGTATCGTTATTATTGTAAAAAAAAAAACACATAAAAACACATAAAAAGACCTAGTTCTTTAAACAGTTCAAAACCACCCACGTCATTTGGAACTGAATTAGAAATAGTCAAAAATATAAAAACCCACGGTGATAGTTCCTGACGCTAATAGCGATACACGGTGTACTTTTCTTTTAGCAGAGATTGACTACCGTCCATTTTTCTCCCAATTTCTGTGATTCAAAGGGCTTGAAAAACAAACTTTGTGATGACAAAATTGAATTAACACAACTATTCTGCGAACACTTTATGGAAAGCAAAAGCTTGCATGTAAGTGGCCTGGCATGATGACATGGCAGGGTGGAATGCTGACGTGGCAGAGTGGAATGATGACGTGGCAGTGTAATGCTGACGTGGCAGGAGAAAATGCTATTCATGCTATTTATGCTATTTATCCTTCAAAAATTCTCTTGAACTAAGCAAGAAACGCTTAGGTGAGGAATAATAAAACTATTCAAGATACAATAGGAAAAAAAGACAAAAATGGAAAAGGCTTAAAAGTGGCAAACAAGCTGGAAAAACATGAATCATAGAACAAAAGCATGCTATTTCTCATCGTATCATACGCACAAAAGAAGTAAAATAGGCATAAAATATCAAAATTTTGTTTTATGACATGAATGGATCAACAAAATATGAGTCAGGCTTCAGCCTTAAAAAAAAAATGTTAAGAATTTGAAGTTAAATAGGACAAACCAGTGACGGATAATGGCAATAATCCTTGTGGAAGGCGATTCGCTTCCAGCACATCGAACACGGTTTTGATATTGACCGCCATAAAAAAAAAATGAGTTGCTAGGTTAAAAATTTGGTGCAAAGAAACTAGCGTAGGACGACAAAGAGAGATAGGAGCAAAGGAGAATTAAACAGTATGTGTTGTTCATTCGAGAAAACATACAAACTCAGACTTAATCCTTATTATTTATTCATTTATTCATGTCGAGGAAAGATAAGGAGAGAGAGAGGGGGAGAGAGAGAGAGAGAGAGAGAAGAGAGACAGGGAGAGAAAGACGGGAAGAGAGTGTTGGCCACGGGAAGAAATGAAACTCCTCTTTAGGACTTCCGTCCCGCTTTTTTTTTATTTTATTCTCCATTAGCGTAGTTCATTCTATTTTTTTATTTACTCTATTTAGGGTTAATTTTTTAGTACCGTACAAAATGGAAGTACATCATCTTTTAAATAGTGTGGTGTACAGTCAGAGTCAAACCGAACAAAAAAGTACCTTTTAAGTGAAAAGTACAATTCATTTTGTTTAGTAGCCGCGGACGCATGAGAATGCATGGTCTAAAAAGGAGATCAAATCGGGCTGCCAAATATCACGTTCGCATATATTCGTCCAGCAACCACGTTTCGACTGTGTGAACGTACGATTTCTGTACGATTTGTCAAATTTTGTACAAATACCTATACTAGTGTAAGCATGTTTGAGACCGACATTTACTTTTTTCAAAGACCCAAATTATAATTATTAAACAATTAAAATGAATGTTTTTTTCAAAATTTTCAAATTCTTAATTAGCGTAAACCACGGTAAATATTCATATACGCTAAAGAAACTTCTACGCTAATAGCGATTGGCGGTGTACAGTACACCGAAAATCGTTATTAGCGTTGAATTCCATCCCGCTTTTTTTATTTTATTCTCAAATAGAATTATCAACACTATTTTAAAAAAATCAAATTTCCTAGTTAGAATAGACGATTTCTTCGAAAAATTTCAAATTCCCAATTAGCGTAAACCACGCTAATTATTCGTATACGCTAAAAAAAACTTACACGCTAATAACGATTGGCGGTGTACAGTACTACACCTTGAATCGCTATGTGTATTAATGGTTTTTTTGCCACTTTAAACATCTTTTCTCCGTACACACTTGACGGATTGTGGATCTGACGGTTGCGATTAAGAGGCAAGATTCTCAGCTTCCGATTGGCGGTTTTAAATTGAAAATTGGACAAGTGTGTACGGATGAAAAATGTTTTAAGCGACGAAATTTTTTTTAACACTAATAGCGATACACTGTGTACTATATCGTGAATCGATATTAGTGTGAAGAAATTATTAGTGGAAAAAGAACAAACGGTATTATCAACTCTATTTTGGATTCATGGGCCTAACGCCAACAAAACATTAATCGCTAATTTATACATGTAACACTATTTTGGATGCACATTCCCCAATAGCTTATCCGCTAAAGCCCGTGTTCACATGATCGACTTTTGAACATGTGAGAACAGGTTCGCGTGATTTTCCCCCATCTTTATGACTATGAATCAAGTCTTAGGGCACCTTCTCGTGTCAACGCCACTCGCTTTACAGTCTCGGCACCTTTATCTTACACTTTTTCTGTGCGTCTGTAAAAGATAGCAAGCAATTTTAGTACGTACTAGCACATTTCGTACATTGCACTATTTAATCATTGTCCAAATTAGTGTTACTAACACTAATTAAACTGTACTTGTATTAGCGTAAAGGAGACAAACACAACTATTAAATCTATTTAATTTGAGAGGGCTAAACTTTTAAGGAAGTCAAATTAGTGTTATAAACAATTCAAGGTGAAGGGAAGAATATAGGGTGTGAACATCGATACGAAAATAGTACCTTCGACTGAAGGAAATTGTACCTAATAACAAAAAGCCGGTACAAATTAGTGTAAATAATTCCTTTCTTTTGATAACTTCAACCAAAAGACGCCACAGTCACGTGACAAGATAAGTTTTAAAAGATCGTAAAATTAGTATTGTTTTTAAGGGTGTGTTCCTATGTAAAGGTAACTTAGTCTTTTTACTTTGTTTTTTAGTGAAGATTCTCCATGTTACTTTTCAGTGTGTTCTTATGTTCGGAAACGAAATTGTTACTTTAGATTGTGGCAGTTGTAGACAAATACAAAAATTGCGAAAAAAAATCACGTTTACAGAATAACGATGGTTGAATACGTTTGATTTTTTTTTACATTCTATATGCCTACAATTTTGTGACATTGTGAAGTCCTGCGCACTTGTGACAACATCAACGTCACTAATTTGAGAAATTTCGACCATGGCTTTTCGATTTCGTTTTTTCTACTTTTCTCACTTGACTATCCATCAAAATATGTTGAAAGGTGGTCAAAAGAATGAGTTTCCAAAGCCCCTTACATTGAATACCAATATTTTGTATTTCAACTTAAAAAATGTGAGATAAAAGTGATAGTGTGAGAAGGAGAAGAAGAGAGGCCCTTTCACAAGCTTCGCTTTTGCGAAATGACATCCGTTCCTCGAAATTCCTCCAGAGCCTTTGTATGGAAAAAGTTTCGTACAGTATGGGTACGAACAATTTTTTTTTGTATGCTTCGCGTTTTGCAAAAATGTTTTGAAATTTCACAAAACGTGCAAAAACATAGTCATATTCGTTCTTGAACCATAACTTTTAACAAAATCAACTCGCGAGTCGTTTTCAAATAAAGTTTGTAGATGATGTTTCTTGACATGGTAGTGGGTCGAAAAGAGTAAGACGACAAGCTAAAGTTTATTTCCAAGATGACGCAAATTGTAGTATAATGTTTACAAAAAAATTGTACAGCAAAATATTTTCCCTTTGCATGGTCTACTTTGGACGAAAAAGACAAGAAAACACCCTTACTATAGTACATGCGAACAAACTGTAAGTGATTTGAAATTTGATTTAAGCGTTTTTCCCTCGGGGGTACCATATGCTCATCCACCAATCTCACAGCCAAACGTGTGATGCCGTATATACTCTCCCCATGTGGAGTGGGTGTACATTGCCCATGCGTGGATCTTATGCTTTTGCACGAAGCAGAAAAGAACACAGATGACCTACTGTAAGACTCTAAGGTCCCATGTTTTCCCACAATAGATTTCCAAAAGTGTACGATTACAATTGCGTTAGTTGTCATGTGTGCGAAAAATACGTAAGTCTTGTAGTCACCTACGCTGCAAACTTGTGGCTCAAGAAAACATTAAGAAAAAACCACTATATAAAAAATAAACGCATCACTACGTACCAAATAAACTTGGAACATTCAAAAAATTGAAGTCAGTCTTTCGGATATAGAATATCATTGAGCCGATTTTGTTAGCCATTTAAAATGCTACTTCAATATGGTAAACTTTGGTTCCAACTGGAGGGTCATTTTTCAATTGTACGGACAAAAGATGTTTCAAGTGGCGAAAAAATTATTAACACTAATAGCGATTCACGGTGTACAATACTATTGTACGTTAGAACCTATTAGTTTTTATTAGGTACAAATTTCCCTAATCGTAGGTACAGTCTGCACCATAGATGTTTCATTCTTACTATGCGCACGGTAAAAACTTTGAAAAAGAATGCATATACGCATAATTCAAAATTTCACATTTTTTAAAATGCGTTGACTGACTTTGACTTATTATATAATAAAAATACGAAAAACTAAAAAAAAAAAAATCATAATAAAATGCAATACGACATCTTAAACGATTATAGTATTATATATTAATTGATACCTCTATGCTCCAAATATTACCAGCGACGTCAGTGCCTCACAACCGAAATGATGAACTAGGAACCAGCAACCAGACTCCCTCGTCGCAAACACAGTGAACCAGACATCAGCGACGAGGCTGTCTCGCCGCTGGTTCAGCATTACAACATGGCTCCATACAACATGCTCACATATGATATTTTAAAATCGACAATTGAAGCAAATAATAGCCATGTTATAAGATTTAAATATTGAAAAAATATGAATTTATAATTGAAGCAAAAATAACCGTTTTTGTACTCCTATGAGGGAAATGGCAAAAGTTACACATAAAAATTTGGTCATGTCATTAACGGCCATCAACGGAGCTACAACATTAACCTCTCTACTCTAAATCTAAGTCATCCATGTTTTGGTCTGACTCCTCTTCCACTACACCCCCTTCCTCTTCCTCCCATGCTATCATAGCCTCTTTATAGCAAACATCCCTGGTTTGGTGTGCTTACCACAGATGACTAAAGACCCAAAGCAGGCCATTGGCCCTCTTAGCCGTCAGTCTATTCCATTTTATAGAGTGAATATGGTCATAGGTTGACCAATTCCTCTCACATGAGCTGGCAACCAAGCATTGGGCAAAGACCCTAGTTGCAACCCTTTGCAAGATAGGCGTGACACACCCAAACTGCTGCCACCACTTCCACCCTGGCATCATCTTAGCACACGCTAATGTTACCTCCTCCCAAATACACCCTCAAAACCCCTATACTTAGTTAACTCAATGTAGGCCGCGACATCATCTTAGCACACACTAATGTTACCTCCCTCCCAAATACACCCTCAAAACCCGTATACTTAGTTAACTCAATGTAGGTCGCACTCTGGTCTGCCACACGCGATGACATCCTTTGAAGGATAGTGTCGAAGCCTTCCATGGCTAATACATTGGTCTCTTGCTCATATTCAGAACTTTGGTACTCGGGATCAAGTACGAAGCCTTTTGCATGTATGGGGCTATATTCCATCCCCCATCTAGCCAACCAAGATTCCTTTAACTCATCCAAAACGTGTATTCCTTCGGAACATCTTTCTCCTCCATTGTTCGATATTCTATTTAAGTATTGACGAATCATGTGAAAACCATAATAAAACTTCCCCACATTTGGGGTCCCTTTGTCACACTCCCTCATCAATCGTACCACAGGCTCTGAAACTGTCACAACTTCTTTCACTCTTTTCCAAAATCCCGAGCTCAAAACGTGGCCTTTGATCTTGGTCCCCTCGGACTTGTATGCAGGTTTGCCCATCCACTGCATGTAGTCATGATCAAACATTAAACACTCGAGGCTATCCTTCATCTCTAAACACCTTCGGAGCATGATAAAGTTTGTCGCGAACTGAGTCTATCCAGGTTTCAAAAGTAGGAGTGTCGAGATTTTGTAGAAGATGGCTACACTCATATTGTGGTTTGTGATAAATCTCAACTTCTTCTTTATCTCTTTGACAGGTGTCGAGATAAAAGACAACTTGCCCTAATCCTCCAACAACAGGTCAAAAATGTGGGAAGAACATGGCGTCCACGTCAAAGATAGGTACTTGCTCATGAGCAAGGAGGCTGCCGCTTTGCTAACAGGAGTAGAATCTGTCACAATTTAGACCACATGCTCCACCCCTACCGCAAAAACTCCTTTCTCCATCACCTTACAAACATATTCGGCATCCTTGTATTGCCCACTAGTGTTTTCCGCCATGAGAAACATGTCCCCCTTTGGGGTGACAGCTAGAATGTTGAAGAGAGTCGTTTGGTCAACAGTTGTCCAACCATCCGATGTGACAGTGGCACAAGTGACTTCCATAGTCTCCATGTAACTCTGCAAATCATTAGTTATCGTCGCTTTAGTCACAGTGAACAGACGAGTTCTCATGGCATCTCGGTGGGGTAACTTATAACACTCCCCTATCTCCCCAGTCAGCTTCACTGGAGCCTTGGAATAAAATGGTATGATAATAGACTAAATGGCAAGCCATTGGCAAAGAATGCCTTAGCCCATGCTTCATCTACCTCCCTCTTGTTGTGCTAATTGAAAAAATCCCGGATTTTCGTTTGCTCCCCTTTCACCTGTTGGAATTTATAAATCTTTATTTCAGTTTGTAGGGGTAAAAATAACTTAGGATATTTTTTCTAGTAATACTTACCTTAATTAGTGTTAGAGTAACAAAAGGTACAGTAGAGTGTATTGTACTTTTGTAGGGACACGTGTTGGCGAAAGAACGTATGCAGGTTTTTCGGAGTAGCTCCGACAGTTAAGCATACGTGTCAAAACGTTGACGATGCGATTCACATGATCGGACGAACGGGATCTGTCCCGAGTATTCCGAAAACATATGATACAGATCGACGTTTCCACTGTCAATCGAATCTGTTCCAACGGACACGATTCACATGGGACCACAAGCATGATTCACGAGGGACCACAAGCGTGATTCGCGTGGGGGCCACAAGTGACGAAGCACTCAGGTGCTTCGTACTACACGACCACATTCGGTTGGACTTTAGCGGTCACCGCAGACTAAGCATTTGGAACGTTTTGTGTACGGTTAGAAAGTTTTGTGTACGGTTCAATTTTTGTAAATATTTGAATAACATTAGTTTGTCGTTTAGTGTGATATAAAATAGTATTCTATTAATCAGGTTTTTAGAAATTAGTAATTAGGGTTTTTGAGGTACAGTGACGTACGGGTAGGATGCTTTGTCGTTAGTCAGGATAATAACCATAGTAACGGTTACCCGAATTAGTGTAGATCAGTAGATACACACTGTGAGTATATAAATTAGGACTTAGCCAATTTTGTATTATATAGTTTTGGGAATATGATTTTCTAAGGGCAGTTTTTGGGAAACCTCCAGACATCACTAGGTCATTTGGGCTGAAATTTTGGTAATTGTCAGTTTACTGTATTGTGTATCACTGTATCAAATTTGAAACATATTGGGGTTCTGAGTCATATTTTGTGTCAATTCAAAGTTGGCTGTTGAGTAGGTACTTTGATAGTTTCTGTTGTTTTTCATGTCTACTTCTACTACTACTGCTGGTTCTCCGCCTGCAACGGTGGTTGTAGAACAACAGGTTATGGGCCTTTCGTCAAGAATTCCTATCTTCAATGGCCAAAAGTATGCGTACTGGGCGGCAATGGTTGAATCGTCGTTTGAAACTGCTGACTTATTGGGGGTCTTCGATGGCTCCCTTGATGAAACAGATCCAACTTGGGCAAAAAAGAATTCAATGGCAAGGAACAATCTAATTCTTTCTATTTCAGAAAATTTGGTCATGTCCCGACTGAAAATGAAGAAGGCGAAGGAGATTTGGACATCCCTCAAAACCGCTTTTGAGAAAGCGAATGTTCAGAAGGAGCTTTTGGTGGCTGGAAAAATTTGGGGATACAAATACACGGGGGGAACTATGGTTGAGTATTGTGACAATTTTCGTGCACTCATTGATGCTCACTCTTCTGCTGGGGGGGTCATTTCCTGAGTTTCAACAGGCGGCTTTGCTTATTAGAGGTCTCCCTAATAGCATGAAGGGTGTGTCTGTTCAATTAAAGAGTCATGATAAAGCTAGCTGGTCATTTCAATCAGCGTATAATCTTATATTGGAGGAAGAAACAAACACTAAACTCCTTGAGGGAAAAGGAAAGGTTGAGGCACTTGCAACAGACTTTGACAAAAGAAATCAGTTTAATCAGAATAGGACTCAGTTTAACCAGAATCAGAATCAGTATAATCAGAGGCAGAATAGGCCATCTACTACTATTTGTTTCTATTGTTCTGAGAAGGGTCATGGATACAGGTACTGTCCTAAACTGAAGAAGGCTAATGAGACAGGTTTATACAGGCCAGGTTGGCAACAGAGTCAGTATCACATAGGTTTTTCTACAAACCCTTCTCGTGGAAATGCTCTTTTTTCAGCTTCTGCAACTGAGATGAGTCTCTCAGCTTCAATGAGCAAAAGGAGGCGGATTTATTTGCTATGGCGGCTGCCATGGAGGGTCCAAAGGATGCGGGATGGATCATGGACACGAGAGCATCTGCCCACATGTGTTGGAACAAGGCGGCTTTTACGAATCTGCAGCAAACATCTCCAAAGAGTATCTACTATGCTTGCGGCATGAGTGTTCAAACCTCAGCTCAGGGTGATGTATCATTGATGGTAGATGTGGGGGGGAAGTCGGTAGAGAGAACCCTTCACAATGTTTTGTATGTTCCATATTTTAAGAAAAAACTTTTTTCTACATCATTAGTGGTGAGCAAAGGCTTTGAAGTTGTTCTGAAAGGAGGGAGACAGGTTGTTAGCAAGAAAGGGAAAGTTGCAGTAACAGGAACTAGAGATGCTAGCAAAATGTACCGGATGGACATGGCTGAATATAAAGAAAATGATGTTCTCTACTCCAGTGTCGAATCTGATAATGAGTTGTGGCATAAAAGATTAGGACACATGAATTATGATAGTCTAAAGAAAATGGTGCACTCGAGAAAAGTTGATGGAGTTTCTCTCACATCTCATCCTATAAAAACATGTGATGGTTGTTCACTAGGCAAGATTCACAAATTGCCATTTCCATAGGAAATAGACCATAAATCAAAAAAAGTTTTGCAGCTCATCCATTGTGATGTTCTCGGTCCTTCACAAGTGGCTTCGGCTGGAGGTGTCCACTATATGGTGACATTCACAGATGACTACTCGAGGTACACCAAAGTTTACTTCAAGCAACATAAGAGTGAAGTGTTTACTCACTTCAAACACTACAAAGCGTGGGCGGAAAAACTCCATGGGGTTCCAATATTGGCGCTAAGTTCGGACAACGGGGGAGAATACGCATCAAAGGAATTCGAAGAATTTCTCCTTCAGGAAAGTATCAGTCACAATCTTACAGTACCATATACACCGGAACAAAATGGTGTTTCTGAGAGATTAAATAGGACATTGACAGAGAGTGCTCGGTCCATGCTTGCAGATAAAAGGCTAGATTTGAAATTCTAGGCTGAAACGCTTAATTGTGCTGTTTATATTAAAAATAGAATTGCTTCTAGGTCTATTACCACTACACCTTATGAGCTTTCGACAGGGGAAAAACTTGATGTTAGTCACTGAAATTCTATGGGCTCCATTGCCCACAGAATTCGCAGATCCAAAAGAAGCTAATCTAGATAGTGCCGACTCCAAGTTGATATAAACCCAAATAAATGATCCTTTGACAATAAGAACCCCAATATACCTTCACCCCTGTGAAGAGAAGACCTTCTGTGTGCTCAGTTCCACCACAAAATGCAAAGTTTCAATATGTGTTTTGGACAGTATTCCCCACTTTCACTTTCCCACTGAAAAAATGTCACCCTGACACGCAAAAACCTCTGACCAACTACACCCCTGTGTAGCCTAGACTCCCCTGAGTCCGCAGCAAAAAGAATCACTGAATTTGCTCACCTTAGCAGTAAGTTATGGCTGGTCAAAGATGACCTTTATAGTTACAAGCTCTCTTAGAGAGAGAGGTACCTAAATATTACTAAGTCTCGGTCTGCCTACTCACGACTACCTACTATTAAACCCTAGTCCAATAGGAACACTATAAAGTACAAGAAGGTACAATGGGCGATGTACTTATTGTACAACCATTGTACGACAAGGTCTACAAGGTGACACTTGTCATATCGGAAGCTATGGTTCCTCCTCCCATCTTCTCTGGTATCAAATAATGTGGCGCCACGTGGCACCGCGTGACGCTATATCCGTATGCCGCCAAAAAGCTCACTTCGCGTGGCGGCTATAATTCCGGCCGTCCGATCAAAACATAATTTACACGGTTCAGATTCGCGTACATGCAGAAATTGCTCATTTTGGTTAGTCTGTTGTTAATTAGCTGTTTCGTTAACGTTTATATATTTATGAAACCCGTCACGTATATCGTTTCGTAAGTAACTTAATGGATAAGGCGTAGGTTTATTTAGTAGCCTACAGACCCCAGTTCAAATCCGGCCTGCGGCAGTATTTTGCTAAAACTAGTAAAATACTTTCTAATTCATTCTTCCTCCTTCTAGATGATGCGGCAACCATGGCGTGCCTTTGGTCCTCTCTTTCTCTCTCTTTACATTCTAACTAAAATATAGAAGTGAACTATTTAGTCACCTCTTTTCAACACTCTATTTATTTTTCCAACACAGACCTAGAAAATACATAAATTTCAACACTTTAGGATCTTTGGCAGCAAGTGTTTTATTTTAGATACTTCACAGGATAGATGGAAAATGGAGGCTAAAGGCTTACCTGGGATTTTCATGGGGTATGATGATAATGCGAAAGGATATAGGGTCTTTGTACTTGAGAAACAGAAAGTGATTGTTTCTAGAAATATCCAGATTAAAGATTAACAGGATTCGGTTGACCTTTTTAAAGTGTCAGATCAACCGGCAAAGGAAAAGCAAGAATATGTCATTTTTCACCATACGCAGCGAGTCTACTTTCCACCGGCATGTGCACCTCTTCCTTCAGTTCCTCTGGTGCCTTTACAAGATGCTTCACCACAAGCTACACCGTAGCTGGAAGGAACTACTACACATTCTGTCCCAGATCACGTTACGGGTCAAACTAAACAGAAAAATCAGAGGTTGCCGACAATCTCAGCCTCAGAATTTCCGGGGAGAAAGAGACCTAGCAGTCGTCTGCAAGCAAGCTCTCACTTTGTTTTTTTTGCAGCTACAGAGGAGCCTCTAACGATCCAGGAGGCCTTCTCATCACCTGAGAGAAATTAGTGGATCGAGGCGGCAAACGATGAAATGAAGTCCATTATGGAGGCACAAACATGGGAGCTAGTGGATCTCCCTCCGGGTAGGAAAGCCATCGGCAGCAAATGGGTATTCAAGGTGAAGCTGAACCCGGACAACACCATCGAAAGGTATAAGGCCCGAATAGTGGCCAAGGGGTATAATCAAAAAGAAGGTATTCACTTTGAGGAAACCTTTTCCCCAGTTGTTAGATTTCCCACTGTCAGAATTTTGCTAAGTCTAGCGGCTATAGAGAATATGGAAATACATCAGATGGATGTTAAAAATGCTTTCTTGCATGGAGAGTTAGAAGAAACAATTTATATGAAACAACCTGAAATGTATGTTGAAAAGGGAAAGGAAGAATTAGTGTGTAAATTAATGAAATCTTTGTATGGGCTAAAACAAGCTCCGCGTCAATGGAATCTGAAGTTAGATGAGTTTTTAACTGGGCTAGGTTTTAAGAGAATTAGCTCAAATCATTCTGTATATGTTCTACAAGGAGAAGATGGGGTAATTTACATTGCTGTATATGTGGATGATCTATTATTAATAAGTTAGTCAATGGATGAAATAAACCGCATTAAAGCAACTTTAAGGTCTAGGTTCGAGATGAAGGACCTCGGTGAGGCCAAATATATCTTAGGAATACGAGTAGAAAGAGACAGAAACAAGAGGCTGATTATGTTGACTCAGAAAGAAGCAATAGGTAACATGCTAGAAAGATTTGAAATCAAAAGATGTGAAAGGATCCGTAACTCCCATGGAATTTAGGCAGAAATTGGAAAAAATTGATACAGATTCAGGCATAATTGTCGGTGAGACTCTAAAGTCAGGGGAGGAAGAGTTTATGGCATCAAAGCCATATAGACAGGTTGTTGGAAGTCTTATATATTTTATGAATTGTACGAGACCCGACATTGCGGCAGCTGTGGGAGTCTTGAGTAGAAGTCTGCAAAATCCTAAAAGGGCAGACTGGGAAGCAGCGAAAAGAGTGTTGAGATATCTTGCAGGTACTCGAAATCTCAAGCTTGTTCTCGGAGGAGGAGAGGTGAAAATCCAGACGTGGAGCGATGCTAGCTATGGGGACATGCCAAGCCGAAAATCTACGACCGGCTTCGTACTGAAGATTGGAGATGGAACTTGCTGCTGGAGTAGCAAATTACAAAAGGTTACAGCTCAATCCACAATGGAGTCAGAATATATGGCAGCAGCTTCCGCCCTGAAGGAGCTCCTATGGGTCAAGTCCATTCTACAGGAACTTCGGTATTTGCAAACTGGCCCTCAAGCTATATGGTGTGACAACCAAGCTGCCATAGCAATTGCCTCTACCCCCAGCCATCACTTTAAGAGCAAACACATGGATGTTAGACTTCATTTTGTTAGAGAAAAAATACTTGCAAAAGTCGTTAAATTATGTTATTTACCAGATGAGAAGATGGTGGTTGACATGTTAACAAAAGCCCTTCCTGCTCCTAAGTTACGATTTTGCAGAGATGCTGTTGGACTAAGAGAGTAACTGAGTCTAAAGATTTAGGGGAATGTTGGAATTTATAAATCTTTATTTCAGTTTGTAGGGGTAAAAATAACTTAGGATATTTTTTTCTAGTAATACTTACCTTAATTAGTGATAGAGTAGCAAAAGGTACAGTAGAGTGTATTGTACTTTTGCAAGGACACGTGTTGGCGAAAGAACATATGCAGGTTTTTCGGAGTAGCGCCGACAGTCAAGCATACGTGTCAAAAAGTTGACGATGCGATTCACATGATCGGACGAACGGGATCTGTCCAGAGTATTCCGGAAACATATGATACAGATCGACGGTACCACCGTCAAACGAATTTGTTCCAACGGACGCGATTCACCTGGGACCACAAGCATGATTCACGAGGGACCACAAGCGTGATTCGCGTGGGACCACAAGTGACGAAGCACTCAGGTGCTTCGTACTACACGACCACATTCGGTTGGACTTTAGCGGTCACCGCTGACTAAGCATTTGGAACGTTTTGTGTACGGTTAGAACGTTTTGTGTACGGTTCAATTTTTGTAAATATTTGAATAACATTAGTTTGTCGTTTAGTGTGATACAAAATAGTGTTCTATTAATCAGGTTTTTAGAGATTAGAAATTAGGGTTTTTGAGGTACAGTGACGTATGGGTAGGATGCTTTGTCGTTAGTCAGGATAATAACCGTAGTAACGGTTACCCAAATTAGTGTAGATCAGTAGATACACACTGTGAGTATATAAGTTAGGACTTAGCCAATTTTGTAGTATCCAGTTTTGGGAATATGATTTTCTAAAGGCAGTTTTTGGGAAACTTCCAGACATCATATCTTATTGTTTACTGAGTCATTTGGGCTGAAATTTTGGGAATTGTCAGTTTACTGTATTTTGTATCACTGTATCAAATTTGAAACATGTTGGGGTTCTGAGTCATATTTCGTGTCAGTTCAAAGTTGGCTGTTGAGTAGGTACTTTGATAGTTTCTGCTGTTTTCATGTCTACTTCTACTACTACTGCTGGTTCTCCGCCTGCAACGGTGGTTGTAGAACAGCATCACCTTGTTGCTTTGGCTAGATTTGACAAGTTGGCTAGACACGACAACATCCTTTCACCTTGTTGCTATGGCTAGACTCGACAAGTTGGCTAGACGCGACCGCAGTATCAGTAAGTTGATCCATAACGGATATTATACGCTTTTGAGAGTCGTGAGAAGCTTTGTCTGTTTCCGCTGAACTTAACTCTGACTTCACATAATCCGGACATAATTTGCGTGGCCTGATTCCTGCATTCTTCACGTTTCCTAAAAGGTGGTTCCTAATCCTGGTGGCTTGTGCATTGTACTCTAATTTGCAGTACACACAATTTCACAATTTATTGTCCCCAAGTAGACCACCCGTTGGAGCTACAACATGTTCCCACTCTGCTCCTCGAATTCTTGGCATGGCCGCGTTTACGAAGTTTCGCGGAGGCTAAAATGCGATTTCAATGGTGGCTCCAGTGGGGCTTCAATGGCGGCCACAATGTTGGCTTCTTGTCTTCCTAGTAAGGTCCAGAAGTCAAAATCCAATTCAAATTAGACCTGAAATGACGGAAATGAAGTAACGTATTTAAAAAAAAAAAATGTACATACCGCCTGTTTCTACGATACACACCCGTGCTTTCCGTACTTCTGTACAAATACATTCCGTACAATCTACCCGTACAGGAAAATTATACGAATTTTACGAAAAGTTCAAAAAACCCTACAAATAATGCATAATCGTAAAGTTTTCAAAATTTTAACGAATGAAACATCTATGGTTTGCACTGATAGCTAGTGTTGGGTATCGAGGACCGTTTTGCCGATATTCGATATATATCGAATTTCAGGTACCCGATAATCGATATATCTTTTCGATATATCGAATTTTAAATTATCGCCGATATATTGCCAATATATCGTATCTTCAATACATCGAAGCTAAAAAAAAAAAAAAAAAAAAAATCCCACACGTTTTCAAAGTCTCGTGACTTCGGACAAAGTGACCGTAAAATTTTTGCTGGAAAGAAATACGGTTTTTTCCTGAAAGTCAGCAGAGTGAAGGAGATTCTGAGGTACATTGACGAGGTACAATTGTGAAGTACACGTACGTCATACGCAAGTACGATTTTCCAGACGAAAAAGGTCGAGTTTCTAGATATTCGATGATTTTTGAGATTTGGTAGTCAGCCTACGTGGAAGCATTCATAGCAAAACACGTATGTAAAACTTATTTGCAAAAGATACGCGATGTACGCGAGGCCTTTGAAATACATAAATTTTGTTGTCCGTACTATTACAGAGACCTCCTCGTGGAACCTTACCCCAAATAATTAATCATTAGAATTTCAGAATTTGTACTTTTTGTCGGTTACATTTTGCGGCGTCTACCTTAAGTCACGGAACGAAATTCACGGCGTACGTGGCGTATTAGGGTTTGTCCCCATGTACTTGTAACTTAGCGAACTTACTTCGTGTTTTAGCGCGGATCCGCCGGACCCGGTTTTCAAGTGTCCCTATGTCTGTAATAACGAAATCGTAACTTACGCATGTGACGATTGTATACGTCAACAATACCTGTGACGGCTGTCAGCGTCTACAATCTGTGGTCGCACGATATTTTTTGGAACTGCTTGTGACGTCGCATGTCTTACCGTGACATTGTAGACGTAGCGCATTCCAGCCTGTGTCGTTTCACGGTTGAAGACGAGGCGCTTTGCCTTTGCGACTCCTGTCCGGTCGACGTCAAATGGCATCTGAATTTGAAGACCCCTGTAAAAAACAAATACATACTGGACCAAAACGGACAAATCCAAAAAAATTGTGTACTTCTCTTTGTCGTATTAGAATGCAAACGGACAAAAAATAGCGAATTCTGTACTTTTATTTGTCCTTAGAAATCGTATGAAAATTTTCGAATATTACGACACGTGCGAATATATGTTCCTATTGGTTTATAGAAAATCCCTAGTTTTAAAACACATCGCGCATGTGTTTTAAAGATAAGGTTGAAGATGACTTTTTTTGTTGTCAAAGTGGGTCGAAAAACACAAGACGACAAAATTTTGTACATCGAAAGTTCAAGGATGACGCAAATTGTACTCTACAAATTTGCGATTCCTTCGTACGGTTGGAACTTAGGCAGTACGGCACTAAGTTTTACAGCAAAACGACAGAAAAAAAACCCTTACTTATGCACATGGGGACATACCCTTAGACAATTTGACTTTTTCGCTAAAATAACATATTATATAAAAAAGTAAAAATTTAAAATTTAAAAAATACTATATATCGCGATATATATCGCGATGGTTTTTGTTGGTCTCGGTACGATATATCGAGGATCCTGCTCGATCGATATTCATATATTGAATATCGATATTATCGCGATTTGTTTTACCCGATACCCAACAGTACTAATTGCGATTGACGGGTGTGCCGTACAAACCTTTTCGCTCCAAACAATTACCGTACACATATTTCAGTCTTCATAGATTTCCGTACATTATACAGTACCAATGTACGGCAGGCGTGACATTCGTCGCGTGGTATTGATCTTCGATATGTATCGGCCGGTACATTGCCGATACTTCGATTTAACGAAATAATGATGGTTTATTTCTTACTTTATTTTCTCTCTTATCCCTATCTCCCTTTCTCCCTCTTCCCTTCTCCAACCTCTCTCTCCTCCTTCTCTCCTCCTCCTACTCTTTTTCCCCTCTCTCTCACCCTCTGTCTCCCACCATCCCCATTTCCCCTTCCCTCCATCTCCCAATTTTCTTCCGCTCACCCTCGCCTTCTTCCCTCTCTCCCTCTATCCCCTTGCCTCCTTTTCCCATCTACGCCTCTTCTCCTCTACCCCACCGTCCCTCTCCCCCTCTCCCCTCCTCTTCCTCGCTACCCTTCCCTCTTCCCTCCCTATCCCGCTCATCCCCCCTCACATAGTCCCTCTTCCTCTCCCTCTCCCTCTCTCTCTCACTTTACCTCTCCCTCTCTCTATCTCCCTCGTTCTCTCCCTTTCCATCTCCCTTCCCTTCCCTCTCCCTCTCCGATTCCCACTCCCTCTGCCTGCCTCTCGCCTTCTCCCTCCCTTTCTCCCATCTTTCCTCTCTCCCTCTCCGCCCCTCTCTCTCCCCTTCTCCTACCCTATCCCCTCCTCCCTCTTTTTCTTCCCCTCTTTCTCTCCCACTCTCCCCCTCTCCCCCTCTATCCCTCTATCCCTTTCACCCACTCCTTTTTCGCCTCTATAGAGGGAGAGAGGGAGAGAGGGAGAGGGAGAGGGAGAGGGAGAGGGAGAGGGAGAGGGAGAGGGAGAAGGAGAGGGAGAGGGAGAGGGAGAGGGAGAGGGAGAGGGAGAGGGAGAAGGAGAAGGAGAGGGAGAGGGAGAGGGAGAGGGAGAGGGAGAGGGAGAGGGAGAGGGAGAGGGAGAGGGAGAGGGAGAGGGAGAGGGAGAGGGAGAGGGAGAGGGAGAGGGAGAGGGAGAGGGAGAGGGAGAGGGAGAGGGAGAGGGAGAGGGAGAGGGAGAGGGGGAGAGAGAGAGAGAGGGAGAGGGAAAAGGAGAGGGAGAGGGAGTTGGAGTTTAGTGACTAAATTTAGAGGGTTCTTTTGTATTAGGTCGACAGGTAGCAATGTTTTGGGGGTTTCCGGATGGCGCACGCTCAGACATGTCGCGCCTTGTTTTGCTGAAGTAGTGAGGACATGGCAAGAAGAAGTAATACTATCTATTGAATTTCTCGCGGAAATAGGAGAGTGAAGAAAAGAGGAGAGATGACAATGTTATTTCTGTTTTTTAATGTGAATTTATTTTTTCCCGAAATGTCTTCCAATGTCAATTCAATGTGATGTGGAGTTGCTTAATTTGAGATCTTCCTTTTCTATGTCTTTACCGTGGTGAACGTTGAGCTGAAAATAGTGCCTATCACTTTGTCGATCTTGTTTTCAATTGTTTCTTTTGCTAGTTCTCGCTTGTTCACTATTCTGATTTTTGTTGTAATCTTTCTTCACATGGATTCCGTGCCCTAAAAATCCTCCATGCTGAACCTCACAGTGGGTCCTTGGTAGCCATTTCTTGGTGTTCAATTCATATTGTTTTTATTTGCGACTAGCTCACCAGCTTTTTCTATACTAGTAGGATTGGTACCAAACGATTTGTTAAACTCTCAGATGTTTTCTAAAGTAAAAATTACCATTTTTTGAAAACGCACAATGATAAACTATTTTAATACATGAAAACTAAAATTGAAAAGCAAAAGTGAAACCAAAAGCCCGGACGCTGGTGAAAGGAAACGAAAGGAAGCAGCCGTGGGAAAGAAAGTATTGCACAACATTAGCAGGCCAAAAAAAGACGGCGAAATGAATCTCAAGCATAAAACAACAACAAAATAGCATGTCCAAAGGGAAAACTACCAAACAAAAACATCAACATAGTTAACCCATAACTACTGAAAGCAACCCCTTTAAACCCCTAGGCTTGGTTGAGCACGCTAAGGGAGTTGTGTAACACGCCGACGAGCCATAGTATCAACAACAAATAAAAGGAGGATAGAGGCTTGCACTCACGATAAAAAGAATGTAAACGTCGACAATAAAAAGAATGTACGGACAGAAACGTGGGAGGCTCCAAGGGACCCTCCTCTCGAAAGAGCACGCACCTCAACTAAGGAAGGACTCATCCAAAACAACGCCCAGAGAAACAAGTATTCCAATTACCACTTAATAAATTTGTTTATAGCATCCCGGTGTACATGATTTCGCTCTTTTTTAGTGTCCACGAACGACCATTCTAACATGTGGAGACAATAGACGAGAGATTGTAGTCGAGTTAAGGTACGCCAAAACAATGTCACTAAAGATATGAGGAGCGTCATTGAGTCCAGCAATATAGTCATACTAATTATGCCCACATTGGCTTGTGCGTGGAAGCCTGTTTAAATATTGTACTCATTTGATCATACCATTGATGGAATGTAAAAACATCTACTAGATGGGTTGAAGATGCTCTTGGTATTTGATGTCATTTTCGCATCCACGAATATCATAAGTAATTATCCAAAATTGTAAGATTTTCTTCACTAAGAATATTCATTGACGTTTTTATTCCATCAGAAGTAATTGGTTTAAGAATGCAAAACATGATAGGATCATAATTTAACAATACACCAACATGAGCATTTACCAACATAAAAGATAATTACACCATCATCACTGTAATATAACTTGGCTCAAAACACATACATTAGTTCGAACTTTTCTCTCACTCATACAAAAGCCCTTCTTTATGGCTAACTCTAATCTTGCTATACAAAGGAATACGGCAATAAGACACGGGATATGTGCTCTATTAACGCTACACAACAAAGCAAACAAGCACGCTAAACATCCACTAGGACAAACTCGACGAACCAAAAGGCAAAAGCGTACGCTGGACGGAAAGCACGGTACCAATCATCACTACAAACACAAATTACACGAGACGTACAGAATCCAAACAACCTAACCTAACCGATACGAGGTGACTTGTACACTCGGGGAACCGAACCGATTCTCAAAATGTACTCGAACATAACATTTGGTGTTTACTTAACAATTGAAACCTACAAAATTTGACTTTATTAAGACAACTAAATGTACCCTTCCCCCGTCTATCTTTGTTTGCCTACTCCTGTTCTCTGTATTCGTTGTTTATTGTTGTTTCATATGAGCGACATTTTCACTTTTCATTTTGTCTTTAATCCTTCTGAGCGTTCCTGAGCGCTCAGATGGTTTACCATGTCTTTTTAATAAAGTTTATAAAAGTATTCTCTAGATCAATCATCCTAAAAGCAACCAATGGCAAGCCATCCGTGTACTGGAGTGGAGTAGAAGGCAATATGGTGGTAAAATGAAACATGAGGTAATATTGACCTAAAGGCA
This sequence comes from Zygnema cylindricum, assembly GCA_037447655.1. Classification (NCBI taxonomy): domain Eukaryota; kingdom Viridiplantae; phylum Streptophyta; class Zygnematophyceae; order Zygnematales; family Zygnemataceae; genus Zygnema; species Zygnema cylindricum. Next base: position 697 of record JBBHKE010001371.1, on the reverse strand, counting down.
AAGAAACGCGGTCAAATGGATGAACAAAAAATGTGACTAAAAGCTAGCTGGTTACTATACTGGCCTTCTGTTTGAGGGGCGTTAGGGAATATAGAGAAGAGTAAAACGGCAATGCACAAAAAGCACAACTGTGACTTTGTGAGTACAGCTTTAGATTCTCGCTTCTTACTAAAGCTTTCAAATTCCTAAAAGAAACGATGTAAGAAAATGGTGTAAGGTGTCACTAAGTTATAAGCTTTGCTGCAGCATTATTCGCTTTGGGATAGTAAAAGAGTAGGTGAGATTATCAGGCTTTACATTGTTTCCTTGTGTGTCTGTTTCAGTTCTCCGATTAAGCTTCAGTTTTCAAGATGTGTATGTCACTACATTTCTCCTCTACGATACAATCAAGTTTGTTGCTTTGCCCTCAAGTTTTATCGTAACATTTATTTCCCCTTTTACTCCAATGCACACCCAGATGGGATCCCATCTAGCGTTTTTTTAATGAATGACAGTTATTACATCAAAATAGTAATTGGAAGGTAATTTAATTCATGAGCACCAGTACACCGTGAATCGCTATTAGCGTAATAAAAAATATAGCGTAATGAAATAATTAGCGTACTTTACAGTAAATTGTGTTTTTTCGGGTACACCATGATACTAATTTATCATGTACTCTAATTTGTTAACTGCTTTGTAAAAAAATTCGGCACAT
>JBBHKE010001369.1:0-11820 GCA_037447655.1 Zygnema cylindricum | reverse complement strand
AATGATGCAGCGTTTGCTGCCAGAATGATGCAGCGCCTGCTGCCAAAATGATGCAGCGTTTGCTGCCAGAATGATGCAGCGCCTGCTGCCAAAATGATGCAGCGTTTGCTGCCAGAATGATGCAGCGTCTGCTGCCAAAATGATGCAGCGTCTGCTGCAAATATGATTTATTGTGGAATCGCGCATTCCGCAGAGTGATGCAAATGTGATGTTATCGACGTGACAATTGATGTACCATTTGACTCGCTTCCAAGAGTGTGATCCAATTGCATTTATAACTCGAAACGCTTTTAGCATTAGTAACTTCTATTTCGGCTCTGACGACAAAATAGCGTTACAAATTGTTTCTCCTTGACATTATATAAGCGGTTATTATCCAGCCACGTATTGGCACTTGATTTATACTGGATAACAAAGGTATAAGCCCTACGCTAATAATTTCTTTGCTCGAATATCGGATTCACGGTGTGGAGGGTGCTAATGATTGCAAACGTGGAGCACGCAGAAGTGATGAGGAATCGCTACTGACAAATCCTCATGGAAAGGATAATACTACCGACATTTTAAATTCACACGCTTTTGTAACACTGGACCCCTGGTCGGTTAGTTGTTTTGTCGGTGTGTAGGGTAGTGGGTTTCGGTCGTATTAGTAGGTCCACGATAAGCGCTCGGCAAAAACGGCTAACTACATAAGTACTTTTATCGTACTGTCTTGTTGTGACGTTTGTCAATTTGTCGTTTTATGTTGCGAACGCAACATCCGCAACTTAAATCAAGTCACCACACCGTACATGTTCCACATGCTCTCCGCCAATAGAAAAGCCTCTGAGCTGTACTTTCTGCAAGCCAAATGACGTGAAGTTCAAACCTATTAAATGCACGTCCTCAAAACGACAATATTCCGAACGTAAAATAATAATTACTGACCGGCTTCGAGTTCAACAGTGTGGATGATACGGTACGGTACTGTAATCTCCAAATCGTTTCAAAAAGTTCGAACACAAGCCAATCCAATGGGCTCCTTTGCATTGAAAACCAGATTAGCAAGACTATTTAAAGTACAGCACTGTAGTCTTAGGTCTGGGCTCCATACATAGCCGCAATAGCCGCGGGAAGTCGGGGGGAACTGTGACTACAGTACAGTACACCGTCGATCGTATTTAGCGTGAATGTTTTTTTTGTCTCTTAAAACATATTTTCTCCGTACATACATGTCGGATTGTGGATCTGACGGTTGCGCTTGAAAGGTAAGATTCTCAGCTATCGATTGCCGGTCTCACATTGACAATCGGACAAATGTGTACGGAGAAAAGATGTTTTTAGAGGCGAAAAAAGCATACACGCTAAATACGATCGACGGTGTACTGTAGTTTACGCGTGTACTATACGACAAGAAAAAAAACAGGCTGCACTAAAATCGCTTCTGACAATGTTTTGTAACATTTTTAAGTCCTACAAAAGGATTTGATTCGTCCATTCAGAAGTTGATCCCTAAAAATAATTCTCACGCGTAAAACAACGCGGAGAGAAACATTTGTTCACGTACTCTTGTACTTATCGTACTTTTTTTTGTTTTCCTGGAACGGCCACGCGGCGAATTGTAAATGGCAAAAACGACAAACTTGGATCTTGCAACCGACACCAAAACGGGTCTCGCGCAAAGAAACATTTTAATATTTTATGAACCAATGGCGCCTAGCCTTTAGTTTCCTGCAGGGGCTGTTAAGAAACATGAGCTGTTAACAAGACAATTTTGTCGCCACCTGACAACTTAAATTTGTGACATGTGTCACGCTTCTTAGTTCTGAAAATTAGGGTTAGGCTCCCTTGGAAAAAAATTGCGCCTCATGTTTCGCTTTTTTTTTAAATGAAAAGATAGCGGTTCCATTGCATGAACCACATAATAATAATTTTTACCGTTCAAAATTTGTCGCGTAGCTACAATACCACCGCGAATCGTTATTAGCGTCAAGGTTTTTTTTCGCCACTTAAAACATCTTTTATCCGTACACACTTGCTGGATTTTCAATTTGAGACCGCCAATCGGAAGCTGAGAATGCTACATTTCAATCGCAACCGTCAGATCCACAATCCGACAAGTGTGTACGGATAAAAGATGTTTTAAGTGGCGAAAAAAACCTTGACTCTAATAAGTAATAACGATTCGCGGTGAGTACTGCAGTGCAAACAAAATAAAAAGGACGCCCGGGAAGGACGAAAACCTTCGTAAAAATGATTTTTTCACGTTTTTTCGGCTGTTTTGCGTGGCTCGATGTGTTTGTGGCGTTAACTCCAAAATTTGAGCGAATCGCATTCCTTTACGAGAGCCAAAAAGATTATCAAAATTTTCAGCGGCATTAATAGCGGATTCTATTATTTTTCCCATTACGTAAATCACACGTGTGATAAATTAAAAGGTCCAAATAATTGAATTTTTACAGGTACATCTTTGCGTCTCATCGCGTTTTCCAAAAAAAAAAAAAGCGAAAGACGAGCCGCGGACCAGGATTACAACCGTGAGATTCTGAGTGCTAAATGTGATCAGTACGTTTTATGATCCGTACACAGTCACAGATGTGGACTAAACCCCTGAACCGAAGTTTTTTAATTTTTCTGTTTGTCGCGTATGAGAACCATTTATTTCGGGCAATCATTACGAAACTGGACCGACAAACCGACATAAACCGTCTCGACAACTGTCTCAACAACTCTATTGTCCGTACAATCTGTAAAGTACACCGCGAATCGTTATTAGCGTTATGAACTCTATATCGGCACCCCAAAATTTTGACATTAATACCTTAAATAGAATAAACTACACTATTTAAGGACGTGGACGATAATCTGCCACGTCTCCTGGCACTAAATTAGAATGGATGACGCTAATTTTTTCTTTACACTAATAATTTCTCAACGCTAATAACGATTCGCGGTGTACTGTAGAGTAGACGTCGTCCTACCTCGAAAACGGATAATTGTACGGCATGACACGTAGATAAATATGTAAAGCGGACAAAAGCACTTACACCTTGAATCGCTATTAGGGTTAATAATTTTTTCGCCACTTAAAACATCTTTTCTCCGTACACAATTGTCCGAATTTCAATTTCAGACAGCCAATCGGAAGCTGAGAATCTTACCATTCAATCGCAACCGTCAGATCCACAATCCGACATGTGTGTACGGAGAAAAGATGTTTTAAGCGACGAAAACGCCATTAACACTAATAGCGATTCACGGTGTAGTCACGATATATAGTTTTATATATTTCACTTGCGACTGCCACGTGTAAAGTAGTTTGCCTCTTCTAAAGTAAAGCACGTGAGTATTGCAATATTAAGGCGGCATTTTTTTTGAAAACAGGCTGGAATCTGTTTCTTTGTCGGGACGTAAAAGCTGAGCGTCTGCTTAACAAACACGGTCAATAATTTTGGACTCTTTCGTAAAATTTACAGATGCGACAAAGAAACAGATTCCAATCTGCTCGCAATGGAACGGAACCCTAAAATATTCTCAGCAGCATATGCTTTTGTACGGCATAAGCAAAATTGCAGAAATAATCAGATACAAAAATAAAAAGAAAAAAAATAAAAACAATAAATAGAATGGTACGAAATAGCTCATAAAAATGTATTGTGTGGACCAGCTTCAACCACCGAAGTCTATACTTTATATTGTACGGATGATTATAACAGAGTGGATAAAATACGTTTCTCTTGTTTCGTATGGTTTTATCGCACTAAATGATTTTGTAGAATATTGTATGGCGAAACGCACAGTTGGTAAAAATTCTCTCCGATTCCTTAGTGTATGTCCTAAGCTGTCAGTCCTGATTTGTCGTATCTGTCAGTGGATTGGACAATCTGTACGGTGCCATACTCTATTTAATGCAGTCTATAAATGTACGAACTTGGCCGACAATATCTCGGACATTAATTGTCCATTATTATTTGTCGTTTAGCCGACTGCCGACGCATTCCGTCCGGTCTGTCACCCTATAGGTAGATCGAGCCGAGATTCTTGTCGTTTTCTTCAGTTATGTATATTTTTCCCAACATCCTTTTTGTCTTATGTCAAAGATTCGAGTGTACGATTCCCTGACCACACGTGTGGCTAAACGAGAAGCAGGACCATTTGAAAACGGTAGGTGCGCGGGAAACAAATTTTCCGTACAAACGTCTCGTTTGTTTTGACTCGTACGGATAGCGTGAACCACGGCGCCGGTCCTATTAAGTTGAATAAAAAATCTCTACGGTTTGGGAATTATTCAATATTTCGTGCGTGCTGCGTACTAAACTGAAATCGCCAGCTTTTAAGTTTACATACCGAGGTTGGTCTCAATATCGGCCGATATACCAGTTTTAATGCGTACTGGCGAGATATTGGAAATCGTCTGGGAACCCTTAAAACTCTTAAAACTCCCTAAAAAACCCTAGAAAAATCCTAAAAAAACCCTAACGTTAGGGAACTTAGATATGTTAAGGTTAAGGTTGAACTTGGTGCGGGTCGGGTTTGCTTGTTGTTCCTTTCAATGTTTTTTGTTTGCTTGCTCTTGTTTCTATGTTAGTTTCTCTGCACAGTTGTCATGCCTCATGGTATCGGTTAGTCGCACGCACGATTTTGGCACGCAAGCATAATTTTTGTTTGCACGTGTGGTTTAGTTTCCACGCACCATTTTCCCACGGTCACTAATTCCATATCGTTGGTGCATTTATTTGTGACGTGTACGCGATTCGCGTACGCGTCTAGTGGAATGAATACTAATTTAGTGGTTGTGTTTCATTTCGTGCGTAGTTACGCGATTTGAAGGTGCACGATTCGAATGGCGTACGCGGATATCGTTTGGAGGTCGTACGAAACAAGATGAACAAACCTCCGCGATGTTAAACTTGTACTTTTATTTTCGACTGTACTTTCACTTCAGTTGGAATTTTGCGACGTACGAATAGTGTGTACACGGAGTGTTTGTTGGCACTTCGATTTTGGTTCACATTGAAGTCGTGAACCCATGTAGGTTCACGCATACATGTTGTTAGGAAGGGTTTTAATCCGCGGATTGTGAATTCTGTAACGTATGCATATGGTTTTGGTCGCTTATTGGCCAGAACCCAAACTAGTCACAAATTGTATAGTGAAATACTCTCACATGATTGGTTAGTTAGCAAATGTCAGGAGTTGGTACTTTGGCTATTTCGTTAGTACTTAGGCGATAACGTTAGGTGTGTACTCTCATAATTTGAGAGTACAGGAATTGGTCGAAGAGGACTTAGATCTTTTTGTCTTTTCCCCTTGTCTTTTTCCTTAGTCAAATTGTCAGTTTTTTCCTGCAAGGCTTTTTTTGCCTTAGTTTTTTTGAGAGCTTAGCTTTTCTTTTTCCTCATTAAACTTTCATTGTAAGACCTACAAGTTAATTCACCCGGTTTCGGCCGGAGTCCGCACGGTTTCCCTTCAACAACCTCTTTTTAGTGTGGATTATGCCTACTTTCTCAGGCTGTTTCTGAACCCTTGTGTATGCATTTTGTGAATTGGAGTTGGACTTTTTCTTGTCTAATTTTCGTTTCCTTGGTTGGAGTTTGCTTGTGGTTTGTTAGAATCCGGTTATCTCGGATTCTTTATAGCTTCCAATCGCTTGCATTCTATTATCATTTTCTGCAATTGGTTATTAGTGTGTCAAAATCCGGTTTTCTCGAATTTTGTGCAGATTTTTAACGTTGCTTTCTTGTATTTTCTTGTTGCTATTTTTACTTGTTTGGTAGAATTCGGCTATTTCAGATTCTCTACGTATTTTCAGTGCTTGTTTTCTTGTTGTGCCAAGATCCGGTTATCTCGGATTCACCGCAGATTTTTATTGTTGTTTTCTTGCATTTTTCTGGTTTTGTTTTCTTTATTCGAAATCCTAGACCTAACTCCTCTAAAGAATACGCCCAGACCGTGGAGCCTAGTGGCTACCCATCGGCTTAGTGATAAATGGATCTCTCTCGGCTTCCCACTCACCTTCCACCTTTTATCCTTTCCACCTGTTATTTCCTTTTCACATTGTCATAAACATTTTTGCTTTGTATTATAATTTCTTTTTCCTTTGGGATTTGTATTGCTCGTTGTTTATCCCACCTTTTCTGCTACACAGCTGGTTGGGTTGCATGCTTGTTGGTTAAATTAGACACATGCACGACACAGTTTACTGTTTTAGTTCATTTCCACCAACGTTCTGTTCTTAAGTTTCGTTTTTGCCCTTCTTTTTTTTGTTCCCATGACCTTAGATGATTTAAATTCGTGCTTCCTTAATTAAATTAAAGTTTTTTCTCTTTCTAAAGTGATGAAAAGTGGTATGAAAGTTAATCCTCAAAGCAAGAATTATCAAAAACCTAATTTGAAACTTTGTCCTGTTCCAACTGAATCAAACTGAAAAGGGATTAAATGAACAAAATCGTGGAAACTTCATGGTAAACCATCTCAGTACATAGGAACAAAAAAAAACCAAAAGCCAAAATAGAACTAGAAATCAGGACAACTAAGGAAGGAAAACTAAAATGAAAAGTACACCGTGAATCGCTATTAGCGTTAATAAAGCTATTTCGGAGCCCCCAAATTTTAACCTTGGATCCTAAAATTAATTACGTTAATTGTTTTTTCACGTTAGCATAAGTACTGTTAATTAGCGTTAACAACTCTAATTTGCACAATTTTAAATAGTGCAATGTACGAAATATGTTAGCCCGTACTAGTATCGCTCGTTATTTGATACAATCGTGCAGAAAGAGTGTCAAATAAAGGCGTCGACACGCGAAAGTGAGTGCATCGACACGAATAAGCGCACTCAGATTTGATTCCCATTGATGAAGACGAGCGAATGTCACACGAACCTGTTCTCACGGAAGCCCTTGCCTATCATGGCTCATTCGGCGACAGCACTTCCTGCTTATGCTGGTATCCACACATTAGATACTGACATCTCTCCATGTATCTCTCCATGTATTTCTCCATGCATTCTCTCGATCGTCAAAAAAACTTCTAATGGGAAGTTGAGTTTCCAAGGTGCAGATTACATACCTATTAGGGAGCATGCCAAGCTTGGTGCTTCACGTCATTTGCAGGATTTTTCACTAGATTTGGATTCCGCGAGGATACTCACTACTGAGGAGACTTTCGATGAGCATATTCGCGGGCTTCCGATTGTGTTGGCCAGCTTCTCCGCAGGCTAAGGAGCTTAGGGGGGGGATAAATGGATCTCTCTCGGCTTCCCACTCACCTTCCACCTTTTATCCTTTCCACCTGTTATTTCCTTTTCACATTGTCATAAACATTTTTGTTTTGTATTATAATTTCTTTTTGCTTTGGGATTTGTATTGCTCATTGTTTATCCCACCTTTTCTGCTTCACAGCTGGTTGAGTTGCATGCTTGTTGGTTAAACTAGACACGTGCACGACAGCTGTCATGCCTCATGGTATCGGTTAGCACGATTTTGGCACGCAAGCATAATTTTTGTTTACACGTGTAGTTTAGTTTGCACGCACCATTTTCCCACGGTCACTAATTTCATATCGTTGGTGCATTTATTTGTGACGTGTACGCGATTCGCGTACGCGTCTTGTGGAATGAATACTAATTTAGTGGTTGTGTTTCATAACGTGCGTAGGTACGCGATTTGAAGGTGCACGATTCGAATGGCGTACGCGGATATCGTTTGGAGGTCGTACGAAACATGATGAACAAACCTCCGCGATATTAAACTTGTACTTTTGTTTTCGACTGTACTTTCACTTCAGTTGGAATTTTGCGACGTACGAATAGTGTGTACACGGAGTGTTTGTTGGCACTTCGATTTTTGGTTCACATTGAAGTCGTGAACCCATGTAGGTTCACGCATACATGTTGTTAGGAAGGGTTTTAATCCGCGGATTGTGAATTCTGTAACGTATGCATATGGTTTTGGTCGCTTATTGGCCAGAACCCAAACTAGTCACAAATTGTATAGTGAAATACTCTCACATGATTGGTTAGTTAGCAAATGTCAGGAGTTGGTACTTTGGCTATTTCGTTAGTACTTAGGCGATAACGTTAGGTGTGTACTCTCATAATTTGAGAGTACAGGAATTGGTCGAAGAGGACTTAGATCTTTTTGTCTTTTCCCCTTGTCTTTTTCCTTAGTCAAATTGTCAGTTTTTTCCTGCAAGGCTTTTTTTGCCTTAGTTTTTTTGAGAGCTTAGCTTTTCTTTTTCCTCATTAAACTTTCATTGTAAGACCTACAAGTTAATTCACCCGGTTTCGGCCGGAGTCCGCACGGTTTCCCTTCAACAACCTCTTTTTAGTGTGGATTATGCCTACTTTCTCAGGCTGTTTCTGAACCCTTGTGTATGCATTTTGTGAATTGGAGTTGGACTTTTTCTTGTCTAATTTTCGTTTCCTTGGTTGGAGTTTGCTTGTGGTTTGTTAGAATCCGGTTATCTCGGATTCTTTATAGCTTCCAATCGCTTGCATTCTATTATCATTTTCTGCAATTGGTTATTAGTGTGTCAAAATCCGGTTTTCTCGAATTTTGTGCAGATTTTTAACGTTGCTTTCTTGTATTTTCTTGTTGCTATTTTTACTTGTTTGGTAGAATTCGGCTATTTCAGATTCTCTACGTATTTTCAGTGCTTGTTTTCTTGTTGTGCCAAGATCCGGTTATCTCGGATTCACCGCAGATTTTTATTGTTGTTTTCTTGCATTTTTCTGGTTTTGTTTTCTTTATTCGAAATCCTAGACCTAACTCCTCTAAAGAATACGCCCAGACCGTGGAGCCTAGTGGCTACCCATCGGCTTAGTGATAAATGGATCTCTCTCGGCTTCCCACTCACCTTCCACTTTTTATCCTTTCCTCCTGTTATTTCCTTTTCACATTGTCATAAACATTTTTGCTTTGTATTATAATTTCTTTTTGCTTTGGGATTTGTATTGCTCGTTGTTTATCTCACCTTTTCTGCTTCACAGCTGGTTGGGTTGCATGCTTGTTGGTTAAATTAGACACATGCACGACAACTGAAAGTTGCAACATTCAACATTTTGTTTGTACTTTGGGCCTCGACCTATTCCAAACTACATTTTTAAAAAGTGTTTCTTCAAAGTGGCCCATTTTCTTCCAATATTTTTTTTTAAGTAGGGGCCATAAACTTCGATTCCATCCCTTATTCCTTTATCACTATGGCCTGCACAAATGTGCACAAATGTGAATAATTGTCTACATCAACTCCTAAATGACATTCACGGTCGGAATATCCGATGCGATGCGACACTTGTCACTAACAATAAACACTCACATATCAAGATATGCAAAAAACTAAACTTCGATTCCATCACCTATTTCTTTATCACAATGGTGTTATGTGAATACTAAAACGAAAAGTTTCGACATTCAACATTTTGTTCGCAGGCAGGAACTTAAAACAAGACATCAAAAACAATCCCAAATTCTACTATTAAAAAAAGGATTTTACAAAAAAATCCCACTTTCTTCAAGTTTTCCCTCAATTTATTTGCTGTTAGGGGCCGCGCAAGCCCAGGCCCCCTCTGTCACAAATTATGACGTACATCACCGGGAATTCCGGCGTGTTAGCGCGTTGGCCCGCCGCGGTGCAATGGCCCGCCGCGGTGCAATGGCCCGCCTGGCTCTAGGCCATCTGCCGTACGGATCGCAGATTGACCCCGCTCAGGTAAGTATACTCTATCAGCACAAATCATTTTATTTTATAAGTTAGGCGCGGCGGGCGTTTGGGAAATCGATGTGGGATAATGAAATCGCCGAGATGTGCGGTTGCATGCGATTGGAACGTTTTAAATAAAGTTCGAAATGGTGTATGTGGTTCGTTTGTACTACATGTGCGTATTATATAGTTTGATTGAATTAATACGCTATATAGTGCGGGGAGACAGGTGGAGGGTTTTTTAAGAGTTTTTTACTTTTTTGACGGCGGTTTGATAAAAATGTTTTGTGAAAGGTCAAACGACAAAAAAGTGCTTCTTCTTCGTTTTTTTCTTTCTTTTCTTTTCCAGGAATGGTGTGGATCGAATTAAATTTAGGTCGAATTAATTGAATTTCTGCAATCCTATTGGTGATAAGGAAAAAAAAGGTTCGCCATGACGTTCAAAGTTCTGATTCGAATTTCACTAAAAGACAAACTTCCAGGTAGTTTTCTGGTAGTTACAGAGATTTTCCCGTAGTAATTATAAGAATCCGCTATTCACTTCAAAAAAAAAAATCGGTTTTGCTTTTGCTTTTTTTTCATTACAGATCTTCTAAATGGTGTCAATTATGTGCCTTATTTGCTGCAGTATAACTCAAATAAAGAAAGGTTGTTAATTTACTTTTCCGTACACTCGGACAAAATAATAATTACCTTTCCTTATATTAGTACGAAACAATTTTAAGAACTTCAAGATTTTGATCACTACATCGTGTATCGCTTTTAGTGTTAATAATTTTTTCGCTACTTAAAACATCTTTTCTCCTTAAACTCTTGTCCGATTTTTTATTTGAGACCGCCAATCGGAAGCTGAGAATCTTAACTTTTTTTTTTTGTGTGAAGTTGGTTTTCCATGTCAAATTTTGTGGATTAAGACGATATTTTTTGTTTGAATAAAGTGGGTTTGTAAATTTCCATTAGGGAATCACCATTTTTTTTCAATTTGTTGACATTATGGACCACATTACCAAGGTAAAAAATATAAAAAGATACACTTGTATCTTATGATTTCAGTACTAGTTCTTGAATTTTTGGCATCGTACCACTTATTGCACAAGTGTAATTTTTGTAAAATCCTTTTTTTAGTGTTCATCACTAGTAGTTATTTCACAAATACGGATTTTTTTCCGTTCAGGGGCCGCGGAGGGGTATCGAGCAACGGATGCCATTTCGCAAAAGAGAAGTCCGTGAAGACGCCTTCCTCCCTCCCTCTCCCTCTCACACTATCAGTTTTATCTCTCACTTTTTTGAGCGAAATACGACAATATCGGTATGCAATAAAAGAGTTTTGGAAAATTATTCATTTGAATACCTTTGGGCATATTTTGATGGCAGGTCGAGTGAGAAAAGTTAAAAAAACGAATTCGGGAAGCTGTGGCCTAAAGTTCTTGAATCAATGACATCGACGTTAGCACAAGTGAGCATGACGTCATAACGTCGCAAAACCCTAAGCATCTACAATGTCACAAAAAACTAGACGTCTACAACCGTTGCTATTTTGTTAACTTAAAAAATTGTCGTGAGTTTTGTAATCATTTACAACTGTCACAAATTGTACCCAAGTCTACAACCGTCATATTTTAATATAAATTTGGACTTTAGCGAAGATTCTCTGCCGTACTTTCCAAAGTGTTCCCATGTCCAAGAATGAAATAGTAACTTTTGAAAATGTGACGGTTGTTGACGTGGGTACAATTTGTGACGATTGAAGACGACTACGAAACTTACGAAAATTGGTGACGTCAAAAACAGCGACAGTTTTACACGTCGTGTTTTTTGTGACATTGTAGATGATCAAGGTTTTTTGACATTGAGAAGTCATGATACCTTGTGATGTCATATATATATATATATATATATATATATATATATATATATATATATATATATATATATATATATATATAATATGTGTGTGTGTGTGGATAGATATATGCATACATATATTCTGGATTTTGTTTTGGGTTTTTATGTGTGTGTGTGTGTGGATAGATATATGCATACATATATTCTGGATTTTGTTTTGGGTTTTTATTTTAGCGTTTTTTTCATTTTTTTTTTCTACAATTGAAAAAGGTTGAAAAAAGAAAAAGAACATAG
>JBBHKE010001366.1:0-108748 GCA_037447655.1 Zygnema cylindricum | reverse complement strand
AATCGAAAGCTGAATTTGTGTAGAAAGATTAGAGAATTACTTCACTGAACCCTTTTAACGAATCCCCGTCATGAATTCGTCGTCAAGTAAAGTTGTTATACATAGATGGTAAGATTTTATGTTCAAATGTATATTTCTAGTTGTTCAAGAAAGCCAATAGGTACCCTTAAAGAGTGCCACGTGTCCATTTTTCAGAGGTTTGTCTTGGCAGGAATTTGTCTTCGTCGTCTTTCTGCGAGAGTTTGGTGGAGAGGTTTGGTTTCGGAGAGAGGAAGGGAAAGGAGGAGGAGAGAATCGAGAAATCGGAGGAGCGTAGGGGAAGAGAGCTACAGTGCTGTTCTGTAGGGAGGAGAGAAAACAGAAAAGTGCGAAGACAAAAATAATTTGAAAAGTGCGAACATTTTTCTTTTTCGTGTAAGTGTGAAGACAAATATAATTTGAAAAGTGCGGACATTTTTCGTTTTCGTGTATCGTACATTTGTTGAGTGTGTTTCGCGTCTGTCGAACGGCTCTGGTTCTCTCCACGAGTACATTATTTTTTTTTCCGGGCAAACAAATAGTAAGCGTCCACAACCACTTTAATTCCCCCTAATTCGTTGACTTTTGTTCGAACGCGCTTGCTTTTTTTAACCTTTTGACGTTTTTTTTTCTTTTTCTTTCGTCCAGCTTCATGGTGTTTCTCGAAACACGCTATGCGACATAAGGGCAATTCACATTGTTTGCACCCGTATTGCGTCCGATGTCTTCCGGACATAATTTTCTTTTTCTCTTTCCTCTCGATTGCGGCGCATAGCTTGTTCAAACACACGAGATCGTGACGGTGCGCAAAGGCACATTTGACGCAATCCAATTCTTTACGACCTCAGAATGAACTTTTTTTGTTTTCAAATTCTTCAATACAGCAAAATGTAAAATGCTATATCTCAGCCGGTATTTGGTGGCATTTAGCTTATTATAGCTTGTTGGGTAGGCGATTTTTTCATCTTTCCAACAAGATATAATAAGCTAGATTCCACTAAATACCGGCTGAGATAAAGAATTTCACATTTTGCAGTATTGCAACAAATTATTCAATTTTTTCAATACAGCAAAATGTAAAATGCTATATTTCAGCCGGTATTTGGTGGAATCTAGCTTATTATAGCATGTTGGGTAGGTGATTTTGTCATCTTAAACCGTGGTTGGGAGAATGCTCCGAAATCGGAGCATTTTCCGAAAATATCCCGCTCCCGGACCATTTTATATACCTTAATACCGGTGCCGTTTTTATAGTTTTTCGAAGAGAATGGTTCAAGTGAAATGTGTTTTTTTTTACGTGTTGCCTTCGAATAAAATGCCAAAACTCGTTTCGGTCGAGTTTCATAGCTTAGTTTTTTTGGGTCTCAAAAACCCTAAAAAATGTTCCAATTTCGGAGCATTTTTTCCCTTTGAACGCTAAATAATACGTCTCCACATATCATTGTGGGATCGGTGCTCACGATGGCTTGTTTGGTAGGTGTGAGTTCCCTCTGATAAGAAAAAATATAATACACGGTGGTCCTTTTACAAACCCTCCTAAAAACACGTGTTTTATAACCGGTGTTTTAGCCCATTTCCGGACCATTTTTTGTAGGGAAATCATAAAAATGTATCTCTCCCGTCCCTTGTCCGTTTGCTGCCTTCTTTATATCGGTGGATAGATAATAATGTAAGGATTACCCAAAAAATATAACAGTATACCGGTAGCATAGAAAAAACCACCGCAAATATCGTCGAGGAATCGCTGTTTTGGTCCATTTCCGCACCATTATTCGTAGGGAATTCATAAAAATGTACCTCTCCCGTGCTGCCCTCTTTATATCGTTGGATAGATAATAATGTGAGGTTGACCCTAAAAATATATTACCATACAGGTACCATAGAAAAAACGACGGCAAATGTCAACGAGGAATCGCTGTTTTGGTCTTTTTCTGTACCATTTTTGGAAAAAATTCGCAAAATTATAACTCTCCCGTCCCTTTTCTTTTTCTTGCCTTCCTTAGGTCAACGGATAGGTAATAGACTTTACTCTAACATAAAAAATATATCATCGCGTCCCTTCCCTACTAAGTTACCCGGATATCTTTGTTCAAATTTGACTAGCATAACTAGAGGAGTCGAAAGACTTCGGCTCAATCCCCGTGGTAACGTCACCTTACAATCCGCTCTAAATAACCCTCGAAAATTTGAAGTTAAATTGCCTATTCTTGTTCAAATTTGACTAGCATGGCGGGCGGTGAAAAAAAAACCATCGAGCTTACATCAATTTACAATCCGCACCGTCCTCGAAAAATTCTAAGAACACTTAGCCTATTTTTGTTCAAATTTGACTAGCATAATGGGCGGAGACAAAAACCTAAGTTCGGACCCCGAGGTTACATCACCGTACAATCCGCTCCGTCCTCCAAATGTCGAAGTAAACTTTTCTTTCTTTGTTCAAATTTGACTAGCATGACGGGCAGAGTTGAAAAACTTAGGCTCAAACCCCGTGGTAACATCACCTTACAATCCGCTCTAAAAAACCCTCGAAAATTTGAAGTAAACTCGTGTATTCTTGTTCAAATTTGACTAGCATGACGGGCAGAGTCGAAAGACTTAGGCAAAAAACCATCGATCTTGCATCACCCTACAATCCGCGCCGTCCTCAAAAAATTGAGGTAAAATTGTCTTTAGTCGAAAGTCTTAGACAAAAAACCATCGATCTTACATCACCTTACAATCCGCGCCGTCCTCGAAAAATTGAGGTAAGATTGCCTTTTCTTGTTCAAATTTGACTAGCATAACGGGCAGAGACAAATACCTTAGACTCAAACCCCGAGGTTACATCACCGCACAATCCGCGCCGTCCTCCAAAGGTTGAAGTAAAATTTTATTTTCTTGTTCAAATTTGACTAGCATAACCCGCGGAGGCGTTGATATATTCCTTTTTTTATAACCGGTGTTTCGGCCCATTTTCGTACGATTTTTGGTGGCGGAGTTAGAAAATTGCGTGTGGGTCCTCCCTCCCCCGTCGGCCACCTTCCGTGTACCGTTGTAAAATCCTAGTGTATCCTTGTTCAAATTTGACTAGCATAACCACTGAAGTCGGAGGTAGTGTCCATGTTTTGTAACCGGTGTTTGGGCCCTTTTTCACACCATTTTTAGGGGCTGAGTTTGAAAATTGCGCATCCGTCGTCCGTCGTCCTATCAACGCCTCGGCTTTGAAAACCCCTAAGTACACTAGTGCATCCTTGTTTAAATTCGACTAGCATAAGCACTAGAGTCGTAAGACTTCGCCTACGCCCATTTACGTACCTTTTTTCAAATATTGTATCTCTCAAGTCCCTTCTTCGTTTTGCGCGGTCTTTAGTTGGTTCGATAGGTAATAACCCCTACATTACGACAAAAATACAACACCGCCCCCATATCATACAAAAACCCACAGAAAACCGAGACGTTTAACCGACTACTTTGGCAATTTTTTAAGCCATTTTTTAGTTTTTACTTCACCGACTTCTACTCCCTCTCTCTCGTCCCTCCCCTGTTCGCCGTTGTAAAATCTTAAGTCAAATGCTGTATCCTTGTTGAAATTTGACTAGCATAACCACTAGAGGCGAAACACTTACCCTACGCCCGGAAGTAGAGCAAATTTTCTCTAATCCGTATATCGGCCTATTTAACGACCGACTAAATCTCATATCTCTCACCACTTCCCCGTTCGCCGCCGTGCGTTTACCCTCGAATACCTTAAGTACCCGAGTGCATCCTTGTTCGAATTCGACTAGCATAACCACCGGAGTCGGAAGACTTAGCCTACCTACACTCGGACTAAAAGCGATTTTTTCTAACCGGTATTTTGGCCAATTATTTTTCAATATTTTTATCTCTCCGGTCCTTTCTCCGTTTGCTGCCTTCTTTACTCGGTTGGATAGGTAATAAACCGTAAATTACGAAAAAAAATACAACGCCGCGCACATATCATACAAAAAGCCACTGAAATCGTCAATGTTTAACAGGCTACTTTGGCAATTTTTTACACCATTTTTTAGTTTTTAGTTCATCGACTTCTACTCACTCTCTCTCTCTCTCTCTCTCTCTCTCTCTCTCTCTCTCTCTCTCTCGTCCCTCCCCCGTTCGCCGTTGTAAGAACTAATTTAAATGCTGTATCCTTTTTCAAATTTAACTAGCATAACGGGCGGATTCAAAAGACTTGGCCCACAACCGGAGGTAAAGTGTTATTTTTCTAACCGGAAATTTTACCCATTTACGGATATTTTTTCAAATATTGCATCTCTCAAGTCCCTTCTCCGTTTGGCACGTTCTTTAGTTCGTTGGATAGATAATTAGCATTACATGAAGATAAAAATAAAACACCGCCCAATAATCATACAAAAACCCACATAAAACCACCACGATATTTAACCCGCCACTTGGTGATTTTTTAGGCCATTTTTTAGTTTTTAATTCACCGACTTCTTCTCTCTCTCTCTCTCTCGTCCCTCCCCCGTTGGGCGCCGAAAACGTCAGATTAAATAGTATATGCTTGTTCAAATTTGACTAGCATAACCACTGGAGTCGTAAGACTTAGCCTACGACCGTAGGTACGGTCAATTTTTTCCGACCGGTTTTTTTGGCCGATTAAAAAAGACCTTTTTGAATATTTTTATCTCTCCAATCCTTTCTCCGTTTGCTGACGTTTTTAGTTCGTTATATAGGTAAAAAGAAGTACATCGCGATATAAATTTATCACCGCCCGAGGTTTGTACAAAAACCCACGGAAACTGTCGATGTTTAACCGGCTACTTTGGCAATTTTTTAGGCGAGTTTATGGGTTTTAATTCACCAACTCCTACTCTCTCTCTCGTCCCTCTCCACTTTTTCCCTAAAATCGTTAAGTTAAATAGTGTATCTTTGTTCGAATTCGACTGGCATAACCATTGGGTTCAAAAGACTTAACCTACAATCAGAGAGCATTTTTCCTACCCGGTATTTTGGCCTATTTAAAGACCTACCTATCTTGAGGACCTACGCCGTACCTGTATAAAGACCTACCCTTTGGCCCAAACTTAAGTACTACCGCATCTTATTACCCGCATCATATTATATATTACAAAGAGTTGACGACTCCCAGAATCGAACTGGGGAGCGAGAATTCTACATTCTCGGCCTTACCACTCGGCCATATCGTCTGGTGTTTATATGATTAGGTTCGTTACATACAAAGCATAGCCCACAACAACACAACCAACCACCTTAAATAAAACGACAAATGCGCCATTCAACAAACACAATGATAGAGTAGGATATAAGCCTGCATTGTCCATCATAATCCCGCCACTTTTCCCCCCGACACCCCGAGTTATCCTACTACGTTTTAACTTACACACCCACCCTCCCCCCCTAAAAAACTTCCTCTAAGCCTACTCCAAGATTCCCCTACGCGCTTTCTTCATCTTCTGCCTCCTCCATTTCTATTCCTCGTCTTCTACCGTCTTCCTTTCCAACTTCTCCATCGCTCTCAACAACCACACGTCGTTTATGATGCTTCGGCGCTCTTTTTGTTTCTTCGCTTTGGAGCACATCCTCTATGTCTTGGTATTGGGAACCCGCCGCGTCGGTTGCTCGTTTTCCTTTACCTTTTATTATTGTCTCCCTACGAACCCTCTTTCTCTTTACCGGACGATCATTAGTTCCTCCGCTCTCCTCTCCGATTTCTTTCTCGAGAGTCTCTTATGTTCCGCCTCTCTCTTTTTCCGCACATTCCTCTTCTACTTCTTTTTCTTCGACCTCGTCCACGTCGTCGTCCTCGTCCTCGCTAAGGGACCCATCTTCCTCAATGTCATCGTTTATAAAGTCGGCCATTTCCTCTTCCTTTTCCTCGTCCTCGTCCTCGGAAGCGGACCCATCCACACCTGCTTCTTCGTCTATAAACTTTGATCTTTTTGGTTTTTGAGGGGTTTTTTTACTTTTCGGAGGTTGTCCCTTTTTCGGAGGTTGTGCCTTTTTCGGACGTATCGGCGCGATGTTAGAAGGTCTTTCCGCGGTTTTTGTAGGTCCACCCGCAGTTTGCAAAGGTATCTCCGCGGATCTTGAAGGTACATCCACGTTTTGCGAAGGACCACCCGTAGTTTGCAAAGGTACATCTGCGGTTACCAGAGTTACGCCCGCGGTGTGCAAAGGTGTGTCCGCGTTTTGGGTAGGTTCGCCTGTATTTTGCGAAGGTGTTTCCTCCGTTTCTCTAGGTACATCCTCATTTTGCGACAGTGTCCCCGCATTCTCCTGATGTATCGTTGTTCTTCGCTGACTCCTAGATCGACGCCATTTCGGAACAAAAGCCTCTTCGTTCAAGTGTCTCTACTCGTACTTATAGACCCACGGTCTTTGCATCCCCGAATACAAGTGGATATTGTACATCCCCTCTAATTCCATCGCAACATAAAGCAACTCTCGACTCAACTCGTGCTCCTTTTCCGAAGCAAAGTCCACGGCGTTTTTAATGGCTCCCTCTTGAACATCGAAGAGCCCCGGATCCAAACAGTTGTAGGGATCGACGTAACAAAACGCATTCTTATCATCTTCGAATCCTTCCACCAACAACGTAGCGTATTCGTGAGAGCCCCCGTTGGACCCGACCCAGACTACATTTGCCACCAATCTATCGTAATGGTCGTCGTACAGGGGACTGATCCGCACAATACCTTCCTTAGACCCTGCAAAATTCGCCAAACCGGCCCTCAACACGCCCATGGCACCGTCCCACCACTTCTCATCTTGTCCCCTCTCAATCCCGTCTCCACTAGCAATACGCACTTCGATGGGTTCCCCTATCCACTCCTCCGATACTTCCTCGTGAATTTCATCACACATTCCGCAAGCGGCCGTCGACGACATCTCCAGCTTACTCGCGATAGTCACTTTCATCCCGTCCAAATCGTTCACCCCCTCACCCAAGTCCGCAACACCGCAAAAAGGACCTTTAAACCGACAAGGGAATTGGCGAGAATAGGAAGCGACCGTACGTTGCATTTGATTCAATCCTTCCGCAAGAGTACCTGGAAGAGGAGAGTATGGAAACGTCTCTAAATAATCGCCCACGTAGCCGTTTAATCTCGGCGACCATTCAATCTTATAGGACATCGGGATTCCCGTGCCTTCGCAATCCTCGGGCGCTATGTGACCTCTCCTGTTTGTAGCGCTGCTGGTAGGTTGCGCAATGAAACGTAAGGCGGGGTTGAATGACGCGTTTTTGAAGTATCTCAATAACTTGAACATGCCTAAAATCTGCTTTACGTCCGCCGTCAACCCGAAGGAGTTCAAAAAAATCTTTGCGTCGGCTTCATATTTTAGCAACCATGAGAGGAACCCTATTTTCTTCACTTCTCGGTAGTGTGCCACAACTTGGTATTCTTTGACTTTCGCGCGCTCTCTAAACGCCCGCTCTACACGCCATAAGATTTTCCCGCCTTCATACGCCAAATGCTCTTTCAACACCTCCTTCCAATATTTTGGCCTCCTCACGTCGCTTCCCCTTGACGGGTCGTTTGATCTGACCAACCAACCGTTCAAATTTTGAACGTGGCCCTTAACACCTTCCAACCCTTCCGGCTCGATATAGTTGAAAATACCAATCGCTTCTCTAATTGCGAATGTGTCCGCGTTCCATATAAATAACTTGTCGATAATAACCTTCGGGTCTACCGTGTCCGTGCCTCCCCCTTGTTGAAGTACTCTAGGAGGGGGACGCCTTCTACTAGGATCGTCGATAGATTTTCGAGTTCTTCGCGTCAATGTTTGACTAGCAAGTACAGGGTCCCTTTGAAGATCAGGTGCGGGAGCATCGGTTGACCTTTGGCTGGCGCTATTTTCGGTGCTTTGGCGCAAAGTATTATTGTTCCTCTCTGCAGGAGGGGTACCACCAGCGTTTACTTTAGCTCTCGTATTCTCCTCTGTGTTATGTACAGAGTCCTCTTCTCGTGAATTTTGGTCGGAGCTGGGTGCTTGAGTTTGTATTGTCGTAGGAGCACTCTCCTCAGGTTCTTTTTCACAACGATATTCTTCCTCTCTCTCTTCTCTTCTTGAGCCATTGTAGGCAGCGGGTTCTCCCTCAACTCTACCTCCCCTACGCACTGTCGAAGTCTCTATCAATCTCTTAACAGTCATGTCAAACAAAGTGGTTGGCACATCTTCGATCTTTATGTTGAAAACGGCATCGTTTACTATTTCTTGGAAGAACAAAAATGTCACTGCTTCGATCGTGTTACAATTTTCTGCCCCTAGTAATCGATTGGCTACGCGGCGTATACATTCCCTCTGGGAATTGACAGAGGGAGGTGGAGGAGGGGGAGGGGGAGGGGGAGGGGGGGGGGAGGGGGAGAGGGAGAAGCATCATTAGCATTGTGAGTTGCCACACCTCACTAACTATCTACGTTGCTAAGTTTTGCAAATGTAATCTACACTATACTTTTATCAAACACCTTTACTTCTACTTTCAAGTGCTATTTCCATATGCCTCCCACAATCTAATCCAAGGAACTTTAACCCTAACTGGTTAACCCTCAATCAACGTTTTTGTACAATTATTACACCTGCACACACAAACACAAAAATGGTTATAGTCGATGAACAAACACAAATAAAATTGAGACGAAAAAGCAGCTCAAAACAAAAGTGAAAGGAATAGCAGCAAAAAGCAAAATTGAAAGAAAAAGCAACACAAGGCAAAATTGAACGAAAATGAACACAAGGCAAAATTGAAAGGAAAAGCAGCAAAAGTAAACCGAAAGGAAATTATATTTATTGATAGATAATAAATATAACAGCCTTTCGGGGTCTATTTGGAGATTCGAACTCCACATCCGACATCATCATGAAACATGTGATGGGATGGGCCTAGCCATAGACTGCATAACCTGTAATACCCTCCTTAAAACAAAAGAGAGATTTCTAGTTCATTTTCGCGCTAGATCCTCGAGCTTCCCCTCACGATCCTTGTTCAATTATAGGCTAAAGTTGAACAAGCTTTTGTGAGAGGGGATTTGAGGATTTAGCCATTATTTCTCGGCTGATTTACTCGGCCGATTTTTGCGCTAAGTCCTTGAGCTTCCCCTCACGATCCTTGTTCAATTATAGGCCAAAGTTGAACAAGCTTTTGTGAGAGGGAATTAGAGGACTTAGCAATCATTTCTCGGCTGATTTACTCGGCCGATTTTCGCGCTAAGTCCTTGAGCTTCCCCTCACGATCCTTGTTCAACTATAGGCCAAAGTTGAACAAGCTTTTGTGAGAGGGGATTTGAGGACTTAGCCATTATTTCTCGGCTGATTTACTCGGCCAATTTTCGCGCTAAGTGCTTGAGCTTCCCCTCACGATCCTTGTTCAATTTTGGGCGAAAGTTGAACAAGCTTTTGTGAGAGGGGATTTGAGGACTTAGCCATTATTTCTCGGCTGATTTACTCGGCCGATTTTCGCGCTAAGTCCTTAAGCTTCCCCTCACGATCCTTGTTCAATTTTGGGCCAAAGTTGAACAAGCTTTTGTGAGAGGGGACCCAGGTGATTAGTTGGTTTGCTGCACTGCTTTGTTGCCATGGTGCGCTATAGCTGCGCTGCTATGTTACCATGTTGCGCTATTATGGCTGCGCTGCTATGCTGCCATGATGCACTAAGTACAACATCGCAGCTGCGCTTTTACAGTGAGTCTAAAGCTTTAGGGGAGTATTGGTTTTTGAAAGCTTAAGTCTCAGCAAATTTATAGGACGGCGGGAAAATAGATCTATAGGGACATGCATCGTCACTTAAAACACAATGAAAGTTTTAATGGTATCGACACCAGTATTCTAAACAGCGAAGCTGCGACGCAAATGGTACAAGCCCAGCTTCCGTTATTTTTGATATGGTTCGTACGGACCAACGCAGGTGCTACGCAACAAGACAAACGCAGCAGCGACTATTTTTGGTATGGGACAACGCAGCTGCGGCGAAGCTGCGGATATTCGAATATGATATAGAACTGGACTGCAATGCTACGGTTGAACAGAATCGAGTCAACGGACGAGATTCACAGATGACTTACTGACAGATGTCTTTACAACAACTAAGTGCACATATCCGGACAAACGTAACTAGCCGACGGCGAGTATTTGTACAATCACTTAGTACAGATTCTTAGTAATGTGATTGTACAATGGTAAATTAGTTTTAGCGTGATTAGAAGTAATTAGATCTCAGTGGTAGTTTTGTGTTTTGGACATATCTCTTAGGAACACCTGTATCGGCGGTGCAGCATTATGTAATAGGACAACTAAAAGTAGATACTCACTAACAGTATAAGAGTTAGGACTTAGAATGTTTTTTGTATCCAGACTTCCAAGTAGTAAAACTGCAGACAGTTTTTGGGAAACTTATGAGTATTATATCTTGAGTGTTGTCGGGCCAATTGTGATGGAACTTTACGAGTTGTCATTGTTTATGCTACTGTATATTCTGATAGAGTTTTGTGAGGTTTGGATGCTTGTATAAGAATTGGTGAGCACTTAAGAACAGCTGTTTGGTAGGATTCTTGATTGCCTCTGAGAGTGTATCATGTCTACTTCTACTACCACTGCTCCTCCTCCACCTGCAACGGTGGTTGTAGAACAACAGAAGTCAGCAGTTGAAGTCTTGAGTAGAAGTCTTATAAATCCGAGCAAAAGAGATAGGGATACAGCTAACAAAGTAATGAGGTATCTAATTGGGACTCGGGATTTATAGTTGCATTAAAGAGGGGGAAATACTGACATCACCACTTAGAGTGATGCTAGTTATAGTGATGTTTTTGTCAAAATATCTACTTTTGGATATATCTTGAAAATTGGGGCGGGTGTTTGTTGTTGGAGTAGCAAACAATAAAAGGTCATTGCCCAGTTTACGATGGAGGCCGAATATATGGTTGTTTGTGGTGCAGTAAAAGAGTTGATTTGGGTGAAAAGTTTACTTCGAGAATTAGGATTTATGAAGTGTGGAATTGAAAATGTCTTCCGTGATAATCAAGCTGCAACTGCTATTGCAACCAACCTAAAACATCATTTTAAAGAAAAACACATGGATATTAAACTAAGCTTTGTTAGAGAGAAAGTGTAAAATAAAATTGATGTACAAATCTGATGGGCAGATGATAGTCGATATCATGACTAAATCTGTCCCGTCCCCTTAACTCATTTATTGCAAAAAAGAAAGTGGACTATAACTCAAAAATGGTTAGGAAATAAACAGAGTGTTGATAATAGGAAAAGTCTAATTCCTATCTTACTTGTAGTTCTTAGGACTGTCTCAAGATAGAAGCTGTAGAGGAAGGGAAGTCATGGCTATCCATGACATCCAACGCTAAGGGTAATAGAGATAGAATAAATCATGCCAAAATGGGTGACCCGACCTCATGCCAAAATGAGTGACCCGACCTAGATTTGATCTAGGGTCTGCAACAATCATCATAGCCATCCGCCTTGTCCACTAAGGAATTGAAGAAGCGATATTAATGTATGGTTTCATAAATACTTTTCACATGTTGCGGAACTATACTTCATTTAGCAACGATCATTGAACTAACACAGTATCACGGCTACAAAGAACATTATGCTTGCCAGCAAATCGGACGGACGACATTTCAGGGAAATAAAGAAACGGACGGTCTGTGTAAGCGTCGACGGCTCGGAATGGCTCTTTTGGCAGCTTACGCCAAAATAGCCACAAATTGACACGTGGCAGGATGCCAAAGGTCGACGGAGGAGGACACGACAGATCCATGGCGTCGAACATGTTGAGATTTGAAATCTTTACTTAGTAAATAGAGTAGACTTAGAATAGTTTCTAAAAAGTGGTATATAAGACTTACCTTTATTAGTGTTACAGTAGGCAAAGTACAATAGAGTGTATTGTACCTCTACAGGTTTTACGGAGTGACGACGACACGCGTCACGCAGGGAATCGCCAGATCAGACGGACGGAATCTGATCCGGATATCTCGGAAAATATATGGTACGGCTATTTTTGGAGTCATACGGATATTTTGGAATTATATTGTACGGAATATTTTTTATGATCATGAAATAGAAATGTCCGGATATTTCGGAAGTGAATTATGATCATTGATTTTGAGAGACGTCGACGAACGTGATTCACGTGGGACCGCAAGTGACGAGGCGAGATTTACGTGGGACCACAAAGTGACGAGGCGTGATTCACGTGGGACCACAAGTGACGAAGCACTCAGGTGCTTCGTACTACGCGACCACATTCGGCTGGACTTTAGCGGCTACTGCTGACTAAGCATTTGGAACGTTGTGTGTACGATTAGAACGTTTTGTGTACGGTTCAATGTTTGTAAATATCTGAATAACATTAGTTTGTATTTTAGTGTGATAAAAAAAATAGTGTTCCATTAATCAAGTTTTTAGAAAATAATAATTAGGGTTTTGAGGTACAATAACGTACAGGCAGGATGCTTTGTCGTTAGTCAAGATAATAACCGTAGTAACGGTTACCCAAATTAGTGTAGATCAGTAGATAGACACTGTGAGTATATAACTTAGGACTTAGCAAATTTTGTAGTATCCAGTTTTGGGAATCTGATTTTCTAAGGGCGGTTTTTGGGAAACTTCCACACATCATATCTTATGGTTTACTAGGTCATTTGGGCTGCAATTTTGGGAATTGTCAGTTTACTGTATTGTGTATCACTGTGGCAAATTTGTAGTATATTTGCTTTCTGAGTCATATTTTGTGTCAGTTCTAAGTTGGCTGTTGAGTAGGTACTTTGATAGTTTCTGTTGTTTTTCATGTCTACTTCCACTACTACTGCTGGTTCTCCGCCTGCAACGGTGGTTGTAGAACAACAGAACATGGGTGGTACACCACTTTAAGCAGTGTCGTAGGACAGATCCATGGCGTCGGACATGGATAGTATACCACTTTAAGCAGTGTCGTACAGTTGCAGCACAATTTCTGTGGCGGCTACTAGTTTTTTGTACATAGCTCGCGGTACTTTAAAATCTTCTCATTGGTTGAGGGTTTAGTAAGCAGACTTTGTGAGGAGTTAGTTTAGACTTAGAGTTTTTTTAAGACCTCTCAACTAGAGGCCATGTATAAAAATTAATTGTCTTTGAACAGCCATAACTAACAACTCAGAGGAGTAAATTTGGAGATTCTTTTTATGTTGAACTCAAGGGAGTCTTCTCCTCACAGGGGTGAGGCTGGTCAAAGTCATTGCTTACCAGGGTGGCAGTAATAGTCTAAAACATATTGGGCTGTTGGGTGTATCCTTTTGTGGAAGAGTAGTTGTGCATTCTGTGGGAGGTTGTGGTGCCCATAAAATTTCAATATTGACAAAATAAATTCGACATATTTGTGGAAACACCGTATTAAATGCATAATTGGCACTTTGCAATAGAGTATGATTTACGACCCATATCCTCTAGTAAGATTTCTGAATTGAATAGTGTTAGTACCGTGTCGGATTTGCGACGCTAATCATGATGTCACGAACTTCCACGATACCAAGAGTATAAATTACAATAAAGTTGGATAGTATGGACAGTACAAAACCTTCAATATTTTTTGTTTTTTGTTTTTCCCGCCTGTTTTTTTTTTTTTTTGTGAATCACTTGCCTGAATCCGCCCGGCCCCCAAATTTCGGCACCCAAATCCGTTTCGGATTTGACGCGGGCGGTCTGGTAACGGTCAGTTTCGGTTTCGGGTAACCGTTTGCGACCTCTGCACGTCGCCCTGTACACCGTGTATCGCTATTAGGGTTAACAGTTTTTTTGCCACTTAAAACATCTTTTTTTCGTACACACTTGTCAGAATTTCTCATAGAGACCGCCGATTGGAAGGTGAGAATCTTGGCTTTCAATCGCAATCGTCACATCCATAATCCGACCATTTTGTACGGAGAAAAGATGGTTTAAGTGGAAAAAAAACATTAACACTATTAACAATTCACAGTGTAGACTCCGTCGCCCTTATATCAGTATTCAAACTCTTTTAAGTCATTTCACCATTGTTCTTAAAATAGAGCCGGAAAACGTCGATTTGGGAAGGTTCGGACGATATTCCAATATTGTGTGGAAAGGTGCCTCACACCAAGTATTCCAGTTCCATCCACCCATCCACACCACACCCACTGTTCATCTTCTGAGGTACATGCCAAAATCATTAATAATAGATTCCAATCGTACAAAATAAGTAAAATTGCACCATTTGTCCCTTCAATCTAATTTCACAAGTACATCGCTCATTGTTATTGGTGTTAAAGCAAATAGCTTAAATACGAATTTAGTGTTAATTTTGTTATTTAGTGTATTTTTTGTCGAAAGAAAAGAGCATTATCATTAATTTTGGCACAACGCATTTTTTATGTCGACTTTGTACCGTCTACGCTAAGGTGGCATCGTCACTATTTACAGCGATGGTGTACTACTTTGACGGCATTTGCCAAGATGCGTACTTGTGGGTTTACAAATCGTACAAAACATATAAATTAAAGTATTTTAATTGCATTTTTTTTACTTTACACTATTTTAGGATTTTATATTTACAGATGTTCTTGCTCTTACTGACGGTTAACAAGTATTGCAAGTTAATTTATATGGGAAACACACTTAAGGTTGTAGAAATGAGATGTCAAGTTGTTGTTTTTACAAAAATGACTTATCACACACAGCGCTAATTTTCGCGAACATCATATAAACTTTCCATGTTAGCGATAATTCTATTTTAATGTCAATGACACTAATTTTCTATTTTTTGACAAAAAAAAGCCGCGACAAAGCAATAATAACGATGACCGATGTGGTCATTTGTTGAGCAAAATTGTTGCAAAAAAAAAAAGTGAAAATCAAACGTTAAAAAGAAGAGTTATATGGCCAAGGACCATGGAAAGGTACTTATTGCAATATCACAACCATGTATTCCATTTAAGATGTCATTGAGATAAATTATTGAACCGTTTGCCATGTATTTATATATAATAATTGAACCAAATTTGCGCCATGGTGGACATTACGAGTACATGGTTATTTGTTTTTTTTGGGTAGATTTTCGCTTGCTTTAACATTGTTGTACATTTTCTGTATTTTTCATTTAACAACGGGTGTGCTCGAGTGAATTTTTGAAATCCTTGTGTAATTTGAATAAGTGGCGATAGTTAGGTTTTGAAAACTTTTCATGAATATATTTTTCGGATGTACAATGGGTGTAGTCCGAGATCGTGGATGTGTGGATATTCCACCTGCCATTCAATTCGAATATATTCTATAGATTCAACACATATTTGTCGATCGTTCATGTTTTTTTTCCAGTTTCAGTTTTGCTTTTCACATTCTAATACTACGTACTTGGACAGTTTACCATCTTGCTTCTCCAGTAAATTCCTCCTCTCCCTACAAACTTGCATAAAATGTATTATCTAATTAGGGGCAAGGCCGATTTTATTAAAAAGAGCAATCATGAACCATCTGAGTCCAAAGAGGGGCGGCAACGCCAAAACTGAAAAAAACTACATGTGGGGGGAAGCAAGGCGAGAGATATGAACACAAAAAATTGGCATGTAAAACACACCCACCCAAAGAGCCAACAACCATTAAACCAAAAATACAAGATTGTGCAAAAAATAGCATGACCTAACCTAACCTCAAGATACCTCAAGACTTCCGAAAAAAAACCTTGTAAGTTCCCCCAAGTCCAAAGATCACGTTGAGGGAGTTGTAGAACACGTTGATGGTACATAATTGCATTAGCCAATCGAAAGAGGGTAGAGGATTGGACGCATTATATACCCAGCGACAAACGTTGACCATAAAAAGAAGTGAGGACCACTTCCAGGAACCCAATGATCGAACAAGCGCAGACCAGAAGCAAGGAGAAACTCCTCCAAAAAAACACACAAACAAGTAACATTGTTGACCGCCATCAGAATAAAGTCGTCCACAACATCTCAGTGTGCATAATCATGCTCCTTCTTAGACGCGTAACGGGCGACCTCTGGAACATGTCGAGCCGCTTGACCGACGACTCTATCTGAGATTTGCCAAAAGAATGCAAGCCACGTGCACCATGGAGTTGTACAAAATCAATCAGACACGAAGGAAAAATATGAGAAATCTCTCGACAAACAAAATACCCCCCCCTAAGAAGCGATAGTCGCAATGGTGTCGCAAATAGTGTTGAGCACCTGAATCAACTCGTCCTCGTGGAAGCAATGAAAAAAATGGATGCCATCGGGCTTAAAGACACGGTCACACGAGCGAACAAGACAAGCAAGCAAA
Source organism: Zygnema cylindricum (assembly GCA_037447655.1). Lineage (NCBI taxonomy): Eukaryota > Viridiplantae > Streptophyta > Zygnematophyceae > Zygnematales > Zygnemataceae > Zygnema > Zygnema cylindricum. The sequence goes on along the minus strand of JBBHKE010001366.1, from coordinate 92,458 downwards.
GAGAGATGAGGAAGGCCAAGCTGGAGCCGAGGGCAGTCGTGAATTGAGCAGGCTTGAGACATATGGTGGATTAAATAGGAGGATAGAATAGCCAAGCTCTGGAACGAAGCCCATCATAAGAGAGACAACATGCACGCGAAGAATTAAAGGGAAGCGGAACGAGAAGCTTGGCTTTAATCACGGCGAAAACATGATCTGAAATTTATTCTTGGACTCGGGCTACCAATTTCGTCACAAGGGTGGAAAGAACCGACATATCTATAAGGAAGAGAACATGACGCATCTAAAAAGAGCATTGGAAGGCAAACACACAGTCTGGAAAACAAGGGACAACAGTAGCAAGAACACGAGAATTCCTAGGCAAAAAACGAGAGAGAGGAGTGGAGGCAATGACGCACCAGCTTCTTAAATAAGCAGCGGGAGCAAAACGTGCCTTCGATAATAAACCCAATCCGCCTACAAAAGTAAGCAGAGAAACCTGAAAGGAAACCTGAAGGTGGGCCGCAGGCATAAACTCGCAATCAAAAGCCCCATGACCTAATAGAGTGTGGAAGACGTTTATAAAGCCATCATTAAAGGCAAAAGAGACAAGACAAACACTAGGGTTGCTAGGGAAGTGCGAGTAAGTAAAAGGAGCAATGGGGGAAACACCTTAAGCGAAATCAACCTAGGGATCGGAAATGTTAGGAAGGTCGTCCACGTTGGACAAATCCGTCTGAAGGTCAAAATCAAGGGAAAACGAAAAGTGCGATGGGCCCAATAATGAACAAGGGCGAAAAAGCGTTCCCAAAGTGGGTCTCTTTGTCGAGTGCCTATCACAGAGGAAAGGGGAACCAAATCACTATCAACAGAGAAAGAGAGGTTGTTGGTCAAAGAATGAAAGGCTCTCACAAAAAGGAATATCTAGACTAATGGGGAAAGGGCGACTATAAGCTCCAAAAAAGTGACGTTATGATCCACCATATTCAAGGCGTTGAAAAGGACTTAAAAGACTAGCCAATCGGGGCAGATATCTAGGAAAGCTCGAATTCCCATGGACCATGGCCTCATAACCACCCCGAGTTGCCAAATTGATAACTAAGATAATCATGGAATGCGAATTGGAGTTGGATACAAACGGCACGGGCCACTAATTGGTAGGATACCTCTCCCACTACAATAGGGCTGATCCCCCCATTGGAGTTGGTGACGTCCCAATAGTAAATTTGTTGTATTGGTTAGTAATGATTTTTTCTCAATTTATTCATGATAATTATATGGATAACATAAATCTCTATACAAATATTAGACCTTTGGTCGCATTTCTGGAAACCCTTAAATAGGTCGTGTCTGCTTTCTGTCCGTCTGCAGTACGGACGTCGTTCATCTGTAGTACGTAATCGTATGTCCCGACGGCGACCACGACCGCAACCACGACAGCGACCACGGCCACGACCACAACAGCGACCACGACCACGGATACACCAACATCGACCAAGGAAGCGACGGAAGGAAGGTCGTAAATTTTTTGACAACGATGACAACAGCAACGACACACGATCACGACCACACCAACACCTACCGGATGACTAAGAACGAGCATTGACACAGACTGGGTAACTTTAACATTAGGCGTTGTCCGTCCGCAGTATGGATGCAAACCATCTGCAACAGTACAGAAGCGTATATATGACATCCCGACGGCGACCAAAACAACGACGACAACAGCGACCACGTCCACGACCACTATAGCAACCACGACCACGGCCACACTGACACAGACCGGGTAACTTCAAAACGACCATACGTACACCGACCGGGTCACTTTAAAATTAGGCACGGTTCCCCCCAAAAGTGGCGCAAAGGTTAAAGTAGGATTATACAAAACGCAAGACCATCCAAGGAAAAGGTACGGGTGTTCGTTTTTGGAACAGCATGAAAAATGGGCATGAAAAACGGGCAAGAAAAAAGGGCGTAAGAAACGGGAATGATAAACTGGACATGGTACATACTCGTGTAACATGTGTTGATTGACTTGTCAGACAAACAAATGCAATTTCTCGACAAAATAACAAATGAATACAAAACCAAATCGGCCATTCCATTAGTCACCTCATTACTCTTTCTGGAGGATACCATTTATACCGACTCGATTCCCATCACCACAAAAGGTTAATACGAACTGCACCGAATATCTACAGATACTTTTCCGCACCATTTCTTGCGGAGACCGAAAATGACGACAATTATTCTGTTTAGCTAGGTGAGCTACTCTATGTATATCGGAGCTTGCCGATATGAATAACTTTCCCGTCCTCAACATTATTTAAAAATTTGTAAATTTGAATATTTGTCAGGTTTTGCAATGAACACTCCAAGGATTCAGCAAAACTACTATTTTTTTGAAGTCATTTCAAAGGAGCCCGAGCTCAACTACACTTCTAAAAAAGGAAAAGAATATATATATTTCAAAAAAGCCACACAATAAACTAAAAGTGTCGTTACACAAATGTCTAAAATCGTCTGTTATTCTATCAGTTCTCTCTAACGCACTCTATTTCCTTTGAATGCAGAAGGAAATAGAACCCGTATCCATGACCATTCACAACAGATAACCGTTTTTTTTTTCCTTCCACCTCTTTCTCCCTTTACACCCTATCTCCACTAACTATAAACATCCATTAAGCGGGAATGTTTGTCAAACTCCCTAATGAATTGAATGGCGCTGCATTTAAACCAGTCTCTATAACCAAACTCTACACCGGCAAATACTGTCTTGAGAGAGAGAGAGAGAGAGAGAGAGAGAAAGAGAGAAAAAAATACTTGTCTCATCTGTCACTTGCGCCTGAGCCTGCTAGAGACTTTTTCACATCTTTTATTATTAAACAAGCACTGAGAAACCAATGAATGGATGTTAAGATTCCTAAAATTTAAGGATCAATTTCAATGACTGCCCTTTCTGCAACTGCTTTTTGAATACATTTTCTCGGCACGAACTCTCGGTTTGCCTTGTTTTGTCTTATCTGATTATATTAGAAAAGGTCAGAAAAGTTTACCAAATGGGTTTTATTTTGTGCCCAGATGGAGGAGATGTGAACAGCGGCAAAATCCAGAGAGGTCTTTCAATACCCGATTACATCCTTCATTTGCATCATAGTTTCCACAACATTAGGGGCGAATTTTCTCGCGAAAAGGAAACAATGAGAAGGAACTCCGTTCACGGTACAAGGCTCATTTCGGGACATTTTCAGAAATCCGATAGTTTCAACGGGAGGATTTCGACTCCTCTGTGAACAGAGAAAAAATACCAGAGGACGAACAAGTGAATCAGATTTTTGTAACGAATCAGAATTGAATTTCAATTTAATTACAATTGAGATGGTGGTTGGTGACTGCAGTTTCTCAACGTGTCTCAGTTTTAGCATCAAAAAACTCTTTTCTTACAGAATTTTCCTTCATAATCCCTTTCCCCAGACGCTGTTGAGAGATGTAATCTACCGAAACTTGACTCAAAACAAAGGACTCAGCCTTTTTCTTTCTCTATCCCTTTCTCTTTAATTATTTTTACTATTCTTTTAAGACCATTAAGCTCCGACCAATTGACTTCTGGACTACAGTATTACCGTCTTCCTATATTCCACTTTCCTTTTCTTGTCAATTTTGAAGTTATTATCTCACGTTTCTAACAAAATGGAGCAGCCATAGGTGCTCTAAAAAACATTCATATCATGGACAACATCCAAGCCAACAAAACCAAATCAACATCGTCATGTGAAAGAATATCCAGAAAAATCAAAAAATCGGCTTAAATGTTAAAGACGTTAGAATTTCTTACATGAGCATTAAGAATGTTGAAAAAACCGACATAAAGGTTAATTATTGTCAAAAAAAAACTGATTTGAATGTTAAAAAAGATGGTTTAGAACTGACTTGTATAGACCGCAAAAACTCGGGTGTGACATCCATTGGGCCGTAGGTTAAAGGATGTCGAGACGACGAATATCGCCAATGGACATATTCCACTCCCCGCGGAACAACTCTTGTCGGATCCAGCATCTGTTAAACAAACATAAAAAATGGCATCGTTTAACGTTACAAAAAATGACAATTCAGGGTTAACATCCGAGTCCACGCCCGAATGGTTTTGTTGCCAATAAAAGTTAGGCCCATAATGCTAAAAAAACGGTACACAAAGAATAGAAAATTAAAAATAATGATTCGGCACTCACCGGAAGCATTGTTTGTATATAACTCTCATCCGGAATCTGCCGCACAAATAGGACAAAAAAACATTTAGAGGCGTGGCCGTCCAAGAAACAAAAAAAAGCTATGAAAAATATGTCTACGAAATAATGATGTATATCGAATAGGTTTTGCCAATAATCGACATGTACAAGGGGTCCCGATAGTCGATACATCGAATCCAGACATCATATCGCTGATTACCGCAACATAATGATATCGATATCGCGATATCAACGATACAGATGTATACTCCGTATATCTAAAATACCTGGAGTTGCAAAATATATATGGGTCAATTATCAGCAATTGTCACAATATCAAAATTTATCGGCCAAGTCGACAAATATCGACTATTGAACTTCTCCATATTACGATATTACCGAAAATTGCTTGCAGCTTTCATCGATGTACAACACTACTGAAAAGCGAAAAGAATCAGGAAAACGATATCCAGGAAAATTGGATTTCAGTCTATAAGCAGTCAGTCAAGTTAGTCCATCTTTATACCTCAATAACATTACTGCCGTCTCTCGCCCTGCCTCACTTGATCGTATTTTGTATATTTTCCTACATTCGAGCTGCCGCTTAAAATAACTCTTTCTTTTTTTATAGCCGAATATGGAAAGTAAATGGAGGTTTTTGCCTCTGCTGAAAATTCCTAGATGGAAAATGTTCATAAACCCAACGCCATGACTATGATTCATATATTAATATGAGACATAAAATAAGTGCAAAGGTGTACATCGATACATAAAAAGAACCGAATTCATGTAAATGCATTCGCTGTGAAAATTGGCCGTGGGCACAAACGTTGAAGGAATTTTAGAAGTCAGAGATGGCTCTGAACCCCCCTCCCCCCTCCAAAAGAAACCATATCTTCAGAACGAGGTTACAAGCAGACAAGCCCTCACCTCTGCCCTCGTACTCAGAAACTTTTCGTAAAATACCGTGTCGTTGACGACCATAAATGCGTGATCTCTTATCAATGCCAACCACTGCCACATGTCCCACAATTTTGGATGAACTTGAATCAGAAAAGAAAGTAAGAAAACAAAAATCGATAACACAGAATAATTTGTACATGCAAATTCAAAAAAGCAAGACTTGCGGCAACTGTAGAAGGGAAAGGTCAAACAGAGCAGCAAAACTCTCGTATCTTGCCACAAAAAAGAAGAGTTCGAAAAAACATTGTAAATGTTGTAATGATCTATACGCTAATTACATTACGGCCTTGAATAGGGCCAGAAATAAATCAAAACGTGAACCAAAAATCGCTTACTTGTGAACCCTTTCTGAACTGTTGTCGTTTTATCAACGGATACATCTTGCCTTTATATCGCCATGAGCTGATATGACTGCAGACAAATAAGCCCAAACAGACAAGAAAATTTCAGTTGTCAGGTTAACAACCGTCTTAGACGATGTGCTAAGAAAATTTGAAGAAAAACTCAGTAAAGGGTCTCAATCGCCATAAAAGAAAACAACTCAATAATATCAAAACAAGGACTTCCAACGATGCAGGAAAGAATTCAGGTGTCAGGAAAACATTGTCTTGAATTATATCCAGCACAGCCCTTTGTCTTCCCTTTCTTGTTATTGCCAAATAGCTTTTTGGGATTTTTTAGGGTCTTTAGAGCTTTTTAGGGTAATCTTCGCAAATGCAGCTATATCCTACTCCATTACTCACAATTTATTCACTCCATTATTCCTCCATCCGTTATTCCCTTCCACCATTATTTCATTACTCATTCCAATACTTAGAAAATAACATTTGCTAGAAATAAACATGGAAAAACATCATAAAAAAGTCATTCTTACCATGATCACTAAATGATATCAATCGTGTACCATTTGATTTCACTTCCCAAGCATCATCCAGTTACTCAGAGTAACACACCTAAAATGGGTAGGTTGACATCATGACTAAATGTAACTCAAAACTAAGTGAAATTGAGAAAGCAACCGGTTATTACTACACCATAAATTGCATGTTTATCATTTATTTGACAAATTGTACAGCATGGCTATCTAAGACATCAATTTTGAGGCTTCACAATTATTGTTTTTTGCAACTTTTCTGCTTTATCATTGGCGGATGGATGGATTATGCTGTATGGATTTTATAGATTTGATAAATATCATAGGACCTTTGCCCAAAGTATTGCTTGTTTCACACGCCTAAAACCATCTCCGTAGTTTTCACTATTTAAAAACCAGCTTTACTTGATGGGTTGAAAGGGGAATAAGGGCACTATCTGATGAGAAAAAAGAGTTAGTTTAGAGTTATCTGATTCACAAGTATCTTATCCTTGGTGTTACGTTAGCGCAACTTGCTCCGACAAACAACGGTGAGTATGGATTATCTCGGCCGGTATATAACTGTCAGTTTTATCGTCTCCAAAAAAGATCGCAGGAATTCTGTTGCCTTGAGTTTAAATAAAAGTCATTGATAGAAAACTCAACGTTCCGAAATTTTGCATAAGTCCGGATCAGATTTTAGTGTTGAATAAAATTATTCGTTGACGCCTTCACGACCAGTGAGGTATTTTTTTTTAGGCGTTGAGACATTATTACTGGGCAGAAACATTTTAGTGCAGAAGCGTCGGTTTGTCTTAAAGAAACCCTTGAAAAAAATGTGTACAAGAAGCAGGCCAACCCCTAAAAAACTTATAGCCCTTTTAATCACTTGATGTCATCTGGTGATGCATATAATAGTTACCGGTGCCTTATTGTCCTCCAGAATTACAAAATATAGATATTTATAACGCTTACCTCGTAACATAACTGTGGTTTGCAGCAAACAGATAGTCGTAAATATGCGAAAAGTTGAAAATTGGAAGACACCTGAAGGCACAAATATTAAAAAAACAAAATCAAAAAAGAGAATGTGCCCTACTCCAGATGTCATTTTCAAAGGTCAGTCTTCAATAGATGCAGAAAAGCTTCAGAATACGGCCATCCTGTTTTCCTAAGAAAGACATGAAATTCACCATCGTACAAGTATCCTTTCTGTTCCTTGTTTGTTTTCATAAGGATTTTTTTTTTCACATCCACAAAGCTAGCAAAATAGCTAGAAACTACCCCATGGGTTTTAACCAGGTTTAAGGCATTCATCTTATTCTTTATAGACCCTCTCAATCCTCAGCCCGTCCTTTACCCCTCCCATTGCAAAGGACAACAGGTAAGTTTTCCTGATAGACCAAAATAATAGTATCGCGTTTGAATAGCCCTAGGTTTTTTTAGTATCCAGGTCTGTCCTTCACCACCTGCATGCATTGTTTGTATTCCCTCCCTCCCTCTTTCTCTCCCTCCCTCCCTCTCTCCCTCTCTCCTTCTCCCATATATAGAAACATAGATGCATACACATATACGAAAAACAGTTCAAAAATGGATTTCACAATTTGTAAAAAGAAAGCATATCCGCTCTGTAACTGAAACTGGAACGGAATTTGAAGCCAAAACTTAATTCAAAAATGGGAAAAGTACACTTGATTTGTTTTCTCTCCTTCTTTTGTTTTTTGGTAACCTTTTGGTTGTTTGTTTATTTCCTCCGACTGAGGCGTAAGACTCTTCCTAATCATGATTTCTGTATCCAGATTTTTCGTCGAGTATTAAAAACCTCCTATTAAAAATCTTGTCCGGATAAATATTTTAATACAACCGGATAATGTTATTGTACAGATATTTAATATTTTAAAAGTTTGCACGACATTTTTGTCCGGAGGTTATGCGAGTTTTATCAGATTTTTCACTTTTGTTTACGGAGTTTTTTCTGTTTTGGGGAGGTTTTCAGCTGAAATCAGCCGCAGATATTTGCGTTAATTACGATTTGGAAAGAGCGAAACTGAAGTCCACATAGAACCTCAGTTTTCAGTTAAACAATTGCAGGTAGACGGAAAGACGGGTTTCATTAGTATTCATGTTTTTATCCCCTTTTTTTTCCTAGTTTTATATCAGATTTAGCGTGCCCTGCTGCTGTATATTGAATGCATTTCTTATTTTTTCTTTTCGTGCTTTTTATTTTATCGTGTTTTCTGTTTTTCCCTTCAAAATGTGTTCGTTTATGGCCGTATTTTTGTTTGGAAATTTTTCTGACTGGATTTTATATTTCTTCATGTTTTTCAAACTCAAAATTTAAACTTCAAAAATCTTGGAAAATAAATTTCTGATTACTTCAGTTTTTAAGATATTGTGGAAAATAAATTTTCACACCATTTTGCCTTTGAAAGGCACCTGTTTAAAATCTTTTATTTGATCTCCAAAACGAAAAAACCCCCGTATGAAATGGTGCTCTCTCTAGTTATTCACTCTCTATCCCTGTTCCCTCCTCCCCCTTCCCCTCCCTCCCCCTCCCTCCCCCTCCCCCTATCCCTTCTCACCTGCAAGGTGCTCCTTACAGCACACAGGTACAGCCTTCTTGACCTTGTGCTTGCAAATCTTTCCAAATCTTTCGGTATCTTTCCACATCTTTCCAGATCCTTTCAAATCTTCTCGTATCTTTCCATATCTTTTCAAATCTTTCCCTTTCTCTTCAAACCTGACCCGGGCGGCAGAGAACATGTGGCCACACTCCTAGGACCGGAAAAGCGCAAGACGGCCGTCACATCCTGACTCGAGCTTCCTTCCTTATCGACGGCTTCCCATCGACGATCGGAAGCGTTCGCATCGGCTGTCGTAAAGAAGCGGGGTCCTCGGGAGCTGTACTGTGTTTGTCGCCTACTAAGGAAATGCCGTCGTAAACGATGAGATCGCGATACAGATGTGGAATGATGGGCATGAAAATGTTCCTTCGCGCAGTGAGGACGCGACATGTGACATTTAAGTTCGGTCGAGATCACGCGTGGAAAAGCGTGACCTTCATCTGATTTATTTATAAATCCGCGTTTGCTTGAGGTTTGTCTGAATACAGTGGCAATTCAAGAGGAAAAAATCCTCTCGATGGTGAAGATCGAGACACTGCTTCTTTCTCGCAACGCTGTGCTGTCGTGCTGCAATGCGATATTGAAGCCGATCTCGCAAAGGTTGTTGTCAGCCTATTTTCCTATGGCCGGACCGAGTCCTGGACGAGGAAAGAATTTTCCACCTTGATTTGTTTGGTCACCTGCACCTGCCTGTCGGTGTGTATCCTCGCGCCTATTCCCCTCTTCCCAACCGGTTGTGTGCACTCTTTGCAAAAAACCGTCTCCATCGACCATTTCCATGGAGTCTTATTAGTTCAGTTTGATACCAACTTGTTGGACGCCAACAACTCACAGCCGATAATAATAATATTAAGCAGCGATAGATCGACAGACGACCGTTGATGTTGCACTTAACTGACAGGTGAGTGCACTAATAGGCGAACGACTGCCCCAAAATTGGCACCATATAGCCACCAACCACAACATTGTGAGACTTCGAAAGGATCCCTAAAACTTGCTAGCAACTACATGAGGTGACGAAACTAGAACGATTCTACATGTAACATTGTTCCGTCGACAGTATGAATCACTAGTGGAAGAACGCAGACGATATTATAATACTAACCAATAGTTGTAAGATTTGCAGAGTTGTACAACAATGAAAGCCAGATACTCTTATTTCAAGTGTAGTATGGGACCCTTCAAGCCCTAATTCGCGTCGCAGTAGGTCGTTTCTTTGTCCAGTTTGGCCTCACGCGTGAAAATAGAGAAGGAACAACATTTGCTAAGTTTACACATGTTTGGTTTAAATGTCTATCAATCAATGGTACACACCTCAATATGTCACCTAAACTTGTAGAATAGGTGCCTTGTTTAATTGGTTGCAACAATTAACATTTTTTTTGAGGTTCGTCGAAATGCATGTGCATTTTTGTGTTATGATAACTTCGAGGAAAGTAAATTCTTTTCGCAAGCTTGAGTTTTGTTTTTTGCTCGAGTATAAGGCGACAAGTACAAAATTGCACAAAACTTGCAAAAACTTGGTACGAACTCGTTAAATATAATATTCAATAATGTGAAACATGATGGCACAATTGACTAAAATTAAGGAATTAGTAACAAATACGAGCAACACAAAGATAAGTGTCCAACAGAGGCACACCTTCCAATGACCTTGTTAACGAGAGCAAACGGGAATGTAGAAACAAAAAAAATCCAAGAGTAAACTCAAAAACCATGTCATGACCACAATGGCCCGCCAATACTGAAACACTTGGTTACACCAGCGCCCCTTGTAGGCTTATTATAACCACTTTGACCGTACAATTCAACTGTTGCTATCCTCACATCAAATCTAAATATGCAACTCAAGCTATGCCCGGTTGGGAGTCCTCGGGTCCACACCATGGGCCTATTTTACCGGAACCCCTAGAAGATATGCCTCATAGACCTCGGTTGGAAGATTCTCGGAATTCCCTCGACTTCGTTCTAGAGACGTGCTTAGTCGTCCAAGTCTTGGTACCTCTTGCGCCGAAAAAAAAAGTGTTGTCCTCTCCATTTGGTCCATTGATCCTATACTGGTTCGTCCTTATTTGCCCCGGACCGCCAAATCCCTCATCTTCGTACCCCGAGAAGTGTTCACTAAAAAGTGTCTCGTCGCTATACCATGTTCCGCCCGTGCAAACCATACATTTAAGTCTCAAACTTGTGGTAACGGGGTGGAGTTCTTAAAGAACTCGGTCCCAATCTAAGCACCTACAACTATTTCACAGGTCTTGAGGTTGTTGTCTCTTTACTTGACCCAAATTCACAAACTTGGGAAAATGTAACTTATGAAGTTCCATCCTTAAAAAATGTCGAAGGCTTGTACCCAAGCCGAGGTCGGACCTTGGTTCTTGAGAATCGTAATTTGCAGATTTTTTGATGCGATGATGCCGCCTCCGACCCGAGGACCAAGGCCCTAAGGCTCCATCCTATATCATTTTGACGTCGAAGGCCTTAAATTAAGTCCTTCAATTTTGAACCCTTGGTATGGCTTTCCTTAGACAATCCTCAAAATCGGTCATGGCATTAATATATATTTTTTAAGCAATCAATACACATGGGGTTTCAAAAATGGTGGTAGGTCAAACATTGGCTTCGAATTTGAAATTTTAAATTTGAATTAAAGTGTGCATGCAAATTTGAATTTTGGAAATTAAACAAATTCTTACCCAATTTGAAAACAACGAACACAAAGGTGAAGGGAAAGCAAAAGGAGCATGACGTGATATCTTTTGATAAGCATTTTTTGTTGGATTTTGGTGGATTTGCGTCCTCCCGTGCGAAGGCACATTTTGTGGATGTGTATAAACTTCATTGGTCGTCCGTCGTGGAAATTATTTATATCTTTTAGGTGTTCCATTCTATACGCCCTTAGAAGCCTACTGCCCTCCTCGAGGACAGTTGAGGGCGGTAGCCATGTATAAGGCCGAATGAGTTATTGCTTGACTAATGAGGACCTAAAAAATAGAAAGTTGATTTTTTGATCTTGGACCCGATCTTGATGGATCCTCCGGTGGAGTTGCTTTTCAAAAGAAAAAGAAAACAGTAAGGCATGATTAGAAAACTTAAGAGATCCGATAAACTATACCCCTATTTTGAGCTGATGGTTATTCACCCTTAGACAATGTTACTATAGGACATATCCCATAGGATATTCTAATTTCGACTCTTTTAATTTTAGAACATGAAATCCAGCAACGCTGTAACTTTAACCCCTTTTAAACACATCAAAAGACTTTATTTGCCCATTCAATTCTCAGTCGAGAATGGCCAGGACCAAAACAGGCCAGGAGGGGATAGGATCTTTTGGTGGTCGATATTTCTATCCGATATACATGTGAAATTGAAAAAGAACAAAATCGCGTTCAGCAGGATTCGAACCTGCGCGGGCAGAGCCCAACAGATTTCGAGTCTGTCCCGTTAACCACTCCGGCATGAACGCCGTTATTCGACGTAGCATTTTATTTTAATAACTTTTTATCGATGTTTCACGTTGAATTTTATTTGAATAAATTTCTACAATGTAAAGGAAAAAATAATGTTACTAACGCTATTTTCGGTTCAGTAACCTAAACCTAACAAAAACGTCAACGCTATTTAACACATCTTACATTACACTACGGTACAGTACTACAATACTGGACTGCAGCGTTAAGTATTTACGATTGTTAGTTCGAAATTATAATAGATTAGACTAATTTAGTGACGTGGCCGAGTTGGCCCACTTCCATAAACAGCATTGTCAGCAGTATTCTATGATTTTGGGCCAAATAATGTCACGGCCGAATTAGTTTTATTAACTTTGATAATGATGGGCAGTGAAATTTATCTACACATTCCCATAGCCGGTACTGTAGAGTCCATGTTCACATGACCGATCGGTGATCATGTGGGAACAGGTTCGCACGAATTCCTCTCGTCCGTACCTCCGTGCACCAAATCTGAGTGCGCTTGCCGTGTGCACGCTATCCGTGTCGACGCCCGTTATCTCTCACTTTTGCTAGTTTGTACGAAACAACAAGCAGTTTTCGTACTCACTAACACGTTTCGTACATTACATTTGCGTGGTTCACACTTGGAAAAATGGGAAAACGATGTCATAAATTTTGGGATCCGTACGCCAAATTTCATAAAATGACAAAAATCGCGGCGGTGACGGTTGGGACGGTCGGTTTCGACCGTTTTGGAGCGTAGCGGCGGACAAAAGATGCAGTTCTATGCGTCAAAACTCGACAGCTGCGAAAACCAGACGGCAACTGCCATCCGCCATCGGACATCATGTTCGGAATGCACTTTTTCGTTTTCTGGAAAAAAAAATGTGCTTTGTACAAAAAATAATCTCTCAATAAAAGTACAAACATTAGTGTTGTGTATCGTAAAAAACTTATCGCGATAACACGGATACCGATAGTTATTGGTTATCGAACAGTCAAAGGTTATGATAGATTGGTCTAAGACCAACAAATTCCATATCGGCGATAACAAAAAAAATATAGTATGCATACAATAATACTTTAAAACATACTGTATTATATTATTGACTTTATATAGCGTGGCATGCCACGTATAAAAATTTGTTCCGTCTCCGTTTAACTGCAATTTATTACGGACAACGCAGCACATAAACGTTGGTCGGTTAACTGAACAGTAATTTTACTGCAACGTACGGGATTGTACTGACAAAACTGGTGAACATGGACCCTAGAAAACGACGGGGGACACAAAAAACAACGGACGCAAAATAACATTCTACGCGCCGCCGGAATCGAACGGACGACTTGGAATGAGAAAACACGAGTGGACGGGCCAGCGTGAGCGCCGACATCTCGGAATGACTCTTTTGGCAGCTTATGCCAAAAAAGCAGACAGATTGACCCGTGGCAAGTCCCCAGTGAATCTCAAGGAATAAAGGGACAAAGCCGTTGCGCCGGATGTGAAAGGTACATCGTTTTTACTCAAGGAATAAAAGGACAAAGCCATGGCGCCGGATGTGAAAGGTACATCGCTTTTACAAGATCCGTATCAAAACCGTACAGATCTCATGGCGGCTACTGTACTTTATTTGCTTGTACACGTTTGGGGAATAACACGTACAGTTGAGTGTACATTTATCTGTACGGTCCGTACAGTTATCGTTATCGGCATTATCGTCGATAAGTGCCGATGTTTTCGGCTACTTATTGGCGATAAGACCGATGTCTAAAACTGTGAGACCTCCATTGGCCCTCAGAGTAAGCAGATCCAAAGAAGCTAATCTAGATAGTGACGACTCCTAACTTGATATAAACCCAAATGATTGACCCCTTGAGAGTTAAAACCCGAATATAGATTCACCCCTGTGAAATAACACTTTCTGTGTGCTCAGTTCCACCACAGAATGCAAAGTTAGAATTTAAGATTTGGACACATTCACCCACTTTGACTCTCCCTTATAAATGCAACCACCCTGGCAGACAAAAACTCAAACCGACTACTCCCATGTGTAGCCTGACTCCCCTGAGTCCGCAGCAAAATGAATCATTGAAAATGGTCAAGTAAATTGATAGTTATGGCTGCCCAAAGTTAGCCTTTTATACAAGGTGCTCTCTCAAAGACGGCGACTACCTACCCAGATTTTTTCTAAGTCCTATCTCCCTCTAAAAATCTATCTACTGAAGTACGACACCAATTAAAATACCGTGTCGTACAGAAAAGTACTGGTGCCGATGTACTTTCTGTACGGCCATCGTACGACATGGCCAAAATGTTGACACATGTAATATCCGGATTCGTTTCCCGTAATCCCCGGTGTTGCCCGCAATCCAATGTAGTTTTGCCACGTGTCATTCGATGTGGCGGTGATCGCAAACCGCCAAAATCTTATTCCGCGATCTCGGCATCCTTCGCGGCCGTCCGATCAAATCCGGATTTCAATCGTAGCCGTCATAAATATTAGCGCTGTATTCTTTCCGGCGTAAAACAAAATGCGCGGTATTTATTTCGTAACCGTACTTCGTACTTTACACAATTGTTTCTATGCATTATGTATATAGTTCCCGTTAAATGAATTAGTCTAAATGTAACTATCTACATAACTATCATACCCCATATACTCTATCGTATGACCTAGACTATTAGGATAAGGTGTACCGACTGCTGCAGATTCAATGTACGTTAGGTTCTAGGATCAAATCCTGGCTCCGTGAATCTCCCTTTTAGGAAAACCCAATGAAACAACTGCCTGTCTCTCTCTAGACAACACAGGCTGCCATGGCTAACTTCTCCTCCAGTCTTCAGTGACTGCGACAGTGATGGGGACTTGAGTGAGGAGTTAGAGGCAGACTGTCAATATCTCCTATTTTCTTTTTATTTTGCAATCTCTAGACCTAAAAAATACTTGAATTTCTACACTCCCCTTATTTTTCTAGTCTAATTTTCTTTCAACTCCCATCAAAAACAACAAATACATATATACTGATATATATTTATATATATATATATTTTTTTTTCATTTCCAATTTCCTTTTTCCTTCATGAAGCTTCAAGCGAATACCTTTATATTTTAGAAAGTCTTTTAGATGTCTCTCTCTAGACAACACAGGCAGCCATGGCTAACTCCTCCTCCAGTCTCTAGTGACTGCGACAAGTGTGGGGACTTGAGTGAGGAGTTAGAGACTAAAGTCTATTAGATGACCAAAAATAATTTCATCTTGTCGATCATACATTTTTTTTTGCATGCCACTTTTCATAAATCAAGCAAAGAATTATCCACCTTTTTTCTTTTTCATTCCACATTAAATCCACTTTCCCTATTGCAATTCAAACAACCAGCCCCATCCCCAACCTGCAACACATACCCAAATGATAACCCCTTTTACAAGCACATCTTCACAAGCGACATTACACCAAGTAGTGATGTCAAATCCATCCACCCCCAAATATTCCCAACAAACACTAGTCCCCACTAAGTTCCTCATAAGATCTACATCTTCCGTACTCATATTTTTATCCCAGATTATTACCCCATTTCTGAATTTCCCTCACTCTCTCCCATGGAATTCGTTCCACTATCAGGTTTCTGTTTTAATTCCCAATAAAAATTCTTCGTCCCCTAAACCTTAATCAAATATTTCTTTTCTCCCCTATCCTTTAAAACTCCCTCTAGAATTAATTCTCCCCTTTCCTCGGAATCCGTTGAAGTCTCCCTTTCTGACCAGTTTTTTCTGTTTCCAAAATATCTATGAAACTATCCTCAATATTTTGAACTCCCTCAAGTATCTCCTCTCTCTTTACTTCCCCTTATACCTCCAAAAACACATTGTTGCTTTCGTGGGAATTTATGTGTGCTTTTCTCTCTTCCCCATATTACTAATCCGGAGAAGCTCTAAAATATCTTCATCCTCTTTCTCCTCTTCCCCTTCGTCCTCCTCATCCACATTCTATCTTCTAAGTTTTTCCAAACAAGGGCATTCCTCCATATAATGACCCCGGGTTCCCTACAAAAGAAGCAAACCCCTTTTTTCAAAGCTCCGTGTCTTTTCCTCTCCCTCTCTTTCTATCAAAGTTCCGATAAGGTTTACCTTTGTCTTTCTTCCTCTCATCACGCTTCCGCCAATCACCACCGTTCCTCTCATCACGCTGCCGCCAATCACCACCAGCTGTAAATGCAGTCACCCTGTCACTTCCCCTACGAAGCTCCAAAGTGCTTTCCCTCACAAGATTTATCCCCATGGTAAAGCTCCAAGTCCATGAGGAGCCATCCTTTGCCTACATACGACAAATGATGTTTTTGTACTCATCTGGGAGTTTCATAAGTACACCGCCAATCGTTATTAGCGTTGTGTACGCTAATTCCGTCCCGCTTTTTTTTGTTTTTATTCTCAAATAGAATTATCCACACTATTTAGAAATAACCCTAATTCCTATTTAGAATAGACGATTTCTTCGAAAATTTCCAAATTCCCAATTAGCGTAAACCACGCTAATTATTCGTATACTCTAAAAAAACTTACACGTTAATAACGATTGGCGGTGTAGTGTATTAATCTTCCTTTCCTTAGATTCTACATATCCTGCACTAGCAAGCTCACCATATAAAGCAGTAATATCATTGGAAAACTCTATCATGTTACCGCCTTTATAAACATAGGCCTCTATTCCCTGTTTTACTTATTGCTGCCTCTGAATAGTCTCACTCTTATAAATCTGACTTAGTGTTTCCCATATCTCTGAATACTTGGTTAGACTTAAAAGAGTGATAGCTATGGTCTTAGACACATATCTAAGTATGAGATGTTTTGCTAAAGTGTTTTTGTATTCCTATATTTTTTTGTCATTTTCTCCAGTTTTAATCCCTACAAGTGGTACCATAGCCTAGAGCCTAGCTCCCCCACCATAGGTGTCCCTTTTTCCTTCTCCCCTATTTCCTTATCCACGGAAAGAATTTTCCCTTCACCTTCAGTTGCATCTGAACTCCGGTTGATATTCTGGGCAACCTCAGATGATTCTCCATAGTAAGCTCCTCCAAAGACAGGTTGCAGACATCTCACTTGTCCCGAAACAATTCCCCATAAGTGCTTCTCGAAAAGCAATCCCTCCATTGTAAACTCCCAATAAGTGTCATGGCTGCCTCAGCTCCATAGGCAAGACTAGATGCATATGTCACTCTCAACAAAAGGTTGAGTCCGAAGGACTCGAACCTCCGACCGACAGACCGAGGCGTAGCCGTCAGCTCTAACTGGTCTGTGGTAGGAGTCGTTAAAACACATAGGGTGTGATAGATACTTAAATTGTATTATGATCCTTATTCCGCTTAACGGAATTTCGAATGAGGGGACATAAAACTAGTTAATATATAGTGCAAATATAATATTTCACGAAACAAATGAATCGGACATTCGTTTGGACGGCTGAAATTAAATGTCGGTTTGATCCAACGGCACACATCGCCGCCGACATCTTGGAATGGTCACTTTGGCGGTTTTCAGACGTGGCATGACCTCGCGCCACGTGGAGAGAAAACATTTGGTCGCGAGAATTCCGGGGAACATAAGGAGGAGTAAAATGTGGACACGCGTCCACTCAATGACCTTGTCGTACACATGCGTACAAAAAAGAAATCGGCCTTAGTACCTTTTCTGTACTGTACAATTATTTGATTGGATCGTAGTAAAGTAGATAAGGGTTGTGAGAGAGGATTAGGACTTAGCAAATTTTGGTAGACAACCACCTCTCCCTATGAGAGTTTGTATAAATTGGCATCTTTGCCACCTAATATCGAATTGGTTGGTTGGCCGTTTTCAGTGATTTCTTTTGCTACGGACTGAAGGGAGTCCAAGTTGCTCAGGGGTATAGTCAAATTGTCAACTTGTTAGCTAGGGCAGCAGTAGTTATCATTTAAAGTGGGTTAGTTAAAAACTACTTAGAGGCTTCATAAATTGTGTATTCTAATACATGAAACAGAATTGCAGAACTATGCAATAAAAGAAGTGGGTTGCCCTTCTCAACACCTATAAGAGTGAAACTATTCAACAACAGACGTAAGAAAATCACAAAAATCACATGGGAGGTAGTTTTAATTAACCTTGCAATGATCTTGTTGTGTTGTATGCAGAATTAGCAAGCGTTAGGTGTTCCCAAACTGAGAGAATCCAATTGAACACTCTTATAATAGAACTCCCAACTGAATATGAAAGCATAATAACTACATTAGAAGATATTGGACATACTAACTAGAACAGGAATGCCACATTGTGTATAATTCTGGTTCGTGATAACACCTTGGAATTGCAAAAATGAAGCACTAGCGTGCAGGCTTTCGCAGCTAGGTCAGATTGGCAAAAGTGTGATGGGCAAAGGAAAAGAAACTCATATGAAATTTTGGAGCAAAAAAAAAAGGGATGAGGATGACCTGATGGAGAAGGGAGAGGACCACCAGGGTAGGTATATGCCATTTTTGCAAGAAGCCCCACTACATGGCCAATTGGTTACGGTTAGCTGATCGAAGGATCAAGCATGGATAGTTGAACAACAACAAAGGAGAAAAGAAATTGACCTTCCTTACCCGAATGAATGGAGATCAAGAAGATGACAAAAGAACGGAAAAAGACAAAGAGGAGGTGGAGGAGCTTCTTCGGAAAGAGAAGTTTGAGAGTGGAAAAAACTAAGACAACATACCGAGGAAGCAAAAGTTAGCGTTTGGAGGTATGAGGGAAACACCGGAGGAGGGATAGATCATTGACTCTAGTGCTTCAATGTATATGTGTTATTGAAACGATAATTCTCAGTTTATTTATCTTAATTACAATGTAGATTGTAGAGAGAGAGAGAGAGAGGAGAGAGAGAGAGAGAGAGAGAGAGAGAGAGAGGGGGAGGGAGAGAGAGAGAGAGAGAAAGAGAGAGGGAGGAGAGAGAGGGAGAGATAGAGATACAATCCATTGCTGCGTCTTTGGTGGCAAAGAAAACAGACTACGGTAGAAGAGAGTCAAAAAGCAGTCTCTAACAAACATAGGTGGACCGCCTAGGATTTATCCCTGGCCGTACTGGTCCATAGTAGCGGTCGATTCTTTTTGTTAGTTTGAAGATGTTAATACCTACATGGATTGTTATTCGGTAACAAAAAGTTCAAACACGAAAATGTCATCTAACAGATTAATATTAATTAACGGACATGGAACCATAGCAGGTTATGGACACATGAAATATTTTATGCACCACATAATCAGATAGAAGAGATAAGAGAAATATTTATTTAGACGGCTACACCGCGCATCGTTATTAGTGTCAAGGTCACTTATTTGGGTTCTTAAAATTTTGATTTTTTTCCAAAAATAGTATACGTGATTTTAATTTTTTCTTGACGTTAATTGAGGTTCCGTACAAATTAGCGTACAGAACGAAAGTACATTAATAAGTAAATAGTGTGGTGTACGGTCGATTTCAGACCGAACATAAATGTACCTTTTTAGTTGAAAATTTTACAAAAAATGAATTAAATCGGACGCGTTCGCATAGGAACGTGCGCTAAAAAAACAGGATTGGTCTGACATGTGAATAAGTCTGACATGTACGGATATTAAAATTTCACTACGGTGTACGATTTTTTATATTCTGTACGAATACATATAATAATGTATATAATCGTACAGAAAATTTTCCATTTTTGCTGTTCCAAATTAGCGTTAACACTGAAATTAGAATAAACCTTTTTTTTTTTAATTTTCAAATTCTTAATTAGCTCAATGACGGTATATTTACTTACACACTATTTAAACTTTGACACTAATAACGATGCGCGGTGTAGTGTTTAGCGCCAAAAGCCTGACTTGCCTTTTTGGCACATTACGCCAAATACACCACATATTGACACGTGGTAGCATTTGACAAGAAGTTGGAGAAGAAAAGAGCAAATCCATCGTGTCGGTTGTGAAAGGTACGATGTTTATATAGGTGTCGTTCGGAAGCTGTACAAAACGTATAATGGCTAATTTATTTTTGTGTACTATAATGGTGTACAGTACAATCCTCCCGTTGGCGAAGGGTTTAAAAGTTAGGGTCTGCGAGTTGGTAACTCATGACTTAGGCAGATTTTAGAGGTTTATAAGTCCTATCTCTCAAAGGCAAAAAGTATATAACTGCTAACTTTGATCAGCAATAAGTAACAACTCAATGGAGCAATTTCACTATTTTCTTTTGCGACTCTCTCCTAGAGGCAATCTATATAAAGCCGATAACTTTGATCAGCGATAAGTAACAACTCAATGGACCAATTTTAGTGTTATTTTTTTGCGGCTGACTCAAATGAGTCTTGCTTTGATAGGGGTGAATCTGATATGTGTTGGTGCTTGACAAGGTGGTAGTTATTCTTTTTTGAGCTAGAGTGGGTAGAGGTTTTTCTATATTTAACCCAAGCTATGACTCTGGGACTATGAGTCCATAATTTCATGCAAGGACAAAATGTGGTTCACCAAAATGACGAAGATACCCTCAGTAGAGAGTATGGGGATAGGAGAGTAGTAAACACTAATCTGGTAGGTTAAGTTGATCTAACGGTACTAATGGATGGGAAGGCATCCTTTGCTACTTTGTCATATGTACTTTATATCTCTCAGCTCAGTAAGAATCTACTCTACAATTTGGTCGTAGATGACAAAAACTTTTCAACAAGAAACCAAAAAGGGAATATTTACAACTAACTTTAATGATGAGGTGTATTTGATAGCTAAAAAGGGCAAGCTAGGAATGTTCACAATTTTTTTGAGTAATGGAAAAAATAGAGTTGTTTATATTTATGTAAATGATATGATGTTATGGCATTAAAGTCTAGGTCATGTTCACTTCGATAGACTAAGAGTGATGAAAAACTATGCGATAGTTGATGGAATTAAATACAAGAATGAAGTAACCATAGATTACCCTAGTGGGTGTGTTGAAAGGAAACTTCAAAAGCTTTCTTTCCGAGAATTTGCAACTTTTAAGGGAGAAAAACTTCGAATCTGGTCCACACCAATATATAGGGACCAGTCCGCGTTCCTATAGCTAGTGGAATAAGATACATTTTATCCATCGCGGATGACTTGTCAAAATACTCACGAGTATACTTTCTGAGAAAAAAATCTGAAGTCTTTGAGTACTTCAAAGAATACAAAGCATGGAGTGAAAAATTGCATGAAACCTCTATAAAAAGGGTAATGAGTGACAATGGAGGTGAGTATACCTCGAATGCAGTTGAAGAGTTTCTTAAAGAAGAAGGGAATTCAACATCAAAAAATTGTTCCACACTGTTGAGAACAAAATGACGTAGCAACAAGGTTAAATAGTACACTCAGGGATATTGTTAGAACTATATTAAATGATAAAAAAAATATCTCTCATTTTTGGGTAGAGGCAATGAACTGTGCTAACTACATAGAGAATAAAGTCTTTACCTCAATTTTAAAGAAGGAAACTTCGTAAGAAAGATGGACTGTTATAAAGCCAGATGTGTCTCACCTAAAAGTTTTTGGAAGTGAAGTCTAGAGTTTAAATGGAGACAAGTCCAATTAGAAGATAGAAGGAAAGGGAAAACCAAGTTATTTAGTCTGTTTTGTTGATAACACTAAGGAATATAGAGTATATGAAATAAAGAGAAAATATGTCATGGTGATGTAGCATTTAGTGGTTATGGATGAAGGTAAGTTAGTAGACCCGTTCAAATACAACAAAGTTGTGAAAATAAAAATTGTGCCAAATATGAACTTGGAAAAAGAAACAGACTTATAGGAAGGAATCCATCAAAAAACTGAAGGTAAGAAAACATAAGAAAAGAAGAAGAGAAGCGAGTGCAATTGGAGGAGGAACTCCCAATAGACTCTGAGGATAGGGGAGAAACCAAACAAGGAACAAAATTTGGGGAATATTGAGAAATGGAACCGAAACTGCCATGAAGGAATTCGAGGATGCCTTCCACACCTGCTACAAAATTTGAAGGAGGAAGACGAAGTAACAAACATCTACAAGAGAGACACGTGAACAACAAACTTACTAAACTGTATCATCCTCGTGACCCTCTAATTTACCTTGAAGTTGTAAACAGTCAGCAAAGTGACAAATGGATCACTACGAGTAATGAAAAGATGGCTGCAATATTGGAAGCAAAAAACCTAGGTACTAGTAGACTTTCCCCTAGATAGAAAACGAATCTGTTACAAATGGGTATTTTAACTAAAAGTGAATCCAAATAACTCTACAAAATGATATAAGGCACGATTAGTAGCTAAATCATATACACAAAAAGAGGGAATAGATTATAAAAAAGCATTTGTTCGAGTGGTGATGTTTCCATCGGTTTGTGGAGATAGGGGAAGAGAGTAAGGTGTAGAGGTTAATCAAGTCATTTTACGACTAAAACAAGCTCCACGTCAATAAAATATCAAACTTGAAGAGTTTTTGACTGACCTGGGGTACATTCGGATTAGCTCAGATCCCTCAATTTATTTGTTTGAAGATGAAAAATGAGTCATCTTTATTGCAATTTAGATAGATGATTTGCTTGTTCTAAGTAAGTCCCTAAAACAGAGAAATCAGTTGAAATAAGATTTGAAAAACATACTTGATATGGAGGATTTGGAGGAGGCAAAATACATCTTAAGATACCGAATGGAAAGAGATAGGGAACAAACTTTTTTTCAGACTAACTCAAAAGAAAGCAATAGGAAACTTGCTTCATGAATTTCTGATGGACAAAACTAATGGATGTACAACTCCTAAAGAGTTGAAAAAATCAAATAAAGAAATGTTGGTTGAGGTTTAATTATTTTGGAACATCAGATGGATCAAGAGGACAAAGAATTCATGCATAATAATCCTTATCAGTAGATTATAGGCACGGTGTTTTAGTACATTAACTGTACTAGGCCAGACATAATAATGATAGGTAGAGTACTCAGTAGGAGTTTGAATAATCGTAGGAAGAGAGATTGAGAAGCAACAAATAAAGTAATGATGTATCTTGTGGGGCCCCGCGATTTATGGTTGAATTTAGGAGGGAATGTTACAAACATCACCACCTAAAGTGATACCGTTATAGGGATGTGTGTGTGAGAAGATCCACCTCTCCTTATGTCTGATCCACTTCTTATGTCGTGCAAAATAGATTTGGTGCTTGGTGCTTGCTAATCGAGCATTAAGCAACAAAACGTGGTTGCTCAGTCTATGATGGGGGATGAGTATATGGCTTCCTGAGCTGCAGTTAAAGAGTTAATCTGGGTAAAATCCTTCCTTCAATAATTAGGATTTATGAAGAGTGGTATATGAAGAGTGGTATATGAAGAGTGGTATATGAAGAGTGAATATTATGATAATCAAGGTGCAATTTGAATTGCAACTAATCAAAAATTGCATTTTAAACCAAAGCATATAGACATAAGATTAAGATTCGCACGAGAAAAAGTAGAAAATAAAATTATTAAATTGGTAAATAAACCAAATGGACAGATGATTACTGATATGAGAACAAAATTTGTTCCATCTCCAAAATTAATTCCATGCAAAAAACAATGTGGATTAGAGTTCAAAAGTGAAAATAAGATAAAAGGAGTGTTGAAAAAAGATAAACAAATTTCTATTTTTTTTTATTAGTTGCTCTACGCTTGGAGGTAGTAGCACGAGAGAGAGAGAGAGTGACCATGGCTGCCACCTTTGTAGTCAGGGTGACACGGTGAGAAAGACAAATGTAGTTTTTATCAAAAGGATGAACTGATCGCGATTTGATCCTGGGTCTTACTGAGTTCTTACTAGTCGCCATAGTCGTTGGGCCTATCTAGTTGATAAAGATGAATCATTACGCATATGGGGCACAAATCAATAATAAAATGTTCACTCGGAAAGAAGTCATTTAACAGAATGAAACTACAAGAATTGGACATAAAACGGGATGGATGTATGAACGTTGAGAGTATATTGTGTAAAGAACGCATAAACGGTCGTCAATCAAACTCACATTACATCGGACGGCTTACATTTGAGTCGACTACTCCGAATGGTCCTTATGGCAGTTTTCGGCAAAGCCACCATGGATTGATACGTTGCAACATCTTACAGGATGCCAAATGAGATGCTGGGTCTTACTGAGTTCTTACTAGTCGCCATAGTCGTTGGGCCTATCTAGTTGATAAAGATGAATTATTACGCATATGGGGCACAAATCAATAATAAAATGTTCACTCGGAAAGAAGTCATTTAACAGAATGAAACTACAAGAATTGGACATAAAACGGGATGGATGTATGAACGTTGAGAGTATATTGTGTAAAGAACGCATAAACGGTCGTCAATCAAACTCACATTACATCGGACGGCTTACATTTGAGTCGACTACTCCGAATGGTCCTTATGGCAGTTTTCGGCAAAGCCACCATGGATTGATACGTTGCAACATCTTACAGGATGCCAAATGAGATGCTGGGTCTTACTGAGTTCTTACTAGTCGCCATAGTCGTTGGGCCTATCTAGTTGATAAAGATGAATCATTACGCATATGGGGCACAAATCAATAATAAAATGTTCACTCGGAAAGAAGTCATTTAACAGAATGAAACTACAAGAATTGGACATAAAACGGGATGGATGTATGAACGTTGAGAGTATATTGTGTAAAGAACGCATAAACAGTCGTCAATCAAACTCACATTACATCGGACGGCTTACATTTGAGTCGACTACTCCGAATGGTCCTTATGGCAGTTTTCGGCAAAGCCACCATGGATTGATACGTTGCAACATCTTACAGGATGCCAAATGAGATGCGGACAGAAGCATGGCTATGGATGTGACAAGTGCCAAGCAGAGAGTAGTGCTATACAATTCTATACGGAAATTATAGCGGCTTTAGGTCCGTAGTGTACTTCGGTATATTTGTACATCATATTCATTTGATTAATATACAGTTTAGTAAATAACAGTTGTGAGTGGGTTTTTTATGACTTAAGTAGTTTTTAGTAACATCTCTTTGAGAGACCATCTTTAAATAATAATTGTCTTTGAACACGAATAACTAAGTGCTCATATGAGCAAATTCAGTGATTCTTTTTGAGTCTCACTCAAGGGAGTCTTCCCTTTAAAGGGGGGAAGAAGGTGGGAACGGCTACTTGCCAAAGTGGCAACACGAGGTTTGGATTATGTCATCCTAGTGGGCTATGTGACATGTAGTTTTTTGTTGTTTATTATGTAAGGACAATGGAGTCCATATAATTTCATGTATCTATTACTTACCACGTAGGCTTTTGTTTATATAATAAAAATCATCAAAGGTTTTTTAAGCTTCAAATCTAAATGTAAAAGTTGTACAAGCGGAGGAAATTTAAGATTCGACCGAGTGTATTAAAATATTAAATTATTATCTGCGTATTACATCAATGTACAAATTATGTTTACTATTTTAAACCGATGATTCTTTCCAAGAAGGTCAACGGATGGAAAATGGAGTTAAAGGATACTCCTCGACAAAAAATATTTCGTGCCTTTTGGTGGATTTGCACCACTTTGTTTGAAGGCACATGGCCTAACCTAATGCATGGTTGTCATCAATTGTCTATTATGGAACTTATATTATGTAATGTACACTTGCACTTTGTGATTGAAAACCTCACGATTAGGCCTCTATTCTATCAGGCGGTCCTAGTAAAAGGTACAATTACGTCTTCCGGCAAAGTTTACTGAAAATATCTTCTATTATGTCGGGCCAATAAACATCCTCTTACCTCATTCTGGTTGTTAACATTTGTAGAATCGAAGAACATAATGGAGGATTCTAATAAATGGAATGTTAAGTCGACCAAGATTTAAACCTAGGACCGTTCACTGTAGCGAAGAAATGCGCTAACCACTGCACCACCAGACCGGATATTGTGGCTGGTGAGTTCTTGTTATTTAGCTATTTAGTGTGGATCTTGGTATCAATCGGTACAATTTTCGTACGTCAACACCCACTCTTGAAAGGTAGCTGGTCACAATGTCCATGTAAACGTGATCCCCTTGACATTGATACCATGTTAAGATTTGTAGAATCGGATGATAGAATAGACGATCCTAATAAAAGAAATAACGAGCCGACTAACATTTAAACCCGTGACATTTTGTTGTTCCTATGAATGCGTTAACCACAACGCCACTGGCCCAAATATCGTGGCTGGTGAGTACTTTTTATTTAGTTATTTAGTGTGGATCCGAGTTTCGGTCGGTAGATTTTTCGTACATCAACATTCGCTACTAAATAAACACCATAGTATATAAATATCTTACCAAAAAGTCTTCGAGAAAATGATGGAAACAATTCCAGTCGATCACAAAAATGTGTAAAAAACTATTGTCTCGAAAACGGTACACAACTCTTGTCTAGAAAACGGTGAAAGAACTCCTAACTGCTTAAAAATTGAGGTGAAAAAACACGCCGTCAACAAGGCATTGTGTGAAAAATATTTGTGTTAAACATGCGCACTTTGTTAAATATTGTATAAAAAAGCGTCAAACGCAAGAAAAATGGTTGAGAAATTTGAAGTCCATCCTAAAAAGGGTGCAAAAAGTATGACCATTCAAAAAAAATGACACAATAAGAGAGATGTGCTGTCAAATACAAAATTGTGTGAAACAATATTAACGTCAAAAAGAAATTGCTCTTAACACGAAAATCGTCGAATCTTGTGATAATAGTATTATCCGACCCAAAAATAATGTGAATAGTCAACTAACTACACTTTTACTCCTATTAACAGATGTTATTTGGACGTGGGTGTTTCTTTCACTATACAATGTCTTGTAGTGAGTGGGTGAGAGAGGGGGAGAGGGAGAGGGGAGCATAATAATAGAAAGGAGAACAGGTTAGGGAAAGAGGGGGAGATAGGAGAGGGATTGAAAAGAAGGAAATGGAGGGAGAGAGCGTGAGAAGAGAAGAGGAAGAGGTAAGAGGAGAGGGATAATGGAAAGCATAAATATAAGGTATAAAGTCGAGTGACGTGGATGGTGACAGGTGGGAAATAGAATGGGAATAGTGTGAGAGAGATTGAGTGGACCGTTCGCACGTGTTAAAACTAATGTTTTATAAACGTGTGAAACCACCCTTGAATCCTTAACTCTGATACTATACCTATCGTTAGTATCGTTAATGATTTTAGCATAGTTGTTCAATTTGTACGGATTTATAATATTTTATGATTTTTACGTCGTATTCCTCGATTTTATACTTTTTGTAAATTTTGTATAGTTTCTGTCGTACGTAATAATGTACGGGTATTGTCCCTTTAAATAATCCTTTAAAAATCCTTAAAAATCCTAAAAAGTACGGAAAATATACAGAAATGTACGGAATTATACTAAAAGTGTTCCTTAAAACCCTTAAAAGTAAAAAAAATGTCAGATAGTTGTACTAAAATATACATGAATGTACGAGAATGTACCCTAACAACCCTAAAATCCCCTTGAATAACCTTAAGAAGTTAAGTCGCAAAAGTACGGAAAATGTAAGGTACTGTAGTTGTATTGAAACATATGGGAATGTACAAAAATGTACCCTAACAACCTTAAAATACCCCATTAAATAACCTTAAAAAGTACGAAAATATATGAACATAGTACTTCTTAAATGTACGAAAAATGTAAGGTTGTTGTACTGAAATATACGTGACTGTACGGTTATACCCCAACAACCCTAAAATCCCCCTTACATAACCCTAAAATGTACAAAAACATATGGACACTGTACCTAAATGTACCAAAATGCAAGGCATTTGTACTGAAATATAAGGGAATGTATGGGAATGTACCCTCCCTAAATCCCCCCCTTTAATAACCCTAAAAAGGACAAAAATATAAGGACACTGTGCGTCATAAATGTACGGAAATTTTAATGTAGTTGTACCGAAATTTACGGGAGTGTACAGGTTGTACCCTAACAAACCTAAAATCCCCCATTGAATAACCCTAAAATGTACGGAATTACACGGACACTGTACGTCGTAAATGTACGAAATATGAGTACAAAGTCGGGTACGCATTTTTTGACACTTCATTATTGTTCGATGCGCATTGTACGTAGTATTCGTGAGTTTGATGCGTGCGTAATATTCGAATGGAGCAACTATGGATTTAAGGGAAACATATAATCATATTTTTTTCCAATTATACGTGGCAGATTGTAGTCCACTATTTATCATTGTTGACAACACTATTTTATGATAGGCAAATAAAAGTCGCGATTGAATTAGGGCGTGTTCCCATGTAACCGATATTTTGAAACGTTATTTTGGAATTTAGCGCTGATTTTACGGTGTACTTTTCAAAGTGTGCCTATGTGAATCGTTACTTGCGCGTTCATTATTTTGAATATGTGGCAGCTGTACACGTCGCCAATACTTGCGAAACCCAAACTGCTGACATTTGTAGACGTCGACGATCTCGGAACAAACTGCGGACATTTGTACGCCGCAAAAAGCTCCTGACATACTGGGACAATTGTCGACGCCAACTGTCATTTGTTGAAGCCCACAAGTGAACGACATAAGCGATCGCCTACGTCCGTACGAAGGAATCGCAAATTTGTAGAGTACAATTTGCGTCATCCTCGAACTTAGGATGTACAAAAATTTGTCGTCTTGTGTTTTTCGACCCACTTCCACGACAAAAAACGTCATCTTCAACCTTACGTTTAAAACACATGCGCGATGTGTTTTAAAACTAGGTCTATTCGATAAACAAATAGGAACATATATTCGCACGAGCCATAATTTTCGAAAATTTTCATACGATTTCCAAGGACAAAGAAATGTACAGAGTTCGCTGTGTTTTGTCCGGTTGCGGTGTAATGCGACAAAGAAAAGTACACAATTTGTTTGATTTTGTCCGTTTTCGTCCAGTACGCATTTTTTTTTGCACGGGTCTTCAAATTCCGATGCCATTTCACGTCGACCGGACAGGAGACGCGAAGGCAAAGCACATCTTCGTCAACCGTGAAATGGCACAAGCTGGAAGGCGGTACGTTCCAAAAAATAACGTGCGATCAGAGATTGTAGACGTTGACAACCGTCACACAGGTATTGTCGACGTACACAGTCGTCACAAGCGTAAGTTACAATTTCGTCCTTACAGACATAGGGACACTTGAAAACCGGGTCCGGCGGATCCGCGCTAGAATACAAAGTAAGTTCGCTAAGATACAAGTACATGGGGACATACCCTTAGTCGTTTAAATTCTAATAACGATGGGAAGTGTACTTTGTCGAGTGTACTTTGACTGCCCGAAAATGTTTAAGCACCATTAACGATAGGTAGTATACCGTACGCTCTTGCCTTCTGCCAGTGTTTTAATGTGCGATAGCACTAAACGTTTAAAGGTCGTACTATAATTTCTTTCGCACACAATTCGCTGATTAGCGTTTAATGCGCTTAATATGAACGGTTGGAATCGAAAACGCAGCCGATCGACACTTCAGAGTGTGGCGTCTCACGTGCCCAATTCCTTCGACATTTTTTGGTTGTTTAGGGTTAGTTTAGTGCATGCACTTTAAACAATGCCGCCGTACAGTACAGTACACCGTGAATCGCTATTAGCGTCAAGGCTTTTTTCGTCACTTAAAACATATTTTCTCCGTACACACTTGTCGGATTTTCAGTTTGAGACCGCCAATCGGAAGCTGAGAATGTTACCTTTCAATATCAACCGTCAGATCCACAATCTGACAAGGGTGTACGGAGAAAAGATGTTTTAACTTTTAAGTGGCGAAAAAAACCTTGACGCTAATAACGATTCGCGGTGTACTGTGTAGTGCAAATTAGGTTTGAGTTCAGAAAATCGACCGAAGCTCTTATTGCCTACTGCTTCTTAGCTGCGTCCTGTGACGTTTAGGTCTTATTTTCCCTTCCTCTATTTTTCTGGCGTTCACCTATATTTTTGGAGTTTTTTCTTTCTTTTTTCTCCCGACCTTAAGTTTTTACCAAAGACTTTTAGGACCATAGTTCTCTGTCCGCTGAAGATTTTTTAATTCCAATAGTCTCTTTTTTCTTCCCTCATTTTAAGTCTGTTCATCTCTCGTCTTGATTTCTGCGCTATCTTTCAAAATTACTTTGCATTGCATAACTCACAATAATTGATCATACAAAATCTCCTGATAGTTTTCTTTCTATTTTACATCTTTGTCGAGTGATTTTCCAAATGTTAATTTGGTAAAAGAAAACATGACATCGTTTTCAGTCGTTCGTAAGAAAACTCCTTTTCAGAAGCATCGAGAGGAGGAGGAGGCTAAGAAAAAGGTGACCAGTTTTGTCATTTAAATTCGTGTCTTTCTGATATATATATTTTTTTCTGTTTTCTTATTTACGATGATCTTCCCAATCAACCAATGTCGCTCTCTCTCTCCCTCTTTCTCTCTCTCTCTCTCCTCTTCTTGAAGTCTATTTAATTTAGAGAATGTTTATGTCTAAGGACTCAGAGAATTTTGAATTTTTACATCACTATTTTAAGTTTTGTCGTTTTGCATAATTTAAGATGCCACAATTCATTTTAGGTTTTCAAAGTTTTATGGTTGACGGATTTTAAGGTTTAGAGAATGGAATTCTAGGAATTATAGGAATATGTTTTTTTTTTTTGGAAAATAGTTTTAAGAGTTTTTTTTTTTTTTTGGTAATTTCCGTGTGTCAAGAATTTGAGCGTTAAAGATTTATAATTTTAGGGTTTGTGTTTTATGGTTGGAATTTTCAGGAACTTGAGGCTTGAGGGGAGTATTATAGTATTTTTATATGTTTGTAGTTGTTTTATATTGCATGTTTTTAGGGTTTTTTAAGGGTTTTTTAGGTTTTTAAAGGTTTTTCAAGGTTTTTTTTATGTAATATACTGTGTAATCTAATATGTAATAATGTGTTATTATGTATAACACATTTTTATGAAACTATTTATAGTATGTTATTTGCAATTGTTTCGTACTCGAACGAGAAAATGGGTATTGAATCCACTTTACAAAAAGTCAAAAATTCTTGTCTAATTATGGATAAAAAGATATAGGAACCCTTTTTTTTTTGTTCTGTTGTTAGTGCATTCCAGTAATTGACGTTCTCTCTCTCTCTCTCTCTCTCTCTCTCCCGACCCTCTCTCTTTCTTCTCTCTCTCTCTCTCTCTCTCTCTCTCTCTCCCTCTCCCTCTCCCTCTCCCTCTCCCTCTGTCTCCTCAGTGAAATTGGTATCAATAATACTATACTGCCCATCGCTATTAGTGGTAATAACACTAATTTTGCTGGCCGTATATCACAAGTGTCATCAACACTTTTTAAGAGTGGACTACTTCCTGCCAAGTTTATTGATACTTATTTTGCTTTCATGCTAATTATTCCTTTTCACTAATAGCAACGGGAAGTGCATTGTAGTACAGATTGACAAGCCAATTTAAGTCCACTGCTTTAAACAATGTTGATAACACTATTTTTATTATTTTCGGCCAGTGAAAGTCGCGATCGATTTGACGATAGTAGTGATTTTAAGGCTAGTAGGGATGCACAGGGTACACCTGTATGAGGGAGACAAAGGAAAAGTGGGTTTTTTTTTGCTAGAGCCCTTTGTTTGTGATTAGCAATTCAGATTATGTAAACGCCAAAAGTGTCAGATTGATGGAATGTGACAAAATTACAAAGTAGGTTTTGCTGACTCAACAACACTAAAAACAGAAGTCTGATGTCTGTCCTTTTTCTAACCTCGGTCTTATGAAGGCAGTTCTTTGCATATTTCTGTCACAATGTCACATGTTTGCCTTCCACATTCTGTCACATCTATGCTTTCTTTTATTCTTGGAGACCTTTCTTGCGGGTTCCTCTCATTTTCAATTTCATCTGTTCTCGTTTTCGATTATTTTATGTTGAGCTGTGATTGATATGCCTTTTTTTTATTTATATTTTCATTTTCAATGTATTTTATGCTGAGCTGCTATTGATGTATTTTTTTTTCTTTCTCATTTCAATTATTTTATGTTTAGTCTTTCATTTTCAATTGTTTTATGCTGGGCTGTGATTGTTTAAGTTTCTTTCTTTTCTTTATTACTTTGGTTTTTGTCCTTCAGAGAGCGGATGAAGAAGCAGCCCGGTTGTATGATGAATTTGTCGAATCGTTCAAAGTTGATGATGCACCGGGCTCAAAAGCTTTTGTCCGAGGGGGAACAATCAACCCTAATGCGAAACTTGACGCAGATGGTGAGGAAAAAGATTGATAAAGATGGTGGACCTTTAGACTACGTTTTACCTGATGTTAGTATTTTGTGTCATAACTCTCCTTAGTGAACCAATATGTCAGTTGAGTAGGCGAAAGCTGGCCATTGCGATGGAAATGTAAGATTCTTACCTTTTGATTAGCGGCCTCCAAAACAGAAGTTTGACATGTATGTACGTAAGGAAGTTACTTTAAGTAGCGAGAAAATCATCAACGCCAAACGCGAAGCACATTGTTGTTTGTTGAATTGTCATATCTTCATCTATGGATGTCCACCGCTGACGACGGGGTATTTTTCCATTTTGTGAGAGTTTTGTCTCGATTGGTATACTGGGAAGATTGTCAAGGTTTCTGTCAACACAATCTTGTTTATTTTTTCTGAAGAAATATGAATTGTAGAAGTCCAGCATTAGTAATTTCCATTATAGTTTGTTTCTGGTCATAACTTTCGTTGGAAGTTCATCAGATTCGCACGGTTTTTTCTATTGCCGACGATTGTGCTTGGAAAGCCGTCTTTGAATGTGACGACACTTTTTATTCAGAGCAAAGGAAAGGAAAGATTCGACACATAATTTCATATGCAGTTTTTAGTTTGTGTTAGTCATGGAGAATGTGTTGCTTCAGCAGTTGTCAGTTGTTGCTGTTATTGGACCTCGAGTAAGTTAACAGATTGATGGTTTCTTCGGGTATGTTTAGTGGAGCTGAGACTAATTCAGGATTCATTTTTGGTGCCTTCCTTTCAGCTGCAGCCTCTCCCGCAGCCACCAAAAAGCCGCAAAGGTTTGTATAACTTGAGAGAGAGGAGAGGAGAAAGAGGGAGGAGAGAGAGGGAGAGGGATGAGATCGGGCGACGAGATCGGAATAGAGGGAGAAGGAAAGGAAGGAAGAGAGGAAGGAGGAAGAGAGAAGAGAGGAGGAGAGAGAGAAGGGAAGGAGGGAGGGAGAGGGGGAGAGAGGGAGAGCGGGAGTATTGTGGGCATTCTGAACCATCATTTTGAAATTCTTCATAATAGTATTATATCATTATGCTAAAATTTTCACTGACCATTTTTGAAATGCTTTCATAATAGTATAATATCATAATGCTATAATTTTTACTGACCATTTTTGAAATGCTTTCATAATAGTATAATATCATAATGCTATAATTTTCACTGACCATTTCTTCTCTTGTTTGCCTTTCATCTTACAGCTTTCATTTAGATGAGTCCTTTTCCTAGATATTTGTGCGCACTTGAGAGGCTTTGCTTTGCTCATACATCTGTCTTATCATAAAGATAGTCTTTTATGATGTGAACACAATTAAGCATCTCTCGTTGTCCAATCGGGAACATGTTGGTAATTGGCTTATGTTTGCAGTAGGTTTGTTAATTTCTCCTTTTACAGTTTGCTAGTTATGGTCAAGTGAGTCCTGTCATCGGACTAGGGATAGCTTTGGTTTTGGAAGTTATGTGTACTGGTCGGTGATTGTGGGCATTTTTCAAAACTTTTCTTTCTGGATTGCTTTCTTTAACTTCTTTTGTGCCGGAAGCTATTTGTTCTGTAACTGTTGGGTGATGTGTTAGCATTTTCCAAACCTTTTTGTCTGGTTCTCATCTTTCAATCTTGTCCACACCTAATGAGTTATTTTCACTTAACACCGTCTTTTTGAAGTTGCAGATATGTGCCATCATTTCTCCCACCTGGCCTCTCAGCCATGGCCAATAAAGAGAAACCCCCAGACAAAAAGGTGAGATGAGCTGTGCATCAAACTATTGCGCCATTATGTTCCGTACCTTCATGTCTTGTTGAAGATAGGAAGCATTAATTGCTTGAACGTAATAAAGCAGTTAGCGTGCTTGCAGAAAAACGAAATTTGCCCAATTGGTTTTAAATATATTTCTCTTTCACGGTGGAAGGTCTAACTAAGACTCAACGGATTTTGCTTTATTTTGGGGACAGGAGGAAATTGCCCCACAGCGTGACAAAGAGCCAATTCTTACTCCAGCTCCATCTAAAGGTACAAAAGTCAGGAATATCGATTTCTTCATGGAGGAGTTGAAACGAGAACAAGAAGCAAGAGAACGACGCGGCGAAGGACGCGATTCACGAAACAGGGTAAGGCTTTTTTTTTCCCTAAGTTTAGAGTTTGTGGATGCAACTTACAGGAGTTTCACAAGTTTAGGCTGTTGTTCTTGCACAGGGCAGTTCTATTGTCTGCTTGTGCTTCATTCCTCTGTATGGCAAGTTTACAAATATTAAGAAATGTGGAAGATTACACAGTGAATTTTGTCAAACTTTTACGGCTATATTGCTTTAATATTTGCAAGCTGACCCTGTATGGTCTTTATAATCTGGTTATGTGGTTGTTATTCTTGTGGCATCCTGTATATAGACAATGCAGTCAAGCTGACTTTCTCAAGAGTGTTTACATCCTCCTTGAATGGTTTTTGTCTACCAAGGGTGGAAGTCGTTTTGACGAGATGCCAGATGACCCCATGATTGGAGGAAGCAAGGAGATTTCTACAGAAGATGGTGATCCACAAACAACGAACCTTTACGTCGGCAATCTTTCTCCCCAGGTATGATTTTTTTACTCAATCAAGTGGTGCTGCTGTTCAACACCTCTTATGAGTGCTGATATTGTTATTGGTAAAGGCCGACTGAGGTATGTTTGGTGTTTTTTGCATTCCAAAAAGTCTGACATCTCAAAGAACCAAACCACATTTGGGGGCTTTCTTGGTCTGGTGTTGCAGGTGGATGAAAACTTTTTACTTCGAACTTTTGGCCGATTTGGACCAATTGCAAGTGTGAAAATTATGTGGCCGCGTACAGAAGAAGAACGGCGCCGTCAGCGAAATTGTGGCTTTGTTGCTTTCATGAAGCGTGCAGATGCACAAGCGGCTAAAGATGAAATGCAAAGTAATCCTTGTTTCTCTGTACACAAAGACATAAAATGTGTCCTTCTCTTGTTTTTAAGGAATTTGTTTTGTTTAACTTTTTAACATCTAAATTGTGTACAACACAATGCACAGTGTTTGGTCTTTATGTATTGGAAATTTTTTCGGTCTATGTAACAAAGATTCCATGTAAAATAAATCTAAGTAACAATCAGTTCATATTATAATTCAGGAATCCTGTGCGTTGAAAAGCAATGTCATTGACATTGGTCATCCACATGTCCTGGTTATTCAGTTTGTTGCCCGATAGTTATGATCTAGCATAGTGTTGTTAGGTTACATATGTTCACGACTTGGGGCTTTTTTTCAAAATAAAAATCCGATGAGATTTCTGAAAGCAGGTTGTTGATGCTCGGAAATCTGTACATTATTCGAACTCCCGTTTGTTGTTGCCTGATTGTTGACTATGTCTTGAATAGCACTTTCTTCTCTTGGGCAATGGATCAATCGAAGTGTTCATCAACCTCACATGGAAGATTGAAAGGATGATTAATGTTGAATAAGGACCAACAAGTAACCGGAAGCGGCAATTTCGTCTATCACCAAGCTCTTAAGAGTTTTGGTTTTCTTGCAAGGGTAGAAGGGAAATGGTTACAGATGTATACTTAGGAACTTGAAAGTGGTCATGGCAATGAAGAGCTGGTAGCAGCGATAGAAGAGCAGGTCATGTATTTTAGAGCTATTATTAGGGTGATAGGATATGTTAGAAGGTAAAATCATTTGGGTTGGTTTCTGACTATTACGATTCAGTATTTAAACCTCTGGTCAACTTATCAACGGTATTGAGGTTAAAGGCGAAGAAAAAAACATTGTTTGGTGTTTGCGTGCCTGTTTGGAGTATGTGTTAAGGGAAAAAAACATTGTTCGGTGTTTGCGTGCCTGTTTGGAGTATGTGTTAAGGGTTGTGAAGGCATTGTAAGTGGCAAGAGTGAAAGATAAATGATTGAACTAAGATGTAGTTGGGAGGTTAGTATAAGGTTCACATAAGTAAGATCTAACTGATTAGTGGTGACTAGTTTCCAAGATCACAGTAGTCCCATTCGTTACTCGGACCAGCTTTGAGAGCCCCGGTGGGATAAGCAATGGACGACCTCCAAGAATTGTCCATAGGGCTCTTAGTTCTCCTTCTGTTTCCTTTTAGGGCTCTTTTTCCCATATTTATCTGCCGATCATTTTCTGCCGATCTTTTTTTGAAGTCCTAAAAGTGAAGAGGGAGCTCCTTGACAGATGTTGTGGTCTATGAATACGAGCTGAGAATCGGGTGGGGAAAAGCTGTAAGCCTCCCTGCGTCAGCACTTCCGGCACCTCCCCCTGGACAAATGGCGGTACGTCCCAAAGAGTTTGATGTACATGGGGCAGCAACTTCATCTGTTGCATGGTCAGAGCCCGATGGTGGAACTCAACCGACCAGCATGTCAGGACTCAACTCCGAAGTGGTGAGTTTCTAACTTTAGCACTCAACGGACAGACTCGACTCTGAAGTGGCGAGTTTCTAACTGAACTTTTCTATTAACTTTTTACTAACTGAACTCTCTACTAAGTTAATATTTTTTTAAGACTGTCAGAGCCGAATGGTAGAACTCACTGACCAGGATGTTAGGGCTCGATTCTAAAGTGTTAAAATTTGAACTTTTCTTCTCAATTTTTCAGAATCTCTTACTAAATTTTCACGTTCTGGTTAGTTTTGCTTCTTATAGAATGTTCAGATAAATATTCAGATTTCCTATGCGAAAACTGCACAATACCTTTGTTATTATTAGTGTGTAACCTCCTTCTCAGGTTGTGGTTGCCAGAGTGCTCTTATGAGCACTCTGCTCTGGAAGGTACTCCTTAGCAATGGCCGGCAATTTTTATTTTAATTGATGCTCATGAACTTTGTATGTCAATATGTGAATGTAGTTTACAAAGGTGACAAATGTTGTGAAATATCTCCTGGTTGGTGGACTGCATGTGAAATAAAACATATAGAACAGAACAGAGGAGGGAGGAGAGTTGCAGACTAGTCACTTTTTATGACAAGTCATCTAACAAGCTCTGATGACGAAATTTTGTGATATCCTATGCATATCCTTTTTGTTGAGTCTGAATTACCATTGCAAAGAGTAGGGTCTCTGCTTTTTAGTTGTATGTTTGCTTGGCCACATAGTGTATGCAGTCCATTAGGATGTCCAAGTGTCTTTATGACCCTTTTCGAGGTTTTTTAGAATTTTCGGTTTTCTCAAAACGAGTCTTTTGTCGATGGTGAGCATGGTGAAAATAACGTATAAACCTCATGGTGAAAATAACGTATAAACCTCAAGGTTACACTGTGTACATTCAGATGCTGTTTTAATCTCCTCACCCACGAGGGCCACAAGGAGAAAAACTTAAAAATATCACCAAAACAATCTTTGTTGATTGTCTCTAGTCTTTGAAAGCAGTCAGTGACATGCTTGGGGTCTTAATCAGAAGAGCCTCTGTCGGAGCAGGTTTCTTTTTGATTTATGCATGCTGATAGGTTGTTCATTTTTCCCTATCCTGTCTGTGCGTCACTTTCTCATTTTTTTATTACCAGATATTACAATCCTCAATATTGAAAGGATTTGCCTAATAATTACAGTAATATGATGAAGGTTCCTAAGGACTTTTGATGATTTTTTGTTTTGTTTTTGTTGCTGTAACAGGTGGTCACTCCAAATGTTCCAGATATCAAAGTCATTCCACCTGAAGATTCCCATGTGCAGCATGTTATTGACACAACAGCAATGTATGTTCTTGACGATGGTTGTGCTTTTGAACAAGCGGTGATGGAGCGTGGGAGAGGAAACCAACTTTTCTCCTTCTTATTCGATCTGGGGTCGCTGGAGCATACTTACTATATTTGGCGCCTTTATTCATTTGCACAGGTGACATTTGGACTCCTACCTTAGTGTCTGTTCAATCTTTGAACTGGAGTTCGGAGCATTCCTTGATATTTGATGTAATTGCGACATTCCAACTCTATGTAATAAAACAAAGGCGGCGACCTAATTCATTTACATAGATAAACTTTGGGCACTGAGGCTGTAAGGAATGTATAACAATTAAGTCACAGGCTAACTAACCTACTTCTTGGGAAGTAGTATCTGATGCCCATTGGGTATGGTCACACTATAGTGAAGACATGAAGTACTGATTGTCATTTAAAAAAAAATTATCACCTTACTGTTCCCTCTGTCTCTTTCTATTGTGTCCAGTTCAACAGTCCTTATGCTCACTGCTTGCCATGAACACTCTGGTTCCAAGTCTGGTTTTAGTTTTAGGTTTTCATGTTTAGGTTCGAGGTTCTAGGGTTTAG
Organism: Zygnema cylindricum; assembly: GCA_037447655.1. Classification (NCBI taxonomy): domain Eukaryota; kingdom Viridiplantae; phylum Streptophyta; class Zygnematophyceae; order Zygnematales; family Zygnemataceae; genus Zygnema; species Zygnema cylindricum. The sequence continues at coordinate 53,840 of JBBHKE010001366.1, read as the reverse complement.
GGTTTCTGCATTTCGTTTGGGCATCCTGATGACTGTTGCGCTGTGCACTGAATATGTAGGGCGATACTCTCCAAAGATGGCGAACAGAGCCCTTCATCATGATAACTGGGAGTGGGCGGTGAGTCCTGCTGTAGTTTGACTGCTGTTTTAACGGCGGCGGAATTTTTCTTAGTTTGAATGCACTTTAAGAGCTCGAAAAAAAGGAATGCGAAAAGAAATGGAAGGACTGTCAAGGACCTGCTGTAGGCTGGCTGTTGTCTTAACCGTGACTTAACGATGACCCAATTTTATCAGGGTTGAAGTGAGCTTTCTGAACTACACCGTGTAACACACTGCTAGAGTTAATGTTCATTTCGGATTTTAAACTTATCTTGCGATGCAAGCTAAGGTCTTTACCTTTTGATTGGCGATCTCCAAATGAAAATCAGACACGTATACGGAGAAAAAATGATTTAAGTGGCGAAGAAAACATTAACGCTGACAGCGATACACGATGTAGTAATGTTTTTGTGGTTTTAGATGTTGATTTGGACATCCACGATGATAAGAAATTTGATTTTCTAGTCTGAACGTGTTATTGCGAGTTCACTGAATTCAGTTGTCATATTATTCTGGACATAGAAAGTTGCTTGTTTATGGAAATTCAAGTTTCCACATCAGGCCCTTGAGGAGAAGTGGTAGGGATACTGCAAGGTTGTGGATATTCAAGATAAGAGAACTGAAAGGACTGAGAACTGAGAACTGAGAGCTAAATCTATTTGAGCTGACTGCTCTGTAGGAAAACAGCAGAGCGTGTTTTTGTTTTTCTGTCATTTCTTTTTCTTCCAGGAAATGGGCGGATATTCCAGCTGCCTTGTTTACCTCTCAATGACCTTCCCAGCACTATTATTGTTCTTTTGTTCTTATTTCTTATATTTATTTTTCTTATCGCTATCCTGCCATTTAATTTCTAAAACACTCAATGCCACAAGCTTATCAAGATATTTCGTTTGGAGCTTCTGGGATACGGTATTGGCTCGGCTAGAATTTCAAGTGTTTTGGACTTCCTTGGGAAAATGATGTATAGACACTCGTTTTTATGGGGCCTTTCTTTAGTTTTCCTAGTGTCCTTGCTCCTGTTTTTTGGATACAGATGGATTCCTCCCCCTCTTCCTCAACCGGACACAAATACCACTGTTGTTCTCGACCGAGAAAGGCCTTCTAGTACAACATTTGCGGCTGGTCGAGGACGAGTAAGTTCTCTTTTTTTTCTTTTTCTTAGGAACCAAAATATAAAAACTGAGCCACAAACGGAGCACAAACTTGTGAAAGTCGACACATCTCTTTGAAGATAATTATGTTTGTTACTTTTGGGAATCACTGTGGAAGTTTGAATGTCTATTTGACATTCAAACTTATCAGGTCAATGATGTGCTTTGAATCTGTTCAGGAGGGTATTTCAATGCTGTCGAGATTTGATGAAGGTATTTAGCACAGCTAATATAGATAGCAATAATTATAAGTAGAAACGTTTACTAAATAAAGTAACTCAGGCTCTTAAAAAAGGTTATGGAAAAAACAAAATTTAAACACTATACTTGTATGCGCAAGACGTGTATAGCAACTCCAGCTGCAAACTTCCTAGCAACACTTTTATAGAGCAATACTACACCTTGAATCGCTATTAGCTATTTTCGCTAATTCGGCGCCCCCAAATTTTGACCCTAAAACCTTAAATAGACTCACTAACACTAATTGTTTTTTTTCCGTTAATTAAGGTACTGGTTAATTAGCGTTAATAACTCTAATTTATGGTCATCTTGAATAGAGTGGTTTACGGAACGTGTCAGTCCGTACAAAATGGTACTTTGTTAAGTAGTAAAGTGCGAAACATGGTTTAAAATTATCGCGAACGCACGTAAAACTGCGCTCAGAATAAAAGGCAAAATGAGATTGTGCCTATTTTAGTGTAAAGATATTGATCGCGTATTAATTATACGGGAGAAAACCCAAATTAGAGTTATGAATCAATTAGAGTAAAAGGACGTGACGGTGAGTGTTAAATATCTTGATCGCAGATTCATTATGGGCGAACTGTACCCAAATCAGAGTTGTGAATAAATTAGAGTAAAAGTTTTTTTTCCGAAACGCGAAAAATCCAAATTAGAGTTAATAACACTAATTATTTTTTTACACTAATTATTTCTTAACGCTAATAGCAATTCACGGTGTAGCTGGTAAAAAAGGTTATGAAATGACTAAATTCAAACACTATATATGCGTGTTTGCGTTTGTCAGAGATCAGATCAGGAGCGCGCTCTCACAGACTCACAACGAGACGATTTTGAGGATATGTTGCGAGCCCTAACTCTCGAAAGATGGCAAATTAGGGAGGCCATGGCGTTTGCATTGGATAATGCTGAAGCAGCTGGAGAAGTAAGACTCATTAGAGGCTTAAGGAAGTATTTGTCTATCTTATGTTAACCTTCACGCCTGCAAACGGGTTTGATACAATATTTTTGACATACCATCTGTTTTTGAAAGGCAGTTGGTCTTTGGATTTTGTGATGGCTACTTATTATTAATCCACTTATTCATCAATGATTCTGGGGATTTTGTACAAACAGATAGTGGAAGTGCTCACGGAATCTTTAACACTTCTGGAGACCCCAATACCGACTAAGGTGGCTCGTCTCATGCTTGTCTCGGATATCCTCCACAACTCGAGTGCTCCTGTAAAAAATGCATCAGCCTATCGTACCGGATTTCAAAGTCGATTGCCAGATATTATGGAGAGCTTCAATGAACTTTATCGCAGCATTACCGGCCGAATCACAGCTGAGGCTCTCAAGGTGAGTCCTGGAAAAAATAAAATATAATGTGGCTGTCTAGTATAGTTGGCGTCTATTTCTCGTTTTCACATGTATTTGTTATGCCACAGATCTATTTTAGCGATGTTCATCTATTTCGCGTTTTCCCATGTATTGGAAATGTGAAAATCGATCTTACAAAGTTCCTCTACTATGAAATGGAACCTTAGCGGATGTTTGTCTATGAATCACGAAATGCACAATTTGTTAAGGGTATCAGACTTAAGGGTTTTTGAAGGGTTTCATGATTGGACGGTGTGCAGGAACGAGTGTTAAAAGTGCTTCAGGTTTGGGCAGACTGGTTCCTTTTCTCTGAAGCTTATGTGGCAGGGTTAAGAGCTACTTTTCTCCGCCCCGGTAACTCAGGAGTCCCACCTTTTCACACTCTTCCGACGGACGGATCCGCTCATCTGAAAGAGGAAGGAGAGGAGGGAGAGAGGGTGGAAGGCAGTATCGACGGTGTCAATACTGGAGACGGAGAAGGAGAGGACAATCAGGACACTGCTTTAGCTGTTGGTGAAGTCGCTGCGGCTAAAGAATTAGCGGCTCTCCCTCTGATTGAATTGGAAAGAAGATGTAAGTTTAATGGACTATCTATTAGAGGCGGAGTCGATGTTATGGTTTCACGGTTACTTAGTCTCGAAGCCGCGGAAAAAGCGAAGAACGAAGCTGCAGTTGCAGAAGCAATTATTAAAGCAAGAGAGGTCGTGAATGGGGAGAAGGATGTGCTTGGTGGGAGAGGGAGAGGCCGGTCGGGTTGGACGGAGGTTTCAAGTGGTGGTGGTGGTGGTTGGACCGAGGTGTCCAGAGAGCCTAAGATAGAAGAAAATAATGCCCGGGAAGATGGAGGAGGAAGGGGTAGTGGGGTCTCTGGAAAATCCGGAGAATCTTTTGTAAGCAAGTGGAATAAAGCTGGTGGGGAAGTTAGCGAGGAAGACCTTGGCGATATTAATGGTTTGCAAAGAGAAGAGGAAAGAAGAGAGGGAACAGGGGTGGGACCTTTGCCTGTTACCTTGACCATTCCTGTTCCAGAATTGCGAATTGGAAGTGGGGTGGAGAGAAGCGATTCCGGTAATAAGTTAACGAAGGAGAAAAAAGAGGTGGTGTTGCCGGCCTCCAAATGGAATCAAGACGACGAAGAGGAGGAAGATGATGAGAAAGTTGGGAAGAGACTGGAGGAGAATGGAGATCTGGGAGGAGTTGAGATGGAGAAGGGCAGGGGGTTGCTTGGACTGGGAGACTACTCCTCACCGGAGAGTGGTGGGATTATGGATGACGATACACGTGATGTGACACGGGAGGTTTGTAACAGTGTGAACGAGTCGGTACTGGATGAAGAGAAGAGGTAGGTCACCTTAATTTGTTTGAACCACACTTTTTAAGCATCTATATTTTGGGCTAAACAATTTATAATGGACCAAAAACAGCAAGAGAAATTTACTGCAAGAGAAATATGTGAAGGTATTGATGACTTTCTCTTGGTGGAACAAAGTTTGTGTTGGGCTTTCTCCTGTCCCAGTGGAAGCTAGGTTTTACCTTGTCATGGGCAGTTGATGGTAGTCGGTGTCTCCGTCATTGGTTTGTTGTTTTCATGTTTGTCTAATTTCACTCTGTACTATCGGAAATCCACGTATAGAATTTTTTATCATAATCGAAGCTTTATGATCAACACTTTTTGTTAAAAAATGGTGTTTTAAACTCAGCAACTGTATATTGATAACACATGCGGTGTTCACATAAACTTCAAAAAACATAATCTATACCGTTCAACGCGAATGAAAACAAAATAGCCTACAAATTGGTACGGTTGGTTTTTGCAGTTTGAATGTTGGGCCAGTTGGTGCCATCGGTTCTATGCTCCAATACTTGTCAACGACCATTTGTTCATGGTTTTTATATCGTGAATGCAAAAATGTGACAATTGAAAAAAAATAACATGATATTTGAAGGTATCACCGGTAGCTTGCGTGGCATTACGTTCTTGTAAGAAGGTTCTGTACGGAGTATGTAGTCACATCCCAAATGTTTCTTACTTAGTATTAGTCACGTCTCGACTGTTCTGAAGATGTCATGTGATGTCAGCAGTCAGTTACATCAAAACAAATAATGCTGCAGGTGTTTCTTTTGATGTTTTCTTTCATGGATGTTTATTGGTAACTACCCCAATGTACATATGCGTAGCTATACATACATATACACATAACAACATAAACAAATATGTACATATGCGTGTACATATGCTTTATATTTCCATTTTTTTGTAAGACATATTTTAGTAACATATACTAATACCGTATACTAAAAATGTATGCTAATGCGTGCACTTATTGACGCAGGCAAAAGCTTCGGAAGCTCGAAGGAGCAGTGATGCAATTTCGGGAGCTTTTGGAGGAACAAGGAATGAAACCTTCTTTTGAGATGGAGGTGAAAGTTGCTGCTCATCGGAAAAAATTGGAGGCAGAAGTGGAAGCAGGAACGTGGCCGATACCGGACTTCGGAGGAGAGAAGGGAGCTCTCCAGACTGCAGGTGGGTTGGGTGGGTCCCTTTCCGTGTGTGGGGTGTTTGTTAGAGGTCATTTCAAGAGGACTGCCGGTAATTCTATACTTGTACTTCTACTGTGAGAAGTGAAACATGTGAAACCGGCCAGTTGAAGTCACCCATTCTGGCAGAAAAGACTCTGGTTTTGAACGCCTGGACATACACCGTGTATCGCTATTAGTGTTAATGTTTTTCACGCCATTTAAATCATATTTTCTCTGTGCACACTTGACGGATTTTCAATAGTAGACCGCTGATCGAAAGGTGAGAATCTTGCCTTCCAATCACAACTATCGGATCCACAAGCCGACATGTGTGTACGGAGAAAAGATGTTTTTAGGTAGCGAAAAAAGCATTAACACTACAGCGATACACGGTGTAGTTTCCAGTGGGTGAGGATATGAAACAGTGGATAAATATACTGAGAGGTTGAATTGAGACCTCGTATAGTAGTATTTTTCTGCCAGTCCCTGAGATTGATTTCTCTTGCACACAAGCTTATCGTTTCCTGAAGACGTTTTACTGTATTTAAGGAAACGCTATTCGACATCTTTTTCGTCCCTTTTTTTTGCAACTACCGTATTCCATGTGTTTGCAAACACTTCTCCAGAAACAAGAAACAAGGAATATTGAACATACGCAAGACCATGATAAAATGCAAAGCACCTAACGTCCTGGGCATAACTATTTTTTTTATGATAAGTGTTCTTAATGATGACTGTTTTTTATAAGAACTGTTTTTGATGATAACTGCTTTTGATGATGGCGAGACCACATCAGTAAAACAAAAATGCAAGGTGTCCACTTCAACATACAACTGCGGCGTCTGCTTCTTTGCATTCATCACTATACTGCCCATAAATGCGAAATTAAAATATATAACATTAATGTAGTGCAGGGTTACAGCGCAGATTGTAGTCCACTTCCTTGAAACAGAGTCAAGCCATTAACACTGCTTTTATGATTTTCGGCCAAAAAAAGCCACGACCAAAAAAGGGGTTTAACACCAATAGCGATGGACAGTGTTGTATGTTCTCACTTGCTGAAGGAGACATGCAAGTCTAATCTTTCATTACTTGCCACCATCTAGTTGCTGCCTTGACTCTGGGACTTTACCTTCATTGCTGATAAGGTTTGAGGGACAGTCTAACAACCTTTATTTTTTTGTCACGTCACTTAAGTTGTTACCGGTGCTAATGTGAATTGCTCACATCCTTGAGATCTGTCAGAAAGAGGTTCCTTGGAGCGCAAGCCTAGTGACAGGAAGGACGATGACACGGAAGAAAGGAGGGAGCCCTCAACTTCGAGAAAACGGGGGAGGAGTCGGAGTCGTAGCAGAACTCCGAGTCCTGGCCGTTCGAAAGAGAGGGAGAGAGAGAGAGAAAGAGAGAGAGAGAGGGAAAGGGAGAGAGAGAGACAAAGAGGGGAAAGAACGGATCGGGACAGGGATCGTGGGCGTGACAGGGATAGGGACCGAGTTCGTGAACGAGACCGAAGTAGGGAGCGTGATGTCGATCGTAGTAAGGACAAAGAATGGGACAGAGAGAAGTCTCGGGACAGAACTAAAGAGAAAAGTAAAGACAGAGATAGGGAAAGGGAGAGGGATAAGGATCGTGAGAGAGAGAAGGGTGGCAAGGATAAGGACAGGGAGCGGGAAAGGGAGAGGGAGCGGGAAAGGGAGAGGGATAGAGAGAAAAGGAATAGGAGGAGCTAGGCAGTGTTGGTTGTCATGGTAGTGACCCGATTGTATTTTGGGTTAAGAAAATTGCCTTGTTAAGGAAAAGCGACTTCTGGCTCCGGTTTTCTTTGGCTTTTATTTATCTCATGTCTTTGTTGACTCTGGATTGCTTCCGTGGATCTGGATTGGTCAAACATATTTAATATTTGTGAACATTTTATGACAATTTAACTGGTAGGGTTCTCACACTTGCAAAATATTGCCATTAGGTTTACAGTCTAGTAAATTACTGTATTGAAATTGTAGGACTATTGCGATCTGGAAAATGGTGTCACATTGGCATTTGGGACTTCAAAGATTGCTGTAGGATCTAGGGTCCGACCAACGTCACATATTTTGTACACTTGGCACTAACAAAAAGAACATACGAATAATTCCTAAGTTATGCACTTTTTTGTGGACTACGCAGTGGAAAAAAAGATCAAAGACGAAGGAAATTTAGAGCATTAAGGGATAGAACATGTGAGGCGTGTAAATTTAGACGGAATAAGGCTTGACAAAATTTGAAGACATAACTTTGGTCAAATTTCACGTGAAATCCTCTCACTACGTGAGAACATTTCCTCTTTGTCGCGATACGCTGATAAATCTAAGATCATTTCACCACACCCCGTGACAGTTGCGATGCACCTATGGATCTTAAGGTCATTTTCACTCATTAGGCGAAGCACCTCTCAGATGCACCCACAAATCTAAGGTCACTCAAAAACCCACAAATTTAAGGTCATTTCACCACACTAACGCAAAAGCCCTCTCTCTGTCGCGATGCACCTATATCTTAGTTCATTTCCCTTCATTAAGCGATAGCATGTCCTCTCCGTCGCGATGTGTAGACGGACCTAGGGACATTTTCCCTCACTATGCGACAACGCTTCCTCTCAGTCATGATGCACCTACGAATCTACGGTCATTTCCCTTCACTATGCAACAACACGTCCTCTCTGTGGCAATGCACCAATTGATATTAGGTTATTTCCCATCAATACGCGAAAGCATGTCCTCTCCGTCGCCATGCATTGACGGATCTAAGATCATTTTCCCTAACTATGCGACAACACTTCCTCTCTGTGGCGATGCACCAATTGGTCTTAGCCCTTCAATCGCGACAGCATCTCCTCTCCCTCGCCATGCATTGAAGGATCTAAGGTCATTTCCCCTCACTATGAGACAACACTTCCACTCTGTCCCCACGAACCTACGGATCTAAGGTCGTTTCCCCTCACTACCCAACTACACCTCTTCTCTATCGCGTTACACCTACCTATCTAAGGTCATTTCCTTCACTACGCGACGATACTTAGGCGACAATACTTCCTCTCTGTCGCGATTCGCTGACGGAATCTAAGGTCCTTTCCCCTCACTATACGATAAAACTTCCTCTTTGTCTCGATGCACCTACGGATCTAAAGTCATTTTCCCTCACTACGCAAAAGCACTTCCTCTCTATCGCGATCCACCTACAGATCAAAATTTATTTCTCCTCTTTGCAAGACAACACTTGCTCGTGGTCCTCAGGCACTTTTCCATCTAAAGTCATTTACCCGCACTACGCGATAGCACATGATTTACGTTGCGGTGCGCCTACCCATCTTAGGTAATTTTCCTTCACTACGCGACAACAAATCCACTCAGTCGTGATACAGTGAAGAATCTAAGGTTATTTCTCCTCACTGCGCGACATCATTCTCACTTGTGCGACGCACCTACAAATCTAAGGACATCTCGCCTCACTATGCGAAATCACTTCCTCTCTATCGATGTGCACCTATAATTACACGGTTATATCCTTTCACTATGCAACAAAAATTCCTCTCAACCGCGATGTGTTAAAGTATTTAAGGTCTTTTCACATCAATACTCGACAGGTTCCTCTATGCCGCGATGCACCTATCAATCTAAGGCCATTTCCCCTCTCTATGCGACAACAGTGCATGTTGCGATGCACCTATCGATTTAAGGTGGTCTCCACTCACTACAAGTCACAACTTCCTTCCTATCGAAATGGACCCACGGATCTAAGGTCATTTCACCTCACGATGTCGCAACACTTACTCACTTCTGCGATACACTAACATATCTTAATAAACTTCCCTTCACTACTCGACCACACATTATTCGTGTATAATAATACTTATTCGTCGCAATGTGTTGATGGATCTAAGGTCATTTCCCTCATTACGTGACAACACTTCTTCTACGTCGCAATGCGCCTACGTGTCTTAGGTCATTTCCCCTCACGATGCGACAACAGAACCTCTCCATCATGATGCGTTGACGGATTTAAGGTCATTTCCCCTCGTTACGCCACAAGACTTCCGTTGTGTCGCAATGCACTGACGGATTTAAGGTCATTTCCCCTCGTTACGCCACAAGACTTCCGGTGTGTCGCAATGCACTGACGGATTTAAGGTCATTTCCCTTCACTACGTGGGAAGAAATTCTCTGCGGACAGACCTACGCATCTAAGGTCATTTCCCCTCACTACATGATAACACCTCTTTGTCGCGATGCGCCTACAGATCTAAGGTCATTTCCCCTCATTACGGACAACATTTCCTCTCTGTCTTGATGCACCCATGGATTTAAGGTCATTTTCCCTCGCTACACAAAACCACTTCCTCTTCCTCATGATCCACTTACAAATCTAATGCCATTTCCCCTCTCTACGTGACACCAATTCCTCTCTCTCCCGATGCACGTAGAAATCTAAGGTCATCTCATTTCACTATGCCACAACACACTCTCTCTGTGGCAATGGGTTGACAGATCTAAAGCCATTTTACCTCTCTACGTGACAATATCCTTTTTCGGTTCCGATGCGCCTAGATCTGAGGTCATTTCCCTTCACTACGCAACAACACCTCCTCTACGTCTTGAAGCACCTACTAATTTAAGGTCATTTTCCCTCACTATGGAACAACACCTTCTCGTTGACACCATTCACCTAGAAATCTAAGGTCATTTCTCCTCACCACACATAATCACGCCTTCTTTGTCGAGATCCACTTATGGATTTAAGGTCATTTCCCCACACTACGCTTCAACACTTCCTCTCCGTTGCCATCCGTTGAATGAAAGTAAGGTCAATTCCCCTCACGACGCAACAACAACTCCTCTCCATCACAGTGCACCTAGGATTATAAGGTGATTTCCCCTTATTACGCGACAACATTTCTTTATTGTCTCGATGCACCTACGAATCTAAGGTCATTTCCCCTCACTACGCGACAACACCTCTTTGTCGCGATGCGCCTACATATCTAAGGCCATTTCTCCTCATTACTGACAACATTTCCTCTCTATCTCCGTGCACCTACGGATTTAAGGTCATTTTCCCTCGCTACACAAAACCACTTCCTCTTCCTCGCGATCCACTTACAAATCTAAGGTCATTTCCCCTCTCCACGTGACACCACTTCCTCTCTCTCGATGCGCTTAGAAATCTAAGGTCATTTCCTTTCATTATGCGACAACACTCCCTCTCCGTGGCAATGCGTTGATGGATCTAATGTCGTTTTCCCTCTCTACGTGACAATATCCTTTTTCGGTTCCGATGAGCCTAGATCTAAGGTCCTTTCCCTTCACTACGCCACATTATGACTTCCCCTCATCTTTTGGTGGGGGGTCTATCAAGCACTATCTACGAGTTGTTTTGTGATGTTTTGCCCCTTGAATCAGGTGCTCGAGGTTTTGATATGTTTTTTTGAGTATGTTCCTTTATTTTTGGTGGTTGTGTTCCCCGTCGGAGCCGATATGTGTCGACAACCTCTCACAACTAGTGTTGTGTATCGGTAAAAAACTTATCGCCCAAAAAATCGTTACCCGTAGTTATCGGTTATCCAACGGTGAGGGGTCCCGATATATTGCTCCGAGACTAACAAAATCCTTATCGGCGATAATTGAAAAAAAATATAGTACGTTACATATTAGTACTTTATGATGTACTATATTATATTTTTCACTATATTTCGCGTGGCATGCCACGCATGACAATCTGTTCTGTACTTTGTGTAACGGAAGAACGGCGGTTCAGGAGATGGGAAAAACCGTCCAGATATACAATGCAAACCATACGGTTATCGTTGACTGTTGTCGAACCGGTGTTTTCGCGATGAAAAACCGATATTATCGTTTTTTTATCGCGATAACACCGATGCCGATGTATTATTCCAATATATCGATTATCGGTAGGCCAAAAAATGGGACATCCGTTATCGACAAATGGCTACCGATACTCAACACTACTCACAACAACTCTGTGTTGCGACACCAAACTGATGTGGAGAAAATGACCTTGAAAAGCCACTTGAAGTTGTAAACACATTGATGTCACTATAAGTCGATACAAGGCTTCCCCACAAAAATTGTACTAACACCATCGGCAAGTATTGGGACAATCGTAAGCCGCGCTGCTGCCACCAATGGAATTATAGTGGGCTGCAAATGCCCTTTGGCCAATTGAGAATCAACCTTAAACAACAAATCTGAACCTTGTGATGGATTTTTTGTGGAGGAATCATTGCGGAAAAGTTCAATTACCATTCCCGAGGGTTCCCAAATTGAGAGATAAGGGGACGTAACCAAAACTTTAGCGAGTATCTTGATCGAGAACAATGGGTTCTAAAGGTCCATTTGAGCCAACAATGGGCAAAACTTCATCGAGTGCCGAAAGGGTGAAGAAGCCGAAGGGCTTCAACTATGGACGACATGGTTGGTGATGGTGTGAAAAGTCGACGCGCACGAACTACACGAGAGAGCTCACAACATCGCCTAAGGTGCACGACACGTTGCATACGAGCCGCAGAGGCAAGTTATGGAACTTGGCGACATGGAGGGATCATGAAAAGGGCAATTACAAGGTCTGTATATTCTTGTTAAAAAGAACATCAATAGGTTAAATGTTATTTTGTCCAACTAGATTGATTAAGTGCGTGACTACTCTCTAGGATTTAGTGACTAAGGGTGAGCCTCCATCTGCTAGAAAATGGGTAATTTAATGGAATTAACATGCATATGTACCATTCCGTATTGTTTATTTTTTGTTTTCCGAAAAACATATTTTTTTGAAGTTTAACAAGATTGTCCAAGGGGTCCAGGCGCAAACATTGACCGTTCGATCTTTTTTGTTGTTTACTGACCCACAAAGCAAACGCTCTTTCTAGTACATGACCATCGTGCTCTTGAAGACAGTAGCTAAAACTGAGCCGTTTAAAATAGCTACACCTAGATAAGTTCAAAAGCGCCACGATGGAAGGCCAATGACAGCCTCACATGTGCTAGTCGACAAGTGTTTTCGGACAGGGTAGTTGCAAATCCACCACAAGTCACTAAAATATATTTGTTGAAAATATCATGCTCGATTCGAATACCTTTTGTTCTTCTTGGTTTGTCGCGCTTTTTTGTGTGGTTTATAGGTTGTTTGAAAATTTCATTTAACCAAATCTCTGATTCACTTGTACACTTCAAATATATAAGACTATCCGCTTGAACTTGTGAGGACTGTCCGCCTGAAAATCTTGGTTAATTTCAATAACTTATCACAAGCCTGTGATACCAATCAAATTGAAGCACTTATACGAGAAGTTGGTTTATTGACACGACCAATTTCAATAACTTAACACAAGCCTGTGGTACCAATAAAATTTAAAGCACTTATACGAGAGGTTGGTTTTTTGGCACGACCTGATATCAAATGGGCCTTGAGATTACTGCCAAAAAATGTCTCCATATAATTACTTGCAGCTCCTGATGGAGGAATAACGTGACACTTAATTCTGGGCTTGTGAATGCACAAGGGAGAGAGATGCGATTAAACAAAGAGGTTGATTGTTGAAGATCTAACGAGAATTGCATTAGGCATACCGAAATGTAGTGAAAACCATAGTTAGTGTTATTTTATTCTGCCTTGTGAATTTGTACTGCGCTTTTTGAAGAATTATTCTCACAAGTCAACACACTTTAAGGCAAATATTCAACAGTAAAGTGGGTGAGTGGTCAATTAAACCAAAGAAACAACATGCGTACAAAAAGTAATTTGTTGGGAAAAGGTGTGATCTATGAAACGAGACATGTACTTCATTGGTTTCAAGTCATGGAAAAAGAGGCATCCTTTTATTTCACAGGAATTACATGTTTAATTTCAAGGTAATAAACAAGGCTAATTATCTCAATTTTTTTACCATTTCTCGAAGTGTAATTTCAAGAGAGATAAGGCTCAAGCAAGAAATTGGCTGTGGTTATCTGTATCCTATCTAATATATGATGTAATCTGCTTTACTATGTAAGATTGACTATTGTCCTAAAACATAGAAGCATAGCAACCACAACCTTTCATATCCTGCTCTTCATGAACTTTGACGTTTTAGAACACAAACAGTGCAAAAACATTGATGGTTCCTTTAATTAGGAAGGCAGTATAATCGATTTGAAGCCGACCTAAACGCTTTTACGTTGGGGCTCTCCACCAAATGCAGGTGGAGGGTCAAAAGGAGGAGAGTTGTCTGATGGGGGGGGTGATGGAGGTGGGGGTGAAGGTGGAGGGGAAGGAGGCGGAGGGGAAGGAGGTGGGGGTGAAGGTGGAGGGGAGGGAGGCGGAGGGGAAGGAGGTGGGGGTGAAGGTGGAGGGGAGGGAGGCGGAGGGGAAGGAGGTGGGGGTGAAGGTGGAGGGGAGGGAGGTGGGGGTGAAGGTGGAGGGGAGGGAGGTGGAGGGGAGAGAGGTGGGAGTGAAGGTGGAGGGGAGGGAGGTGGGGGTGAAGGTGGAGGGGAGGGAGGTGGGGGTGAAGGTGGAGGGGAGGGAGGTGGAGGGGAAGGAGGTGGCGGTGAAGGTGGAGGGGAAGGAGGTGGTGGTGAAGGTGGAGGGGAGGGAGGAGGGGAAGGAGGAGGTGGTGAAGGTGGAGGGGAGGGAGGGGAGGGAGGTGATGGTGGAGTTGGTGGTGGAGAAGGTGGCGGACGAGGCAACTTTGGTAGGGGTGGACTCTTTGGTGGAGGAGGGGAACGAGGAGGTGGTGGAGGACTTGGTGGTGGCCTCGGTGGAGGTTTCGGAGGAGGGGAAGGAGGAGGAGGACGTGGTGGTGGTCGTGGAGGAGGAGAAGGAGGAGGTGACTTTGGAGGACGTGGAGGACTTGGTGGTGGTCTTGGTGGAGGCTTTGGGGGTGGGGAAGGAGGTGGAGGACTTGGTGGTGGCCTCGGTGGAGGTTTCGGAGGAGGGGAAGGAGGAGGAGGACGTGGTGGTGGTCGTGGAGGAGGAGAAGGAGGAGGTGACTTTGGAGGACGTGGAGGACTTGGTGGTGGTCTTGGTGGAGGCTTTGGAGGTGGGGAAGGAGGTGGAGGACTTGGTGGTGGCCTCGGTGGAGGTTTCGGAGGAGGGGAAGGAGGAGGAGGACGTGGTGGTGGTCGTGGAGGAGGAGAAGGAGGAGGTGACTTTGGAGGACGTGGAGGACTTGGTGGTGGTCTTGGTGGAGGCGTTGGAGGTGGGGAAGGAGGTGGAGGACTTGGTGGTGGCCTCGGTGGAGGTTTCGGAGGAGGGGAAGGAGGAGGAGGACTTGGTGGTGGTCGTGGAGGAGGAGAAGGAGGAGGTGACTTCGGTGGAGGTGGACTTGGAGGAGGACTTGGTGGAGGTCGTGGAGGAGGGGAAGGAGGAGGTGATTTTGGTGGAGGTGGACTTGGATGAGGAGGGGACGGAGGTGGTGGGGGACTCGGCAGAGGGGATGTAGGACTTAGTGGCGATGGTGGAGGCACAATAACTTTCATCATCATGGGGCTTCTTACAGCATACTTAAAATCACTCGATGTCCATGTCCACGATCCAAACGTGTAGTTTCCTATACATAGCGAAAACTGAGATAAGTTGAGCATACAAGGAAAATTGGTGCAACAATGTAGCCAGTACTACAAATGGAGACCTTTACATCCAAATGAAAGCAAATTTTTTTGAGATTGCGTAGCTAAGAGATGACAATACAGAACAGAATTTCTACATACACAGAACAATAAGATTTCAAAATGTGAGCTTGCACACTGGAAAGGGGAGTTTCGAAAAACAAGAACTGTTTTATAAAATAGATGATAAACCAAACGAGACAACCCTCAATTTAAGTGTTCAGTCTGACGTCTTTGCTCACCTGTGCCAGGATTGACTGTGAAGCCAAGAGGTGTTACTGTGATTGAGAAATTCAACACTTGGTTAGCAGCAGTGAACTCTAACACACTTGGAGTTATGCTCACAAAGACTCCAGTGGGCTGGATAATTGACACTGTGTAAGTTGATATTGCTGGACCCACATTTGTGACCCGTCTTGTTGTTGTAAATCCTGTAGCAATGTTAGTCATCATCAAAGTGGGACTGTTATAATCGAAGGGCTTAAACGCCGAAGGGCAATAAGATCCCGTGTAATAGTACGCTGTGTATGTGTTATAGAATGAGCAGAGATGTAGCGCATAGTCCGTACGTCCTGTCTCATAAACAAGTCCTGGGTCTGCTGCGAAATTGGGACGAATAAATCCAGCTCCGTAATCATTAACATTGCCCGATGCCATTGGAGCAGCTGCCGAAGGCCACAAAACAAAACGATTTGTGAAATGAGTAACTTTCACATTTTTTGAAGTAGAATCACATAATGATGGTGAAAGTCCATAAGCAAAGCGAACTGTATCATGTACACACGACTACTTCCTCCATTATGCAAAGAGATATAGACAATTAGTCAGCCAAGCTTTCCTTTTCACCATCTCATCCATGGAACTGGTTTTTGGCTGCTATGTTCTTACCTGAGGTTGTAATTGCTGAATAAATGGCCGACGCCGACCATGTGGGGCGCAAAGACTTTAGCAACAATGCAACACCAGATACATGGGGAGTGGCCATGGAGGTTCCCGACAAGAACTGCCACTGAGCCTTGCGAGGGTCCTCCGCGGTCGTGAGGTCATTTGACACTCTAAAAGGTGGATATGCTGCGAGAACGTACAATCCGGGAGCAGCAACGTCCGGCTGCAAAAAAAAAACCAAAATTCACAAATTTTCAACAAATCTAGATGTTTGGGTCCAAAAATATGCACTTTTCATTTTGAGGAATAAAGTTCTCGAGTACAAATACTGCAAGTAGATATTCGCTCAGCTTCCATTATTAGCATTTTGGGGAATTATGTCCAAAAGTGACAGTTTTTGCTATTGTAACATATGTTTACCCAACCACAGTTGGGCCTTGCAATCGTGTAATAGCTATTCACTGTATAATGATGGTGTGTTCATTGCCTTTAGTATCATACGTTTCCAAGACACCTTATAGCCAGGATATGCAGACGATTTCTCCATTTTTTTACACAAAATGTAGCCCCTAGGATAATTCTCAAATCATTGAATGATATTTTAAAAGCATAATTGATGAGGGTATAATACCTTCATGATGTCAACTGTCGGGTTCGGGCCTCGTGATGAGAATCCAGTTATGGCGGGCGCTGAGAGAGGTGGAGATCCTTGGACCATAAATATACCAGAGATAGACGCCGTTGCATTTCTGTTTCATCCACATTTAAAATTGTCAATCCTCACTTGCAAAATCAAACTTTAAAAGTTCATTTCTTCTCTAACTTAAGGGAACTTAGAGAGGTAGTTCCACCAACTGATAAGCAATCCCAACACATTGGAACGGCTACAGAATAAGAAACATTTGACTGAAAAGGCACAATAGCTAAGGTTTTTGGTATATCCTTACGATGTAGATGTATAGTAGTTGACAATTGCCACCCCTGTGCTGTAATCCACAGCAATTGTGGGAAGCACATGGTACTCCTGCTTCACTAATCCTGATCCAGTGTTTCTCAGAATCATTCCAGCTGCTCCGGCCTTGGAAGCTTCATAACCCTGACGAAGGGAGGCAGAAACTATATCACAGATGATGATTTTTCCACTTACTCGAGTTGGATCCAACGCTCCCGCTTGACATTGGCTGCAGCGGCACAGGAATTGTATTAGCCATGGAGAATCTTTAAGACTAACATTGGATTTTTGACTCAGTGATTATGTGGATTCATGTCTAAGATATAGCTAGAAAAGATTACACTAGCTTAAGAGCATAACTGCAAACCAGTTCCTTATACATTGATGGCTGTAGTACCTGGCACTGACTACGGCAACTCCTGGAAGGGCCGCATCTTGACCGTATACGAGAGGCAGTTGGGTGGAAGTACCATTGGTGTAGGCATAACCCTGGAGGAATGAGGGAAAACTAAGTGAGAAAACTCCCATGGGACATTTTATCTCAGTGTAGCCCATCCTAAGCTCAACAGCAAAAGGTAAAAAAATGCACTACTGTAGAACAGAACACCATGAATTAGAGCAAACTAATTATTACCGTTGTGTAGTAAAGTAATTGATCTAGGTTTAAACAAAAAGCACATTTAGCGCTATTAATGCTAATTTCTGGTCATATGGCAAAAAAAAGTAGCGCCAGAATTAGTGTTATTAACAATAATAGCAATTCAGTGTAATTTAAATCTTTAAAACTTTAAAACGACATTCCCTTTCACCCTGAGGCAAAATTTCACATTTATACAATAAAAGACATTTCATAAACCAGGGCAATATCCCCACAATTACTATAACCTAGTTGTTCAACAATAGTGAGAAAAAGTTATTGCGAAACTGACCTTGTAGGAGACGGAGTTTCCCAAGTACACATATTTGTACGCAGAATTTGATTGGCCGTACCAAAAACTTCCAACCTTGTTGTAGCCACCTGGGATAGATGAAGCCGCCACCACTAAATGCCAAGGAGCCACATTGCCTAGTGTGGAAAGACCACTGCCTTCGTTACCGGCCGCTACAACTGTCACAATGTTTGCTATCACAGCACTGAGAGCCCCTATAGACACTCCGGAAGAGAGAGGCCATGGTGCTCCGTAACCTCCTAAAGAGACAGACATTACATCCACACCATCACGTATTGCCGCATTCATCCCAGCGATGATGTCTGAACCGAAACAAGTGTTGCCTCCACTAGGGGCAGTAGAAGTTCCCCAACAAACCTGGACCATATTACACCAACAAAAGAAAACATAACAGTGTATATGTTAGTGAAACTCTTTAGTTTATATTTTCTAGCAGTATAGTTTAGACCCACCTACAGTAACTTGGTCGAAACAAGTGATCAAAGCTATTTGTGGACATCAAGCAACAAGTTGCAGAGAAAGATGGAAAATTCGAAAAGAAATAAAAATATAAATGGAAAAAATGGATAAACTGATAATGTTGCACCTTGTAAGCAGAAATCTGTGCCATGAAAGCAGGTCCTTGAGCTTTCCCAAAATTTGCTGATCCAACAATGGCGTCTACTCGAGATCCGGCGGAAGTCGAGGCGGTGTGAGTTCCATGGCCGTCGGAATCTCTGGCTGACCGATATTCTCCATAAAGACCACTCCCTAGATTTCCATAGTAGCTCTCATACGAAGAGGAGAAATATTGTGCCCCGATAACTTTTCTGCAGCCAAAGTAGACAGGCGAGTAGTTTCAGAATAGTTTCAGAATTTTGAACAGTTGAAGAAATCATGCATTGATTACATGACAGGTAAAGACGCCGGCTGCTCGGGTCAAAAAGATAAAATGCATTTTGAAATCCAAAAAAAAAAAACATTCGGAATCCAAAAAAAAATACCATTTCGCAATAGAAAATAAAATACCTTTTTGGGATCCTAAAACAAAACGGATAGAGCTGACCTGTTACAGGTTGTATTTGTGAACAAGTATCCAGGTTGACAAATTCCCTTAAACCTCAATGGCGGAGGAGGGAATCCTTCGTCACTAAAACTCGGGCTTTCGGGCCAAATCCCTGACATCCACATCCACATTAATAACAGTGTGAGAAAAACAGTTCTTGGCCAAAATTCCAGCTGCCCGAAAATGTGTTTCCACCACTTCAACTAAAAAAACAGAGCTCGGGAATATTAACTGCCCTTCCTATGTTCCATTTTTATTCCTATTTATTTTTTATTTTTCCACTCGAATTCTCACCTGTGTCGATAATACCAACAATTGTTCCAGACCCATTTCCGTACGTACTCCAGAATCCAGGAGGATTGCTAGTGGCTGGAAGGTCAAGACCTAAGTAGGAAGAGCTGTAACTAGTTTTTGGCTTTATCTGATAGTCTTCTTCCACCCTCACTACTCCCTTCATTCCTGGAGAAAAAAAAAAATTAAGACAGATGAACAAAAGGAAATTCAGAATTCAAAAGTGCAAGATTTTAAGTTACGTAAACCTCGAAGGTTTCAAAAGGTTCCAATTTTTCTTTTTGATTTCAATATTGGAATTCGGTTTTGATTTCCTATCCGATTAAGATTTTCCTTCAAATTTCAGTTTCAGTTTCAGTTTCAGTTTCAATTTCAATTTCAATATCAAAATCATTGACTGAAAGCCAAAAAAAAAAAAAAAAACGAACATCCAGGAACAAAACATGACAACTGCAACGAAAAAAAAATGTAAAATGGCATTGAAAACTCAATGCAAACAACAAACATTCGGAAAATTTCCAAAAAAAAATCCAAGAAACTCATGTCCAAATAGCTTTTCTTTCCCCAAAAAAAAAAATGGACCATTAAAAAAAATATCAACCATAACTTCCCACTACCGGAAAAAGTTGGTGAATCCCAAATTCCCCTAAATGTACCATTTTCTTTAAAAGATAAAAGGAGAAAATCCTCTTTGAAATCCTCCCACCTTTCAAATCCTTCACTTGCTGTGTGGAAAGTTTGGCGGCAAATCCATTTATAGCGTGGTCATAGCGGTGTAGTACGGCACTAGGCCTGTCCGTACGAATTTGACAACATTTCGAACTTGAGTCAGCTTAAAACAAACGGGCCACATCGCGCCAATTCCACCGGGAATTGCGGGGAGAAAAATTGAGCGACAATTGGCTATCCTTCCTCCTAAAAGTTAAAGCCGGAGGGAAAAATTGAAAATGAAGCACATAGTGCGATTGCATCTCATCATGCACACAAACATGTAAATCATGTAAATAAACGATGTAAACAAACAATGTAGATAAACAATGTAAATAAACAATGTAAATAAACAATGTAAATAAATAACGTAAATAAATAACGTAAATAAATAACGTAAATAAATAACGTAAATAAATAACGTAAATAAATAACGTAAATAAATAACGTAAATAAATAACGTAAATAAATAACGTAAGTAAATAACGTAAATAAATAACGTAAATAAATAACGTAAATAAATAACGTAAATAAATAACGTAAATAAATAATGTAAATAAATAATGTAAATAAATAATGCAAATAATAGATAATGTACATAAATAATGTAAATAAATATTGTAAATAAACAATGTAAATAAATAATGTACATAAATAATGTAAATAAATATTGTAAATAAACAATGTAAATAAATAATGTAAATAAACAATGTAAATAAATAATGTAAGATACTAGTCTAGCAACAGAGACGCATTGCAACAACCACAGTACGAAAAAAAAAGCTTCCAATTCTTCCAAAAAGCCACACACATTCCTCATGTAAGGACTAACAAGTGCCACGTGTAGAATACTAGCGCAGTAGTGTAGTGTCTCGACGTGACATACGTGACATCAGCGCGCTCTAGCACTTGATTTTGTTGCGCGCGGAGCGATTCACGATAGGCCGCCCTGCGCCGAGCCGAAGTGCGCAACGTCGGGTCGACTTTCTCCGCCAATGGCAGCGCTCGGCCGCTCAGATGCACTATGTACACTGGCGCGGCTGCGGCCGAGCTCGCGAATGCGACAAAAACTCCGACGAGAACTGCAGCGAGGATCGCGCTCCTCGGGAACATCGGCGCAGCCATTTTGGCGGACGCAGTAAGCGCCAGACTCTGCTTCAATGAGACTAATTGCAAGGAAATTTATACTTATCCAACAGGACAAAGGGCAAGGGCACAAGGCTCACAGAATCACAGAATCTTTGATTTCCATGAGACGTTTTCAGTTATCGATTTCGGTATTCGGTATAGACGTCATTCGTGAGCACGTTGAAGAAAGATCCCGTGTCGATTTTTCACGTTGCCACGTCATTCATTTTTCTGTTTCGTCGACGCGCCTCGCAAACTTTGGTTACGTCATGCTTTTAATGCGGTCCGTACTTGAGCCTTCTGTTTCCACTATGAAGATCTTTGACGGCTGACGTCAATCTCGTACTCGCCTCTCATTGGCCAAAAAATTCGCTGCAATCTTATCCAAAAAAAAAGGGTACAATGCCTACCACTGGATTATGGCACAAAAAGACAAAAAAAGACATATGTGTCTGTGGTATTGACCAAGAAATCGAATAGTACAATAAAATCGAATGGATTTTGTGAGATTCGTTTCCTCTCCATAGAGAGAATGTTAGGGAATAGGGATCCTTAGCAATGTACTTTACCGTATAGTACTATACGACAAAATTCCCGACCTACGCGATACAGTACAGAGCAAGGGTATCGAACAAGCCCCCATACAAGTGTGGGACCTTCGGCACCTCGCGGCACCTCGCGCCGACATTCTGCACCTCTTGGGATCGGGTACGAGAAATAGGGTTTTGGGGTTTGGGTTGTTTTTTTAATAAAAAAAAAACAAAAACAGAAAAAATAAACCCTAAACGAGCGGTCGCGGACGTCTTCGGCACCCCGGAGGGCCAAAAAGTTGCAAGATTCAGTACTGTACTAAGGGGATTGTTAGTATTTTTGTGGCCCTTATTATTTTATTCTTATTAGGCAACCGTTCTATTTTTAGCTTAGGCCAAGCGACTAACGTACTGTACGGCATTTTGTCTTATCGTCTCGGCTACCTGTCCAGCTGTACAGGTCACAGTTCAAAAGTAGGCGTTTCTATTGTAGGCCTTTTGTCGGCGCCTTTATCGTAAGTTGTGTTATGGGCTTTTCATGTGATCTTCTTAAATCGCTACTTTGATCAGCGACCGTCCGATCTTCCAAATCTGACGGTTTAAATAAAAAATACCTCAAAACTCACAGAAAAATATTTTTTTATCCGAATGTTTTTCAAAATTTAGACATGACGTTTAATTCTCTATCGATCGATGTGCAATTCAACCCTGTTACTATTTTTTTTCATTTTGCGACCAATACAATATGGGTCTTAAGGGCATATTGTATATTTTGCGTACAATAGGCATATTGTATGGGCGTACTTTCACCTACTTTTGAACTATGGTACAGGTGATGCGGGACCCTCGCCCGAATCGTGCGGAGGTGTACAATATTAGTATTATTGGAAATGTACCTTTTTTTTCCGTTTGCCCGAAAATATATTTCTTCATACCTGCCCGGCTTCTTACGTAGCCGTCCTATTTTTTTTGAGGGAAGCCAAGGAAGTAGTGAAAACTAGTGTTGGGTATCGGGTAGTTTCATATCGCGATAATTTCGATATTCGATATATCGAATATCGATCGAACAGATTCCTCGATATATCGTACCGGGACCAGCATAAATTATCGCGATATATATCGCAAAAATTGCTTGTCCGTACAGTGACAGTACGGAAAACTGTACGGAAAATCGTACGGAAAATAGTACGGAAAATCGTACGGAAATTCCCCCCCCCCCCCCCCCCGGAGCGCGCGGGGGGGGGGGGGGGGGGGCGGGGGTGGTTTTGAAAAAAAAAAAAAAAAAAATCATTTTCGATATATTGTCGATACGATATATTGGCGATATATTGGCGATATATCGCGATATTTCGATAATCGATATATTGAAGCGATATATCGATTATCGGGTACCTAAAATTCGGTACATATCGAATATCGGCAAGTGGTCCTCGATACCCAACACTAGTGAAAACGTTTCCTTTCTGCGGATGTGACGTGACATCATCGGTTTCAATCATCAGGGCATCGCAAAATGGTTTATCGTACGAAAATAAAGTGCGGACCGCATCAGAATGTTTCGTGCGCACTAAAAATATGTCTGGCGGAAGAGACAAAAAATTTGGCAATAACTATCCGTACTACCGCCCTGCACCGCCACCTGTTGATTTTATATGTAAAGACACTTCCACGTGGCAAGACTCCAGAATCCTACGTGACACGTGTCCTTCCACTGCAGCAATTTGGCACGTGTGAATGTATGTAAGTTTGTCGGTGTACGGTTAATGTACTGCTTCTTCCTTCAGAAACGGGACAGGCGGGAGTTTCACTCTACTCGTGCCTTAAGTCGTTGGCAGTACGGTTTTAACGTAAAGTGGAGCGAACGGTCGGACGAAAAAATTTCCTGTACGGAAGTAGGAGTGTCACGAGAGATTCGTCACATTCTTTTCACTTTTTTAAGTTTTTTAGTTTTTTTGAGCAAACTTTTGTCACGTAAATTTGAATGCCCGGGAATCTCTGGAGAAAACATACGTCCGTACATTTACCAGATGACCGACCTTCCCATAATAATTCCGTACGGCCGTTCTCGAGATCTTCTGGGTATGGCGAAAAATATATTTTATTTTCTCGCAAATGACGGTCCTTGTCGCCTTCTGGCGCTAGCCGTGCCCGCTCGGCAAGCTTGTCAGATATCACACGTGTGAAGAGAGCATGGACCGCAGTTCCCCAGAAGGTCAAGTACCGTACAGTTTCGTACTCATTTCGCACCAAAATTCTGGGAGGGTCGGCTTTCTTGTTAGCGAACAGGCGTACTTTTTCAGATGACCCAAAATTCAAAGCATCTAAAATTTACGTGACAAGCGTACGGTTTTCATGACACTTATAAAGTACAGTAATATCCGTCCATTCGCACTGAAAAGTCTAGACGAGTGCGATAAGGGTCCAAAATAAAACAGTAATTACAACAGTATCGAACTGCCTAAGTCGATTTGAGCGAGTCAATATCGGTAAAGTGCTTGTATATCGGTAGTATCGCAACGCTGTCAATTCTACGTTTCAAAATTTGAAACATTTTGATCACTTAAAAGTACAAAAGCCAAAAACAAAGAAAAAGACAAAATTTAAGAGCGTTAAGCATGCATTCCTGCTTCTAATCAGTATTCACCCACTCGACATGATCCGTACCGCCCGAAAAAGTACATAAAAGTTCACTTTGCAGAATACAGTATCGATTATCGAAGCTCGAAGTACATGTCGAGAGAATCGTCGTCGGCTCACATCGTACGGAATCCAGCCGACAAAACCCTAAAAGATCTGCATGTCCTCCAGAATCGGATACCATTCAGTACATGTTTGTCGCACATCCGTACATTCGTACAGGTTCCGTCACCTCCCCCGTGAGGAACCATCAGCCTAGATGACGTAATATTACAACGCGCCAGTTGAAGAAGTCGCACACACTTGCCAACACATTTCAAACCCTAGACCTAATATCGTAGCGTGCAAAAGGCGCAAGAATGAAGGTGCACCGTACAGTAATGTACCGTACCGCCCGACCTAAAAATTGTACGGTCCTAAATATTCAACAAAGATCCCGATGGATCGATAAGATCGCCGGTTCATGACGCTGGATTGAAAAAATCTTCATTTTCCGGAAATTAACCTTGAAGCGTGTCGCTGGTTCTATATATATATTTACATATATATGTGTCTTTATATATGTATATATAAATATATATATATATATATATATATATCTATCTATTTTTATATATATATATATAGACGTTCCTGTACCTTCTGCCTGCTCAGATTGGCTGATCAGTATTTCAACACGTGTCCGTCTCAATGCAACAGTTGTCTCTAGCACTAGAAATTAGAAATTCTTCACATTTCCTCAGAAATGGACGGAATGCTAAACGACAATCTAGTTTTTTTTAGGGTTTTTGACTTTTTGTGCTAGCCATCCAAATCAAACCAGATATAGGTACGGAAAGCCAAATCATTTTCAGCATCCCCCGACTCGTGACATTTTCTGAGTGGTCTTTTTTGAATGACAAGTATTGACCAGGACTACAGTACAATACGGTACGGTATGGTAAGTTATGGTACGGAAGTGGATCTCGTGTCCTTCTACAAAAATCTGTCTTTTTCCATATTTTATTTTACATTTTCGTGGTCAGAAATGATTGAAACGTGGAATGTTTGGAAATTGGAAGCGACTATGCGAAATTATCAGATTCTGCCACGTCACCATGGACATGATCTGCCATTTGCCGTACACTTTTCTGAGAAGTCTCCTAAGGACATTCCAGTTTTGAAGATTTGAAAGGATCTTTGCGGAAAGAGATCGCGGTACTGGCCGAGATTCCACAGCGACAAATCATTTCTATTTCGGGATTTAGTTCGAAAGACAGCGGACAAAACAGAAGATTTTATATCTACACCGTATATATCTGTTAGGGTATGTTTTCATGTGCTTGTAACTTTGCGAACTTACTTTGTATTTTAGCGCAAATTCTCCCTACACTGTTTTCAAGCCTCCCTACTCTGTCTGTGCATATTATAGCCCTCTACAGTCTACACCGTGTATCGCTTATAGTGTTAATATTTTTTTCGCCACTTAAAACATCTTTTGTCCGATTTTCAGTTTAAGATCGCCAATCGGAAGGTGAGAATCTTAAATTCAATCGCAACCGTCAGATCCAAAATCCGACTTGTGTGTACGGAAGAAAGATGTTTTGAGTGGAGAAAAAAATATCAACACTAATAACGATACACGGTGTAGTTGAATTTATTACTCCTGCGATACTTTTGCATCTGATATGATAACGTCGATTATATTTTGTTTTTAGTGGAGAATCACGCATTGTTCGCTCAAACCGACAGTTTTTGTCGATTATACCACCGACAAACGGACAGCTTGCACGCTTGACAAGACAAACTGCCGATAAGCCACGCTGCCTTGTGACGCAGTAATCGTGACTCCTACCTGGAGGACCTTTGAGTACACTCGACAATCTTGCACCTGACGCGTGTCAGCCGCCCGCTGTGGCAGCCACCTTGGCTAGCTTCATGCCAGTCTGGATAACCGCCCATTTGTCGCATGCGTTCCCACACGTCAAACCGAAAATAGGATCTCAGGTTCAGATTGGGCATAAAAATTTGCGGTCTCCAAATCCTCCAGATGCTACACCATGAATCGCTATTAGTGTTAACAATATTTTCACCACTAAAAACATCTTTTCTCCGTACACACTAGTCCGATTTTCAATTTGAAACCGCCAATAAGAAGCTGAGAATCTAACCTTTCAATCGAAACCGTCATATCGATAATCGACAAGTCTGTACGGAGAAAATATGTTTTAAGTGGCGAAAAAAAATTAACACTAATAGCGATTCGCAGTGTACTGGCCAGCCAGGCTAGCCCGTGACATGGACAGTACGGATTCTAAATAGCTGGCCAAGTGGGGCCATCCTAATGTTGACAAAAATAAGGTTAATGTTATCACATGCAAATGATGATAAGACAGGCTGTTCGTATCTTCTTCAGGAATACTGCCAACGGGACGTGATCGATATTGCCGATCTTACTTTAGATACGGTCGACAAAATTCGTCCCATATCAGATTGTGGACACCATAATGTGGACAGAATCCAGATTTGCTGATGCCAATTTCTATTTCCGATCATCCAGGCTGGCAGTATCTTTTCCAAGGACGACCTCTGACCGCCAGCTGGATATGATTGATGATATCGATCGTACAATAAATACGATCGACAAAATACACGATTCGGCTCACTCGGGGTACTTTTTCGGTTGGAAGTCAAGCTGTACGGCAAAATGCGATGAGCCGCAAAAATCATAGCAAGTACACCGCTAATCGTTATCAGTGCCCACTTAAAACATATTTTATCCGTACACATTGGTCGGATTGTAAATTGGAGACCGCCAATAGGAAGGTGAGAATCTTCCCTTAAGACAGCATCCAACGGATTGACAATCCGACAAGTGTGCACGGAGAAATGTTTCTTTAAGTGGCGAAAAAACTTTAACACTACACCGCGAATCGCTATTAGCGTTAACAAATATTTAGTGTTAAAGAACAATTAGTGTGATTAACGCTTATTGGGAATTTGGGGATTTTCAAGGAAATCAGTCACTCTAATTTGTTTTTTAGGGTTTTTTTAATCACTCTAATTAAGATTTTGGGTAAAAATTTAGGGGCGCCGAAACAGCGTCATTAAGGCTAATAGCGATTCGCGATAAAATAACGACTAGCGTTGTAGTGGATTGTGTATCGGGTAACTCATATCGCGATGCTTCCGATATCGGTATGTTGAAATATCGATTGGTGAGAGGGATCGACATATCGGCTCTTGGACCAACAAAAATTATCGCCAAATATTTGGTTGGAGGTGTTGTCCGTACTGATTAAGTACAAAAACGTACAGATCAATTGTCAGGAGGGGGCGTGCGGGGGGTTGAAATTTTTTGACAATCCATTAAGTACTATATATGGTAATTTTATCGCTATAGTAGCCTTTAAAAATAAATTCGTTCTCCGTACACATTTGTGATATTTTCCCATGGAGACCACCAAATGGAAGGTGAGAATTTTAGATTTCGATCGCAACCGCCAGATTCATAATCGGAGAATAATGTACGGAGAAAAGATGTTTTAAGTGGCCAAAAAAACATTATCACTAAGGGTGCTGAAAGGATCGATAAAAAACTCTGAGCTCACTTACAATCACTTATAGCAGCAGAAGCATTCAGAATATAAAACATTACATCAACATTGAAGAGACATTTCAGAAAAATTCTCACATTAATATAAAACTGAAATTACAATTTCTTCTCTATCTCTTCTATTACTCCATATAATCCTTCAATTTCTCATTGATTAATTAACACACAGTCATGGTGTCCCTTAAATACAATACCAGCCATGGCGTGACACGTGTGAGCGTGCGCCGCCCAGAAGCCTCCAGAAATCTGCCACCTGTTCGCAGATTAAGCTAGAATACTCTAAATTTCACTAAGGGCTGAAACATAGCAAAACGACAAGCTAAGACGAAAGTACTAGACAAAGCTAGAAGTACTATCGTACTAAATTAAATGTACGACAATCTAGACGCAAAACGAAACAACAAATATGTTTCGCGAAATCTATAGAACTTTATTGAAATGTACGTTAGAGTACTTTCAACACATTCAAGAAAGTACAGTTCTTTGTTTCGCGAAATCGAACCGATTCCGCGTGCGTACGATTCTTTCGATGAATCGTACCAGGTGCATCTCCATATGCCAAAGTAAGGGTATTCTCTCTCTTTTTCTTGTAAATCTTAGAGCCGTACCGCTTAAGCTTCAACAGTACAAAAAAAAGAAAAATGGAGAAGTACATTTTGCGTCATCGTCAAATTTAGGATGTACTACATGTTGTCGTCTTGTGTTCTTAAACCCACGACCACGCCAAAAAACGTCATCTTCAAAATTTTCTTTAAAACACATGGAAGATGTGTTTTAAAACAAAGTATTTAAAAAAAAAATAGTTACACGTATTCGCACGTGTAAAAAAATTTCCAAAAATTTCAAACGAATTCAAGCAACGGTGAAAGGTTATCAAGCTCGTGTGCATCTTTGGCACATTTGCACCCCTAAAAGTTCTGGGGCCTCATTCCACCTTGTACAAACTCTATCGTACGGAGGATTGAGGACAACTAGCCGGATCAGATCTTTGTATTTTTACCATGGAGCACCACGCACTTTAGTTCACCTTAAACGGAGGTCGAACTGCGGAGTTAGTCCGGTGCAAAAGTGGCGGCTCCATTAAATGGCATACGTTTTGTGTAACTCTAGCAGAGGGATACATTGTGGAACGGCACGCAGCCTTTAAGATTGTCCTGTAGATCTTGCTGTTAGCTGTCAGCAAGATGCTAGTTTGGGACCAACCGACTGGCAGAGCATTTATGATACCGGGTCAAAGTTAGACGTTTCACGTCAATTCAGGACTTTGTTGCCCACTAGTGTACAATAGGAGGACTTGTGGCTGTGATTCCCGCCGGAACCAGTCGCCTAACTTTTTGCCCTAAGTGTAGTACAATCTGTTTTGTCTTATGTCCGTGCGATAACAATTGGTGGCCGCTGATTGGCTTTTGGAATTGCTTTGACTTTGGCACCTGCAGTAGGACAAACTTTGGTTCTATAAGGCACTTGGGGCCGAAGGAGACAGGTTGCTTTTTCAATACTGTCTCCTGAGAAAACTCCCAGAGAATTAAATCAATCTTTTCTGTTGGAGAACGTTTGCATTTTGGTGTGGACTCTATTGCCATCTTTGTTTTGGATTGTCTTTTGTGGAGACCGTAGCACGGGCGGGTAGTTGGCACTATCCTCGCTTTGGGCGGTTTGGACTTTCGCTGTTTCAAACTAAGAAGAGTCTTGTCGGATCCGTACGGTGGAACCGGGAGGGGTGAGGGAGATTCTTACCAGTCTTCGGGGCCCTTGGGAGAGTTTCTTCTTCTGAGTTTGGTCATTATGTGAATTCGCTTCACCATTATCATTTATTTATTTATTTATTTCCATTCTTTGGGGCAAGGTGATATTGTTTAATCTGAGAGAGCCGATATTTGTTATTTCTATATTTCTGCGTGGGAGTTCTTTGCACACTTTTGTGGACATCTTTGGTTTTGTCCGGAATTCTTGCGGGCCGGATCGGACAACCCTCTGTCCCTCCCTATTCTTTGGAGAGTGGTCTGGAGCGTAGCGCTCAGTGAGCTTTCGGCAGAAAAGCACAAAACTGAAAAAGCAACTGTCCCCTTTGGTTTAAGAGGATAGCTGTTTAGGGTGTTGGACTTTATCAGAGAGATCTAGCTCATCTGCTCCTGTAAGTCATGGGCGGAGGAGAAGCTCAGGATAGGGATCCTTCCGGTGTCAGTCTGAAAGAACAGGAGAGACAATAAGCGGTAGCACAAGAGGAAGAGTCACAGGTGCCTCAGGATGCAGTCCCTTTCACCTCAGCCCGCTACCCAGTGGGCTCTATCCTCGCTTTGAACATTGAACAGTTTCTTAAGGGAATGATGCCCGAGCCGGTTGTAGTTGAGACTCCTCCGTGTTGATATTTGAGTATTTTATAGGTCTGTATTAGGATAGAAAAAGAGCTGAGGCGGTCTGCCTCTAACTCCCCTTTCCAAGCCCCCATACTTGTCGTAGTCACTGAAGGCTGGATAGGGAGCTAGAGCCATGGCTGCCTAGGCTCTCTAGAGAAGACAGGGGGTAAATTATGTAGTCTTACCTAAAGTTGGTTGACGGACCCAGGAATTGATCCTGGTACCTACCGTCCATCAATCCGCGTTAGCCGTTAGCTCTAGCCGTTATGTCTAGAACAGATATTACGACATATAGGGTTTGACAAATATATAAATCGTTATATGTAGATTAATCCGTTTAACGGCTAATAGATACTTAGTACATAGATACAGTTTAGTTTAGTACGAAGTACGGAATGGGGGCAGAACGGATACCACGCATTTGTTTCGATAGCGAAACAAATACCGCGCATTTGTTTCGACAGCGAAACAAATACCGCGCATTTGTTTCGATAGCGAAACAAATACCGCGCGTCGAATTTCAGCGGCTACGATTATAGCCGGTCTTGATCGGACGGCCACGATAGGCGCCGCGATCACGGAAAAGGCATTTTTGGCGTTTTACGGTCTTTGTCACGTCAAGTGACACGTGGCGTGATAACATTGGACTACGGGAATTCCGGAGATTACAGGAACTAATCCTGATTTGACACGTGTCGACATTTTGGCCATGTCGTACAATGGCCGTACAGAAAGTACACCGGCACCTGTACTTTTCTGTACGACACAGTAATTTGATTGGTGCCGTACTTCAGTAGATAGAGTTTTAGAGAGGGAATAGGACTTAGAAAATTTTGGGTAGGCAGCTGCCTCTCCCAGAGAGCACCCTGTATAAATGGCAAACTTTGGCCAGCCATAACTATCAATTTACTTGACCATTTTCAGTGATTCTTTTTGCTGCGGACTCAGGGGAGTCTAGGCTACACAGGGGTGTAGTCGGTCAGAGTTTTTGTCTGCCAGGGTGGCTGTATTTCTAAGGGAAAGTCAAAGTGGGTGAATGTGTCCAAATCTCATATTCTAACTTTGCATTCTGTGGTGGAACTGAGCACACACAAAGTGTTATTTCACAGGGGTGAATCTATATTGGGGTTCTGACTGTCAAGGGGTCAGTCACTTGGGTTTATATTAACTTGGAGTCGGCACTATCTAGATTAGCTTCTTTTGGATCTGCATACTCTGAGGGCCAATGGAGGTCTCAGAGTTTCAGGTTATGGGCCCACCATCTAGGGTGCCTATGTTTGATGGAACAGGCTTCACGTATTGGGCGTTTACAATGGAGGGATTGCTTTTCGAGAAGCACTTATGGGGAATTGTTGCGGGACAAGTGAGATGTCCGCCACCTAGCTTTGGAGGAGCTTACTACGGAGAATCATCTGAGACTGTCCAGAATATCACCCGGAGTTCAGATGCAACGGAAGGTGAAGGGAAAAACCTTTCCGTGGATGGGGAAATAGGGGAGAAGGAAAAAGGGACACCTATGGTGAGGGGAGCTAGGCTCTCAGCTATGGTACCACATGTAGGGATTAAAACTGAAGAAAATGACAGGAAAATATGGGAATACAAAAACACTATAGCAAAACATCTCATACTTAGATATGTGTCTAAGTCGATAGCTATCACTCTTTTAAGTCTAACCAAGTCTTCGGAGATATGGGAAGCACTAACTCAGATTTATAAGAGTGAGACTATTCAGAGGCAGCAATTAGTAAAACAAGAAATAGATGCCTACGTTTATAAAGGCGGTAGCATGATAGAGTTTTGTAATGATATTGCTGCGTTATATGTTGAGCTTACTAGTGCGGGATATGTAGAATCTGAGGAGAGTAAGATTAATACACTAATTATGAAACTCCCAGATGAGTACGAAAACATAATTTGTCGTATGCAGGCAATGGATGGCTCCTCATGGACTTGGAGCTTTACCATGGGGATAATTCTTGTGAGGGAAAGCACTTTGGAGCTTCGTAGGGGAAAGGACAGGGTCAATGCATTTTCAGCTGGTGGTGATTGGCGGAATCGTGATGAGAGGAACGGCGGTGACGAGCGGAAGCGTGATGAGAAGAACGGTGGTGACGAGCGGAAGCGTGATGAGAGAAAGAAAGACAAAGGTAAACCTTATCGGAACTTTGGTGGAAAGAGAGGGAGAGGAAAAGGCACGGGAGCTTTGAAAAAAGGGGTTTGCTTCTTTTGTAGGGAACCGGGTCATTATATGGAGGAATGCCCTTGTTTGGAAAAACTTAGAAGTTGGAATGTGGATGAGGAGGACGAAGAGGAAGAGGAGAAAGAGGATGAAGAAAAATTGGAGCTTCTTCACATCGGTAGAATGGGGAAGAGAGAAAAGTACACAGAAATAGGACGAAGGCAACAGTGTGCTTTTGGAGGTATAAGGGAAGTAAAGAGAGAGGAGATACTTGAAGAAGTTCAAAATATTGAGGATAGTTTCATAAATATTTTGGAAACAGAAAACTGGTCGGAAAAGGAGACTTCAACGGATTCCGAGGAAAGGGGAGAATTAATTCTAGAGGGGGTTTTAAAAGATAGGGGAGAAGAGAAATATTTATTGGGAATTAAAATAGAAAGTGATAGTGGAAAGAATTCCATGGGAGACAGTGAGGGAAGTTCAGAAAATGGGGTAATTATCATGGATAAAAATATGATTACGGAAGATGTAGATCTTATGAGGAACTTAGTGGGGACTAGTGGTTTTTGGGAATATTTGGAGGTGAATGGATTTGACATCACTACTTGGTGTGATGTCTCTTGTGAAGATGTGCCTGTAAAAGGGTTATCATCCGGGTATGTGTTGAAGGTTGGGGATGGGGCTGGTTGTTTGAATTTCAAGAGGGAAAGTGGATTTAGTGTGGATGGAAAAGGGAAGAGGTGGATAAAATCTTTGCTCGGGTTTAAGAAAAATGGGATGTTAAATAAAATATGTGATACAATTATCATTTCAGTTCATTTTATCCACTGTGTTAAATACTTAAGTTTTATGAAAGGAAAAGGAAAAAGGAAAAAGAAAAGAAAAAGGGGAGGGGGTGTTTGTTTACTTGTTTGTGGAAGTTAAAAGAAAAATAGACTAGAAAATAAGGGGAGTGTTGATATTTGAGTATTTTATAGGTCTGTATTAGGATAGAAAAAGAGCTGAGGCGGTCTGCCTCTAACTCCCCTTTCCAAGCCCCCATACTTGTCGTAGTCACTGAAGGCTGGATAGGGAGCTAGAGCCATGGCTGCCTAGGCTCTCTAGAGAAGACAGGGGGTAAATTATGTAGTCTTACCAAAAGTTGGTTGACGGACCCAGGAATTGATCCTGGTACCTACCGTCCATCAATCCGCGTTAGCCGTTAGCTCTAGCCGTTATGTCTAGAACAGATATTACGACATATAGGGTTTGACAAATATATAAATCGTTATATGTAGATTAATCCGTTTAACGGCTAATAGATACTTAGTACATAGATACAGTTTAGTTTAGTACGAAGTACGGAATGGGGGCAGAACGGATACCACGCATTTGTTTCGATAGCGAAACAAATACCGCGCATTTGTTTCGACAGCGAAACAAATACCGCGCATTTGTTTCGATAGCGAAACAAATACCGCGCGTCGAATTTCAGCGGCTACGATTATAGCCGGTCTTGATCGGACGGCCACGATAGGCGCCGCGATCACGGAAAAGGCATTTTTGGCGTTTTACGGTCTTTGTCACGTCAAGTGACACGTGGCGTGATAACATTGGACTACGGGAATTCCGGAGATTACAGGAACTAATCCTGATTTGACACGTGTCGACATTTTGGCCATGTCGTACAATGGCCGTACAGAAAGTACACCGGCACCTGTACTTTTCTGTACGACACAGTAATTTGATTGGTGCCGTACTTCAGTAGATAGAGTTTTAGAGAGGGAATAGGACTTAGAAAATTTTGGGTAGGCAGCTGCCTCTCCCAGAGAGCACCCTGTATAAATGGCAAACTTTGGCCAGCCATAACTATCAATTTACTTGACCATTTTCAGTGATTCTTTTTGCTGCGGACTCAGGGGAGTCTAGGCTACACAGGGGTGTAGTCGGTCAGAGTTTTTGTCTGCCAGGGTGGCTGTATTTCTAAGGGAAAGTCAAAGTGGGTGAATGTGTCCAAATCTCATATTCTAACTTTGCATTCTGTGGTGGAACTGAGCACACAGAAAGTGTTATTTCACAGGGGTGAATCTATATTGGGGTTCTGACTGTCAAGGGGTCAGTCACTTGGGTTTATATTAACTTGGAGTCGGCACTATCTAGATTAGCTTCTTTTGGATCTGCATACTCTGAGGGCCAATGGAGGTCTCATTGTAGTTGAGACTCCTCCGAGGCAGACAGAGAGGCAACCCTCACCTCCACCTCCTCCGGTCTTTTCCCCTGAAAACTTTCCGACGTTGTCCGAGGCCGCCAGGGCTAGGGCTACGGAGAAGGTAGAAAGACAGACTTTTGCTCCCCGATCTCGTAGGAAGGGTTTGGCTCATAAGGAAGCGGTCCCAGGGCATCCTCCCGAGGTGGTACGTTACACCAGATCCAAGGCTCCGATAGTGGAGACATACATGGACCCGGAACTGTTGTCGGATCTTAACAGACCCGGTCGTAAGGAGATTGTAGCCCTTCACAATATCCATGAGTTGAAGGTTAAGAAGGAGCTGGTGCAGCGGGTTGCCAGAAGCGACCGAGCTCGGATTATACGCCCAGTGGGAGGAGTAGTGGAGATCCTGAGTAGCTCGTCCGAGAGTGGCTTTTCCATCTCAGCCCGAGAGCAACCGGAGAGGCCGTCTACTACCCGACAGCAACCCACCATATCTCAGGAAGCTGCCACCAGTAGACCTTCTAGGGGCAGAGCAACTTCTCGGGGCCAAACAAGGGAAGGGAGTAGCAAACGGAAGTTACCCTAGCCTCAGAGAGATTTCCGATTCAACCATCGGGACAACAAAGGTCGATTTGCTCCCCTAGTCAAAAAAGAGCCGTTCTTTCTTTCCGCCTCAATTTCCCCAAGTTCTATGTCTCCTTCCAAACCAGTTGTTCGACCATCAGAAGGACTATGGCGTTCAAGGCCTACGGACCCCAAGGTTCCCGGTTTGGGGATTGCGAATCTCTCGGGTGTGGTGAGCAGCACCCAAAAATTGGTTGAGATCCTGCGATCGCAGGATAAGGCTACGGCGGGGGTTGGACCCGTTGCAATAGGTTGAAATGCTCTTAAAGAGGAAAAGAAGAGAGCATTAGAACAGGAGCTGATCCTGATACGGGAAGCTAGAGGAAGATCTGGGGGAATCCTTAGTGGACAAGTAGCTCTTCCTGGTAGAACAGGTCCTGCGACGGAAGTATAACCTCTAGATAAGGCAACTCCTCTTGTCACGCGAGATCCCAAAACTTCACCAGCACCGAGACCAAAATCTCCTCTTCAGCGGGAAGGGGAGGAAACAACAGGGCCTAACAAAGAGGGGTTGGGTGCAGTTTTGCCGAGTAATCCAGTAGCCGCGGCTACTACTCTCCCTACTTTTGTCTCGGTTGCGCGATCTTCCACCGTGGAGGCCGTGGTGCAGCTACAACCCGACCGGAGACTACACATTTCCCTCGGACTAACCACTCCTCCTCCATCACCCACTCACTCCTCTTCCCCCTCGCCATCCATCTCTCCCGCGGGAGCAGTCCGTGGGTCACCAGGTCCACTTCGCCTACCCCACAAACCCGACGTCTACTCGCCTCCTCACAGACGGTCGCCATCCTCTAGTTCCGAAACCCCTCCTCCCCAAAATTCCCAGAGGCGACCTAAGATGCATACTCGTTTCAGGAAAGAATCACCTTCTCCTCCAAGTTTCCACTCATCACCCTCTCCACCGCCATCCATTCCCCAGAGACCTCGTCCTCGTCTTCATATACCATCGGAAGAGGAAGTTCCCTAGAAAGCACGCGCCTCTCGTGGATATAGAGGGGCAGACGACTATCCCACTTTTTCAAGAGCGAGACCTTCCTCAATGCGGGGGGGGACCAATGTTGGTACAACCGCCCTTCCTATTGGAGGAGGGACCAGTTCGGATCTTGAGGTAGCAGATCCTGGAGCAATCTCACCGGCTCAGTTTGTCAGCCCGACCCGACAGGCATCACCAAGGTTCCCCAATCTTACCGAAGAAGAAAGGAGAATGGGAGAGATCTGGATCTTCACCGGGGACAACTCCGGAATTGCTTTCTCTGATTTCGAACTACGGTGGAAATCCTTCACGCAGTCTAAAATCAACAAATACAGGGGGGGGGCATCCCAGCAGATTTTAAAACCACTCTGTTCCCAATGATGGTCAATTATCTAGCAGGAGGAGCTTTTGCCGACTATAAGGAGCGTCAGCCTTTATTGATGGCTCCAAGCATCAAAATATCGGATCCAGCTCTGGACGCCGAGGCTCTCAGGCAGCGGCCGACCTGGCTGCTGCCACTGCAGCTCCTCTTACCCCCACTTTCACCATGGACATGAAACTGCACGCCCAAGGAAGGGCCGATGTCAACAACCTGCACGCCGTACAGGCCGCTGAGGCAGCCACCCGGATGGTCGCCAACCCGAATCCCTACAGCACTCTTCTAGACGTATGGAGACTCCTTTACATAGAAAGGAACAACAATTCAATCAAGGAGTTTACACACTCCCGCTGTTTGAAAAATGAAACCCCTCAAACGCTGTTCATTCGCCTCTCCAGCCTCTGCCAAAAGACCAAATTGTCCACCATTGATACCCAAGCTATGGCCACTAAGTATTATGTCGCTGTTCGAAATTCGTTCGGGCCAACGTGATAGACAACTCTCGACAATTGGAGTGCCAGCCAGGCCATTCACGATGGGAATCCCACGGCTGAGGAAATCTCATTGGCCGCCATGAAGTTGTATGATCATTTTGTGCACAGCGAAGCGAGGGAAAAGGTTGTTACCGGGAAATCGAGAGCCAACTTTGCTAGTTTCCCCGGGGAATCATCTCTCAGCCAAAAAGAACAGGCCGAACTTCAAGCTTCGCGGGAGCTTAAGGGGAAAGAAGAATCTGACAACAAACCCGAACCTGCAATGGGCGCTGACGAAAGAGTTTACCTTTACAATTGCCTGAACTGCAACCAAACCAGTCACGGGTGGAAACGATGTCCGAGGAAGCTCAACCCAGAAGTCGCTATCAAGCAAAAGGAGTTTGAGAAAGAACGTACAGAACATAGCCGAAAGCAGCAGGAACGCAAGCAGGGAGGAGGAGGAGGAGGAGACCGCACGCCAGTCAACAATGACACCTATAAACCTACTCCACGGTCTGAAACCGCTAAAATGTCTCAATCCCAGTTGAGACAAATTAGACTTTCTAAATTTGATGATGCTCAAATCTCACATGAGCTCAGGGGAAAGTATACTACAAAGGGGTCAAAATTGTAGAAACTAATGGTTTTTATTAATATTTTCTAGGTCTGAAAAGAAATATAGAAGCCGAGGCAGTCTATCTCTAACTTCTCTCTCCAACTCTCAAACTTGTCGCAGTCACTGAGAAATTGGAGAGGAAGCTAGAGCCATGGCTACCTTGGCTATCTTGAGGTTTACGGGAATTGTATATTAGGGTTTATTTATTTAAAAGGTATGTGCCGGCGGCAAGATTTGATCCTTGTACCTACCGGCCGGCAGACAGGAAATAGCCGGTAGCCTTAGCCGTTAAGTCTAGCAGTAGTGTTACGTACTATATAGTTTGAAATTTATTTAAATACGTATACGTACGATAAATCATTTAACTGTTATGGATTATGGGATACATAGATCCAATAGTATATAATGTACGAATTACGGTACGGACAAAAATCAATACCGCGCATTTGTTTCGTAAGTGAAACAAATACCGCGCATGTATTTATTACGGCTACGATTAAATCCGAATTTAATCGGACGGCCGGGATTAGCGCCGAGATCGCGGAGGAAGATTTCGGCGGTTTGTGGCCATCGCCACATCGGATGACGCATGGCGAAATTCCGTTGGATCGTGGAATCTCCGGAGATTATGGCACCGAATCCGGATTTGACATGTGTCGACATTTAGGCCATGTCGTACAATGTCCGTACCTAAAGTACACCGGCAGCTGTACTTTTGCGTACGGAACTCAATTCTGATTGGTTCCGTACATCAGTAGATAGAGTCTGTGAGAGAGATAGGACTTAGAAAAATTAGAAGATAGGACCCCCTCTCCCAAAGAGCTTCTGTACAAAAGGTCAACTTTGACCCTCCATAACTTACAACTCAGGGGAGCAAATATAGAGATTCTTTTTGCTTCCGACTCAGGGGAGTCTTGCTTTCACAAGGGTGCAGTTGGTCAGGGTTTTTGTCTACCAGGGTGGCAGTTATTTTTGCTGAAACACAAAGGGGTCAGGATTATCCTAGAGGCTTCTTGGAAGCTGTCTACTTTGAGGACTTATGGAGGTCTCAGAGTTTCAGGTTATGGGCCCACCCTCTAGGGTACCAATCTTTAATGGAACTTGCTTCATATATTGGGAAAGTATGATGATAAGAGCTCTATGCGAAAAAAGGTTTTGGGGGATAGTGAGTGGACGGTTGGGGCGTCCATCAAGTCTTAGAATTCCTCCAGGGTTTGGAGGAACCAGATTCACCAGGAATGAGGACCCACCTTCAACGGAGGAAACAAAAGAAGGAGAGGTGGTGGACAAAGGAAAGGAGAAGGAGACGACCACACCAATAGCAACTGGTTCGACATTCATGTCACCTATTCCGAGGAATGATGAGAATGATACTGAAACCTGGGACTTCAACAATATGGCGGCAAAGCACTTCATCCTACGCCATCTCACTCAAGGACTTGCATGTCCTCATTTGCAAGTAGAAAGAGCATCCGATCTTTGGATGGCTCTCATAGAGATGTACCGAAGTGGTACGATTCAACAACAACAGTTGGCTGATCAGAAAGTTAAGGAGTATGTATACAAAAGGGGAAATATGTTGGATTTTTACAATGAGCTTGCTACACTCTTCATGGAGCTAGAGAGTGCTGAAATTCTATGGGCTCCATTGCCACACAGAATTCGCAGGTCCAAAGGAAGCTAATCTAGATAGTGCCGACTCCAAGTTAATATAAACCCAAATGATTGACCCCTTGACAATCAGAACCCCATTACACCTTCACCCCTGTGAAATAAGACTTTCTGTGTGCTCAGTTTCACTACAGAATGCAAAGTTAGAATAGTAGTTTAGTATAACATTCCCTACTTTGACTTTCCCTTAGAAATGCAGCCACCCTGGCAGGCAAAATCTCTAACCAACTACACCCCTGTATAGCCTGGACTCCCCTGAGTCCGCAGCAACAAGAATCACTGAATTTGGTCAACTGAATTGATAGTTATGGCTGGCCAAAGTTTGCCATTTATACAGGGTGCTCTCTGGGAGAGGCAGCTGCCTACCCAAAATTTTCTAAGTCCTATACCCTCTCTAAAACTCTATCTACTGAAGTACGGCGCCAATCAAATTACTGTGTCGTACAGAAAAGTACAGGTGCCGGTGTACTTTATGTACGGCCATTGTACGACATGGCCAAAATGTCGACACGTGTCAAATCAGGATTAGTTCCTGTAATCTCCGGAATTCCCGTAGTCCAATGTTATCACGCCACGTGTCATCTGACGTGGCAAAGACCGTTAAACGCCAAAATTGCCTTTTCCGTGATCGCGGCGCCTATCGTGGCCGTCCGATCAAAACCGGCTATAATCCTAGCCGCTGAAATTCGACGCGCGGTATTTGTTTCGCTATCGAAACAAATGCGCGGTATTTGTTTCAATATCGAAACAAATGCGCGGTATCCGTTTTGTCCCCATACCGTACTTCGTACTGTATTAAACTGTATCTATGTACTAAGTATCTATTTGCCGTTAAACGGATTAATCTACATATAACGATTTATATTTTTATCAAACCCTATATATTGTAATATCTGTTCTAGACATAACGACTAGAGCTAACGGCTAATGCGGATTGACGGACGGTAGGTACCAGGATCAATTCCTGGGTCCGTCAACTAACTTTTGGTAAGTCTATCTAATTTACCCCCTGTCTTCTTTAAAGAGCCTAGGCAGCCATGGCTCTAGCTTCCTATCCAACCTTCAGTGACTACAACAAGTGTGGGGGCTTGGAAAGGGGAGTTAGAGGCAGACCGGCTCAGCTCTTTTTCTATCCTAATACAGACCTAGAAAATACTCAAATATCAACACTCCCCTTATTTTCTAGTCTATTTTTCTTTCAACTTCCACAAACAAGTAAACAAACACCCCCTCCCCTTTTTCCTTTTCTTTTTCCTTTTTCTTTTTCCTTTCATAAAACTTAAGTATTTAACACAGTGCATTAAATGAACTGAAATGATAATTGTATCACACATTTTATTTAACATCCCATTTTTCTTAAATCCGAGCAAAGATTTTATCCACCTCTTCTCTTTTCCATCCACACTAAATCCACTTTCCCTCTTGAAATTCAAACAACTAGCCCCATCCCCAACGTGCAACACATACCCGGATGATAACCCTTTTACAGGCACATCTTCACAAGAGACATCACACCAAGTAGTGATGTCAAATCCATCCACCTCCAAATATTCCCAAAAACCACTAGTCCCCACTAAGTTTCTCATAAGATCTACATCTTTCGTACTCATATTTTTATCCATGATAATTACCCCATTTTCTGAACTTCCCTCACTGTCTCCCATGGAATTCTTTCCACTATCACTTTCTATTTTAATTCCAAATAAATATTTCTCTTCTCCCCTATCCACGGAATCCGTTGAAGTCTCCCTTTCCGACCAGTTTTCTGTTTCCAAAATATCTATGAAACTATCCTCAATATTTTGAACTTCTTCAAGTATCTCCTCTCTCTTTACTTCCTTTATACCTCCAAAAGCACACTGTTGCCTTCGTCCAATTTCTGTGTACTTTTCTCTCTTCCCCATTCTACCGATGTGAAGAAGCTCCAATTTTTCTTCATCCTCTTTCTCCTCTTTCTCCTCTTCCCTTTCTTCCTCCTCATTCACATACCAACTTCTAAGTTCTTCCAAACAAGGACACTCCTCCATATAGTGACCCGGTTTCCTACAAGCAAAGCAAACCCCTTTTTTCAAAGCTCGTCTTTCTTTTCTTCTCCCTCGCTTTCCACCAAAGTTCCGATAAGGTTTACCTTTGTCTTTCTTCCTCTCATCACGCTTTCGCTCGTCATCGCCGTTCCTCACATCACGCTTCCGCCAGTCACCACCAGCTGTAAATGCAGTCACCCTTTCACTTCCCCTACGAAGCTCCAAAGTGCTTTCCCTCACAAGTATTATCCCCATGGTAACGCTCCAAGTCCACGAGGAGCCATCCATTTCCTGCATACGGTAAATGATGTCTTCGTACTCATCCGGGAGTTTCATTATTAGTGTATTAATCTTTCTCTCCTCAGATTCTACATATCCCGCACTCTCTAGCTCCATGAAGAGTGTAGCAAGCTCATTGCAAAAATCCAACATCTTCCCCCCTTTGTATACATACTCCTTAACTTTCTGATCAACCAACTGTTGTTGCTGAATCGTACCACTTCGGTACATCTCTATGAGAGCCATCCAAAGATCGGATGCCCTTTCTACCTGCAAATGAGGACATTCAAGTCCATGAGTGAGATGGCTTAGGATGAATTGCTTTGCCACCATATTGTTGAAGTCCTAAGTTTCAGAATCATTCTCCTCGTTCCTCGGAATAGGTGATATGAATACCGAACCAGTTGCTATTGGTGTGGTTGCCTCCTTCTCCTTTCCTTTCTCCACCAACTCTCCTTTTTTTGTTTCCTCCGTCGAAGGTGGATCCTTTTACCTGGTGAATCTGCTTCCTCCAAACCTTAGAGGAATGGCAAGACTTCACGGACGCCCCAACCGTCCACTCACTATCCCCCAAAACCTTTTTTTGCATAGAGCTCCTATCATCATACTTTCTGAGTATATGAAGCCAGTTCCATTAAAGATTGGTACCCTAGAGGATGGGCCCATAACCTAAAACTCTGAGACCTCCATAAGTCCTCAGAGTGGACAGCTTCCAAGAAGCCTTTAGGATAACCCTGACCCCTTTGT
The DNA here is from genome assembly GCA_037447655.1 of Zygnema cylindricum. Lineage (NCBI taxonomy): Eukaryota > Viridiplantae > Streptophyta > Zygnematophyceae > Zygnematales > Zygnemataceae > Zygnema > Zygnema cylindricum. The sequence continues at coordinate 11,599 of JBBHKE010001366.1, read as the reverse complement.
GTTTCAGCAAAAATAACTGCCACCCTGGCAAACAATAACTCTGACCAACTTCACCCTTGTGAAGGCAAGACTCCCTTGAGTCAATAGCAAAAAGAATCTCTGAATTTGCTCCTCTGAGCAGTAAATTATGGAGGGTCAAAGTTGACCTTTTGTACAGAAGCTCTTTGGAGAGAGGGTCCTATCTTCTAATTTTTCTAAGTCCTATCTCTCTCATAGACTCTATCTACTGATGTACAGAGCTAATCAAATCACAGTTCCGTACTCAAAAGTACAATTGTCGGTGTACTTTATGTACAGACATTGTACGACATGGCCTAAATGTCGACACTTGTCATATCCGGATTCGGTGCTTTAATCTCCAGAGATACCACGATCCAATGTAATTTCGCCACGTGTCATCCGACGTGGCAATGACCACAAACGGCCGAAATCTTCTTCCGCAATCTCGGCGCTAATTCCGGCCGTCTGATTAAATTCACATTTAATCGTAGCCGTAACAAATACATGCGCGGTTTTCGTTTCGCTAAAGAAATTCATTTGCGGTATTGATTTCTTATCCGTACTTTTACATTATCGGATCTATGTATCCCGTAAAAAATTACAGTTAAATGAATTATCCTACGTGGAAATGTTTAAATTTAAATATCAAACCATATAGTACGTAACACTACGTGTAGACTTAACGACTAATGCTACCGGCTACCAACTGTCTGCCGGCCCGGCAAGTACTTGGATCAAATCCAATGGTCGGCACATACTTTTTAGTAAATAAAACTCCTAACTAATATATATTTCTCATAAACCTTTGGATAGCCTAGGTAGCCATGGCTCTAGCTCCCTCTCCAATTTCTCAATGACTGCAACAAGTTTGAGAGTTAGAGAAAGAAGTTAGAGGTAGACTGCCTCGGCTTCTTTCTATACTTCTATTTTGACCTAGAAAATACTTAAAATAGAGCATTAATTTCTACAATAGTTACACCAACTTTACCTGCAGCAAATCCGGTGTCCGCCATGTCTAACTCTCACCGCACGCTTCCCCAGAATATAGACAATTTCACCAATTCACATTTGGAAAAGCTTGGAAGGGTGGATCTGGTAATCGCTGGATGGCCGTGCCAGGGGTATTCGTTAGCAGGACAGGGCAGGGGACACCAAGATGTCCGCAGCAGAACATTCTTCCAGATGACGCGACTAATAACAAAGATACAGGAACGCCAGGACACGCCAGTGGGGTACGTCTTGGAAAATGTTCACCCCACAGATGATAAAAGAAAACAGGTGGTCAACAGCTGGAACTAAGTGACCAAGGTTCTGGGGACTCCAATAGTTTTTGATGCAGCTCAGGTCGGATCAAGAGCCCACCGAGTTCGGGCTTATTGGACCAACTTGGTTCCTCTTCACATCCTCCAAAAGCTGTTGAAAACCCAGGTTCCGGATCCCAACATCACAGTTCAACAGATTCTCGACCAGGGCACATGGCCACTCCAGTGACCAAAGCCGACCGAGCACCCTTTTTTTGTTGCAATAAACCCGGATATCCACGGAAGGCCCTACCAACCCTGGTATCTTTTCCTAACAGCCATGCTTACCGGAGAGGCGCACCCGGGATGATATTTGACAGTAGAGCAAATACTTGGACAACACCAAGCATTGAGGAACAGGAACAAGCAATGGGATTCCAACAAACAACCACAGCAGCACCAGGGGTCTCAGCCTCAAAAAGGTGCAGTTTAATTGGGCAAAGTATGGATTTGAATGCAATTTCTTGGGTGCTGCAACATTCTCTGGCATTCTCTTGTCTCCAGTCTCCAAAGTCATAGGGAGCATACCTTCAAGCTCCACAGTTGTTGGCCATGCAAGCTACTCTGCAGCTTGAGAGGGAGAGAGAAAAAAGAAGGGAAAATTTCACGCAATTTCATTCAGAAAGCAGGGAAAAATTCACACAATTTCATTCAGATAGCAGGGAAAAATTCACACAGTTTCATTCAAATAGCACACTAAACCTAAGAGTTTCCTCAGTGGGGGGGAGCGAAGGCTTAGATCACGGCAGCTCAAGGGAAGTTGTCAACAGCACCGTTTTAACAACCGGGGATGGGACAGACCCACAGGTAGAGCTGAAATTTGGCATCTCTCTATAGGGTCAGCCACTGGAAGCATTGGCAGCAGTGGAACCCGCGAAGATGGACTGTACTCTATGGGAACAACTAGACCCACAGCAGAAGGACCGGCTCTCCAAGTTGTTAGAGGAGAACGGGTTGGTGTTCGCCTGGTTTGACACAAATGTAGGAATCTATAAGGGGACCCTTTTCCGGATAGACTTGATCGACGAGACGGCAACTGTTTGGCAGAAACAGTATCCTCTCAGTTTCAAGGAGAAGGAGTTCATTACCACAAAGGTGCAAACTTTGGTGGACGTCGGACTGGTGCAGGAGAGTACAGGGCTACATAGGTTTGCCTCACCAACCGTGCTCGCGCCAAAGAAAGACTCCTCCGGAAAAATTGTAGATTTCCGGATGTGTGGGGACTACCGGATGCTCAACGCGGCAACTGTCTCTGATCGTTATCCTATGCCTACCCCGGAAGATATCTTTGACTCTCTTGTTGGGGCCACCATCTACTCCACGTTGGATATGAAGAATGGATTTCACCAGATTGCAATGGAGCCGAAGCACCGGGAGAGGACCGCTTTTTGGGAAGGATCGAGGCTGTATGAATGGCTATACATGCCCTTTGGCCTCAAAAATGCACCTGCCAAATTCCAACGGGCCATAGACGAGGCTCTCCGGAGAATTGACTTTGCCCGATGCTTTATCGACGATGTGATCATCTTCTCGAAGACATTCGAAGAACACTTAGAGCATATACAGATTGTTCTCCGGGCTCTCCAAGCATCGGGTTTGAAGTGTCACCCGGGGAAGGGCATCTTTGGGGTGCAGAAAAACATTTATTTGGGTCATGAGGTGACTCCTGGGACACTAGGTCCCCATATGGTTAAGGTGGCAGCCCTTGACGCTCTTCCTCCCCCGCAGGACATTTTTGCTCTTCGCACTTTCCTATGCCTTGCAAATTATTACCGAAGGTTTATTCCTCAATTCAGTAGCCACACTTAGCCATTGAATCTATTATTGCGAAAAGACCATGAATGGCAGTGGAAAGAAGAACAGCAGATTGCTTTCTAATTCTTAAAAGATTCCCTTAAGTAGCATCCTGTGCTCCGGATACCCGATCACCAGCGGCCTTTTCTCCTTTATACAGATTGGAGCAGGTTCGGATTGGGAGCAGTTTTGGCGCAATTGGACGATGCAAGGGCAGAGTATGTAGTGGCCTACGCAAGCCGGAGTAAAAATAGAGCTAAGGGGAATTACAGCAGTTATCATGGGGAATTACTCGTCGCGGTGTGGGCCATACAGCATTTCCGGCCTTACCTTTATGGGGTACACTTCACTCTTATCACGGATCACCAGCCCCTCAAATGGATCATGGAGAACAGTAAGTTGACCGACAAGCTGGCCAGATGGGTTCTCATCTTGCACAAATATGATTTCAGCATCATCCATCGGGTCGGGGAGATTCATAGAAGTGCCGACGGACTCAACAGGAATCTGGACCCTTCCACCAGAGACTCTACCGGGGCGCGGCATGACGAAGACCCGGAGCTTAGCCTAGGACTTATCCGGGCTTCCTCTGCCTGTATTTGGCTGCCTCGGGCCAAAGGAGAACTGTCAACTTTTGCTGCAGATGTAGAGGGGCAGGCTCTCATTGGAGCCGGCCGCAAAGATATTTGGAATGATGTCGATTCCCTCTAGTCTATCCAAAAGGGTTCCCCTTTTCCTCACCTTGCCGCAATTCACTTTTCCCGTGTTCAGAACCGAATGGCGGCGTACGAATGGGACAGAGGCATTCTACTTCGGAAATGGGCCGATGGGACGAGGAAAGTGGTTCCTCCTCTGGCAGATCGAGAAACACTCATTGTTCGGCTTCACCAGCAATGCGGGCATTTCGGGCAGAAACGGACCACCTCACTGGTCACAAGGTCGTACTGGTGGCATCGGTTGCGGGCCCAGGTCAATTGTGTGGTGCAGACGTGTCTTTCCTGTGACCGGGTTAAAGCTGCTTTTGACAAAAAGGGTGGGACGGAACTTCACTCCCTCCCCATCCGGGGATGTTTTATAGATGGTCACTAGATCTGCTAGGACCAATTCCCACTAGCCGGAGGAGAAACCATTTTGTCCTGGTCATGATTGAGCACTTCTCTAAATGGATGGAATTGGTGGTACTTCCCCGGAAAGAGTCCAAAGCAATCGCGGACGCATTCTTGCAGAGAGTGTTGTCTCAATTCGGAGCACCAACTGAGGTGCTAACGGATCACGGGTCCAAGTTCGCTAGTGAAATTTTTAACCTACTGGAGCAGTGCCTCATAGACCACCGGCTGACCAGCCGAGACCACCCCCAAGCCGACGGCTTGGCCGAGAGGTGCGTATAGACAGTGAAGCGGTCACTACGGAAATATGCAGTGGAAGAGGATTTGGGGGAATGGGACAGACGGGTGCCTTGGATTGCCATGGGATACACGTTCAGCCGGGAAGCATCTCTCCACTCCTACAGCCCTTATTTCATTCTCTTCGGCCGACATCCCATCTTACCTGGGGCTGCATCGGCTCAGGCGGTCGTACTTCCTGAGATGGACAACCGGGGGACTGTCGAAAACTAATTGCCGATAGGGCTAAGGTATTTCACCGAGAAATACCTCTGGCTATGGGCAATTTACAAGCTGCTCAGCATAGGGATCAGCTTTAGTATTCCCAACGCCGGAGCGACAATTATGTCCCTCGGCAACGACGATTCGTGCCCGGGGATTTTGTGTATTGCATGCAACAAAAGAAGGATACTTTGGACATTTCTGCTAGACGAGTAATTCTGATGGTAATGGAGGTTTCAAACAAAGGGGTTCCTACTTTGGAAGGGAAGGATGGCCGCAAAATTAAAGAGAATAAAATCAATGTGGCCCCTTGCCACCTGCGAGGGTTAGGGGACGAACTAACTTTCCACCTCACTTACTTTGCAGACCCACCATCATGTTCTTTTGCCTGCAATGTGTCTCCCATACCCTACCTCTTGTTGGTGTGTGAACGTTGTCACCAAGGGTGGCATGACAGATGCCTACCGCTGAATTGGGAGCCCCGCTCTCAACCCGCAAATCCGTGGTTCTGTGGGGACTGCGAATTTGGCGGATAATTTGTCTAAACCTCTTAGTCAGTCGAGACTAAGAGGGGAGGGGGATCTGGGGGGGTACGAAATACTTTTTCTTCTTTACTCCATTCCTCATTATACTTATGCATACCTTTGGGGGGGAAGTGACATAGAAGGGCATTGTCATAAATCCGGGGGGGGCATCAGCATTTGGGGGAATTGCGAGTTTCTCATACACACCTCCTTGGACATCTCACCTAAATACCACGGTTTCCAGGCACGTTCGACAGCTGTCAAGCTTGTGTGCATCTTCGGCACATTTGCACTCCTAGGAGTTCCGGGGCCTCATTCCACCTTGTACGGACTCTATCGTACGTAAGAGGGGAGGACAACTAGCCAGATCAGATCTTTGTATTTTCACTTTGGAGGACTACGCACTTTAGTTCACCGTCAACGGAGGTCGAACGGCGGAGTTAGTCCGGTGCAAAGTTGGCGGCTCCATTACATTACATTCCTTCTATGTAGCTCTAGTAGAGGGGTACTTTGCGGAACGACACGCAAACCTTGGGACTGTCCCGTAGATCTAGTTGTTAGCAGTCAGTAGGATGTTAGTTCAGGCCCTACAGATGGGTATAGCATTTATGACGCCGGGTCAAAGTTAGGCGTTTCACGTCAATTCAGTACTTTGTTGCCCACTAGTGTACAATAGGAGGACTTGTGGCTATGATTCCAGTCGGAACCAGTCGCCTAACTTTTTGCCCTGAGTGTAGTACAGTATGTTTGTCTTATGTCCGTGCGATAACAATTGGTGGTCGTTGATTGGCTTTTGGAATTGCTTTGACTTTGGCACTTGCAGTAAGACAAACTTTGGTTGTATAAGGCACTTGGGGCCGAAGGAGACAGGTTGCTTTTTCAATACTGTCTCTTGAGAAAACCCCCAGAGAAGTAGATCAATCTTTCTATTGGAGAACGTTTGCATTTTGTTGTGGACTCTATTGCCATCTTTGTTTTGGATTGTCTTTTGTGGAGACCATAGCACGGGTGGGTAGTTGGCACTATCCTCGCTTTGGGCAGTTTGGACTTTCGCTGTTTGAAACTAAGAAGAGTCTTGTCGGATCAGTACGGTGGAACCGGGAGGGGTGAGGGAGATTCTTACCTGTCTTCGGGGCCATTGGGAGAGTTTTCTTCTTCTGAGTTTGGTCATCGTTGCACTCCGGGGTATGTGAATTTGCTTCACCATTATCATTTATTTATATATTTATTTCCATTCTCTGGGGCAAGGTGATATTGTTTAATCTGAGAGAGCCGATATTTGTTATTTCTATATTTCTGCGTGGGAGTTCTTTGCACACTTTTGTGGTCATCTTTGGTTTTTGTCCGGAATTCTTGCGGGCCGGATCGGACGACCCTTCGTTCCTCCCTATTCTTTGGAGAGTGGTCGGGAGTGTAGCACTTAGTGAGCTTCTGGCAGAAAAGAATCTGGGGGGGTACGGAGTACTTTTTCTTCTTTACTCCATTCCTCATTATACTTATGCATACCCCTGGGGGGGGAGGGACAGAGAAGGGCATTGTCATAGATCCGGGGGGGCATCAGCATTTGGGAGAATTGCGGGTTTCTCATGCACACCTCCTTGGACATCTCACCTAAACACCATGGTTTCCAGGCACGCTCAACAATGACGCACCAAATTGTGAAATGTTGCTGTCAACGTCATATAACCTTGCGTGACATTTGTAGACGTTCAACCTTCCAACACTTTGCCATAAAGGATGTCCATGGCTGAAGAAGTGTCGTTTTTGCTACCTATCCTGTATAGTTACCTCTTTGGCAAATTCCACGCGCTTTGAAGCGAAAACAGTGCTTGAAAACCGTTGGTAGTGGACGAAAACCGACACTCTCACTGTTTTCTCCAGCTTTCCACCGGTCAACGTAAAGCCGCCTCGTAAGAGATGAGGAATAGTAAACTTTGAAGGAGTAATGCAGTTTAAAGCAATAGTAAACTTTGAAGAAGTAATGCAATTTAAAGCATAGTTCAAAAGTAGGCGTTTCTATTGTAGGCCTTTTGTATGCGCCTTTATCGTAAGCTGTGTTATGGGCTTTCATGAGATCTTCTTAAATCGCTACTTTGATCAGCAACCGTCCGATCGTCCGAATTATGACAATAGTCCTATCGTGAGTTGTGTTATGGGATTTTCATGTGATCTTCTTAGTTCGCTACTTTTATTAGCGACCGTCCGATCGTCCAAATCTGACAGTTTAAATAAAAAATACCTCAAAACTCACAGAAAAATATTTTTTTGTCCGAATGTTTTTCAAAATTTAGACATGATGTTTAATTCTCTTTCGATCGATGTGCAACACAACCATGTTACTATTTTTTTTTCATTTTGCGACCAATGCAATATGGGTCTTAAGGTCATATTGCATGTTTTTCGTACAATAGGCATATGTTATGGGCGTACTTTCACCTACTTTTGAACTATGGTTTAAACGAGAGAATGTGAGGCTGCGTGAGAGAGTCGGCGTGTGCGACTTACTGGGGCGCCCTCATAAGTTTTTCACGTTTTCGTGAAGTGGCATCGTAATTTTTAGACCCCTGGAATGGAAAAGCCAGTACTGAACGAAACGTGACAAAACAAAACACTGTGTACTTTGATGGACGCAAACGGACAAAACATAACGAATAGTGTACCTTTCACTGTCGCTTGAATTCGTTTCAAATTTTTGTAAATTTTTCTACACGTGTGAATAAGTGTTCCCATTTGTTTTTCAAAAAACTTTGTTTTAAAACACATCGTCCCTGTGCTTTAAAGAAAAGTTTGAAGATGACGTTTTTTGGTGTAGCCGTTAGTGTTGGGTATCGGGTAGTTTCATATCGCGATAATCTCGATATTCGATATATCGAATATTGATCGAGGAAAGTCCTCGATATATCGTACCGCGACCAACATAAATTATCGCGATATATATCGCGATATATTGAATTTTTTTTTTTTTTTTTTATATGTTGTTTTAGCGATAATGAAAAATTTTATGAAACGCGACGTACGCCGTGATTTTCGTTCCGTTACTTAAAAGGTAACGCCGCAAAATGTAACGGACGCAAAAGTACTAATACTGTAATACTAATACTGTAATACATATAGTTACTTATTTAGTACATACTACGGTACAGAACTTCACATATGAAAACTTGAAACCCACACTAATTTAGTCAAAGTATGATATGAAAAAAAAAAATTGCAGACTGTTCGTTTCGGGCAGGAAGGCAGGAATACCTACCAATTTGCAATCTGCAATCTGCAGACAAATTGGTATCAATTAGTACATTAGTACTTATCCATTTCCAGCGATTAATATTGTGCAAAGGTTACATTTTTTGTTTTCTCCTGGCGTGGTCTGTCCCCCTCCCACCGCCTTGGATTGGAGCACAGCGTTCATAGAATTCATCGTTCAGCTTTAGCTGTCGGCTCCGCACATGCCTCTCAAAGCAACCCTAAAAAAATATCGCAGGAACTGTCGCAGGCACACTTGGAAGTACAGTCGCAAGTACAGTCGCAAGTACAGTCGCAAGTACGATCTTGCTAGTCGTCTGGCAGGCGCCGGGGAACAGGCGACGACCGACAGCGACAGTTGTGGAGCACGAGATGAAAGTAGGGCGATAAAGAAAAGAGTTGAGCAGGATTTTGGTCCGAGGAGGGAAGTTCGTTTGCAGGCATGTTCTTCGTTTTGACCCGTTTAGACCCGATTGGACGCCGCTTGTTGCTTGTAGTTTGGATTTGTTGATTTGGCGAATTGCTGGATTTGTTGGCTCTGGTTGTTTCGTTTAATTGTTTTTTCGGAAATGAGGAAGGAGAATAGATTGGATGAAACTGGTAGATGAAATCTTAGGACGTGGAAAGAATTTTGACTTCCGATCGGACGGCTGATGTTCGTTTACATGCTATGCCTGATATTGAAATATATGTACCTCATTTGGACCTCACAGTCGGCTGCGCGTGTGTGTATAACTAATGAATGTGATCAGTGATTATGATGGATTGAATATTTGAATGTGACCTGTTTTACACGGTTTTCGACGTAGCTGTACGGCCTGGTACGGTTTGATGATTAGAAAGTGAAGACTCGAATGGGCGAGCTTTGAATGGGTCAAACATTATCAATTGACTTCTACTTTACAGAGTACGGAGTTGCATGGACGGCGCACACACCCGAGGAGAGGTACAGTACGAAAAAATAGTGAGAGCTGCTACGTGGACATACCAAAATCCTTAGGGTACACACCTAAAACTAATCGAAGTATCGAACCAAGCTGTACACTTCCCAGGACAACACCGCCAATCGCTATTAGCGTGTACGTTTGATTAGCGTATACTATTATTTAGCGTGGTGTACGCTAATTGGGAATTTGGAAATTTTGGAAGAAATCGATTACTCTAATTAGGATTTAAAGCTTTTTTTTAAATAGTGTGGATAATTATATTTGAGAATGAAAAAAAAAAAGCGGGACGGTATAAGCGTACACAACGCTAATAGCGATTGGCGGTTTCATTACGTTACACCGTGCATCGTTATTAGTGTCAAAGTTTAAATAGTGTGTAAGTAAATTTACCGTCATTGACGCTAATTAAGAATTTGAAAATTAAAAAAAAAGGTTTATTCTAATTTCAGTGTTAACGCTAATTTGGAACAACAAAAATGGAAAATTTTCTGTACGATTGTATACATTATTATATGTATTTGTACAAAATATAAAAAATCGTACACCGTAGTGAAATTAAAATATCCGTACATGTCAGACTTTTTTACATGTCAGACCAATCCCGTTTTTGTAGCGCACGTTCCTATGCGAACGAGTCCGATTTAATTCATTTTTTGTAAAATTTTCACTTGAAAAGGTACATTTATGTACGGTCTGACATCGACCGTACACCACGCTATTTAGATCTTATTGAACTTTAGTTCTTTGCGCTATTTTGTACGGTATCTCAATTAACGTCAAGGAAAAATTAAAATCATGTATCCTATTTGAGGAAAAAAATCAAAATTTTAAGAACCCAAATTAGTGACTTTGACAGTAATAACGATGCGCGGTGTATCTATTTCATTACGCTAATAGCGATTCACGGTGTAGTAGCCGTGGGTCGAAGAACACAAAACAACAACATGTAGTACATCCTAAAATGACGCAAAATGTACTTTTCTTTTTTTTTGTTCTTGTACGGCTGAAACTTACGCAGTACGGCTCTAAGTTTTACACGAAAACGACAGAAAAAAACCCTTACTTTGGCACATCGAAACGCACCCAAAGGCTGAAAATGGGCGATTGGCAGTACAGTGCTTGTTAATTTGACCCCTCCGGGCGGCAGCGACGCTTCTCTAATGCCACGTCAGCAGGATCTGATTGTCGGGTTACGAAAATGCGAGGTTGTCAAACGGAGATGTCGACTATGACGGATCAGATACGACAAATGACAGAGAAAGTCAGATTCAGCTGCTGAACCATAATGCATTGAATGCGCAGAAGACAACTTGTCACGTGCTGCCAGCTACGAGTGTATCCATGGCTTGACCGTCATTGTTTTGTCGCATTGGACCTGGAAGGTCCTTTGAAGTACAGTATATTATTCGAGTGACGTGGCGCCATCTGGGCTGAAAGCGGGAGTATCTCACCAGGATCTTGTGGCTGTGAACGCCCTACTCGGTTGACAGCTTCTATAAGTCAAACAATACACACTAGCCGACATATATAATATAATATAATATAATATAATATCATGTGATATATAATGCATAAGTAATAACAGTATAATAACTTAAAAAGCCACACGGAGCCTGTACAATATGCGAGATTTTATGGTACAACGAGCGCAGAAAAATTGACCGAATCTTTGGCTGTTGCCCAAAAGTAAAAAATGTGACAGGATAGATCTTGAATTTCATTGGTCGAAAGCAGAAATCACACGCGCGCGCGGAACACACGGACTGTATGTGAGCGTGTAGCTCATTACTACTCACACGTGTCAACAAGGCACGGTTAGCAAGTATATTTTTGGAACTTTGTGAAGCACAAAATAATGTGGCCGTTTGATTACGGGAAATGTTATGGCTACAGTACAGTACTGTACTTCGAGAAAGCGTCAAAAAATTACAGCAGTAGCTAATTGCCCTATAAGCGACAATAATCGAACCTGAATTATTATTGGTCGAACGGAGGATTCACGCGCGCGCGCAGCCATACGGAGGATTCTGCTGGACGCGTGGCTTGGCTCTATCTCTGCTTGGCAGGTGTAAGAAAGTACCCAAGTGTTGAGTACATTTTGATTTTTGCAACAGGAAAAGTACAGTTTCGTACTGTACACCTTGAATCGTTACTAGCGTATAGAAATATCAGTGTACAGAATAAAT